>VWZZ01001711.1:235600-259122 GCA_013399095.1 Psophia crepitans
GCATCCTGGCCTGTATCAGGAATAGTGTGGCCAGCAGGAGCAGGGAGGTGATCGTCCCCCTCTACTCAGCTCTGGTGAGGCCGCACCTCAAGTACTGTGTCCACTTTTGGGCCCCTCACCACAAGAAAGACATCGAGGCCCTGGAGCGTGTCCAGAGAAGGGCAATGAAACTGGTGAAGGGCCTGGAGCTGAAGGAACTGGGCTTGTTTAGTCTGGAGAAGAGGAGGCTCAGGGGAGACCTTATTGCCCTCTACAACTACCTGAAAGGGAGTTGTGGCGAGCTGGGGGTCGGCCTCTTCTCGCAGATAACTAGCGACAGGACAAGAGGGAACGGCTGCAAGTTGCGCCAGGGGAGGTTCAGGTTGGAGATGAGGAGAAATTTCTTCACTGAAAGGGTGGTCGGGCATTGGAACGGGTTGCCCAGGGAGGTGGCGGAGTCACAGTCCCTGGAGGTGTTTAAGGACAGGCTGGATGTAATACTTAGGGACATGGTTTAGTGGTTAATAGGTGGTGGGGGGACGGTTGGACTGGATGATCCTTGAGGTCTCTTTCAACCTTAGTGATTCTATGATTCTATGATCTGGGGCAGTTGTATCCTTTACTCCCACTACAGTGCTGAGTCCTTCCTAGGGCTGCCTGTCTCAGATGACTATGGCTTTACTGAGAAATATTTTATCTGTGGTTTCCAGTCTTCATTGTCTAAGGCTTGGTTCTCCAACTGTTACAATTGCAAACGTACATTCACATGCATGAGGCACCAAGGCCAAATAGGCCACAGCCATGAATAAGATCTGACATGAGAAAGGCATGAGCCTTTCTAACACAAGAGGTGTTGCATCTGGTAGTTGGATTTTGCCGCACATGAAAACTGAATAGTATCTCACTCCGCCAGCACTCTCACTGAAATAAATGTTATTTCTAACAAAGAAAGTCCCACTTACTAAGCTTAAGCTAGACCAGGAGTATATTCTCTAGTACAAAAGGAAGTCAAAGGAAAATATTCCAGCTGAACTGCCTGGTGTTCTTAACTCCTCAGGGCTCAGCATCTGTGTCTGCTTTACCAGGCCTGAAGTCCAAGATAAGTCTTTATTTTACTTACTTTGAAAATTATTAGGATTGAAGTAAGTAATTATTCAAAATTCTCTCCCTAAGGAGATCAAAGCTCTCTAGTCATTTGCTGGAGGAGTGCCATCAGTATTATACACAAGCTCATATCTGTAGTGCTAAAGACTTCAAGATGGAAATATTGTTAGAAAAACAGAAAAAGCAGAATGAAAATTTAAAATCTGAGCCTGTCTTCAGAGATTGTTGACTCACAGAGGCTTGAAATGAAGACAGTTAGAAGGTGAGAAAGTTCAGCTCAAGGGATGGACAAAGGTGGCCCTGCCTTGGCGGGGGGGGTTGGACTAGATGATCTTTCAAGGTCCCTCCCAACCCTTGTGATTCTGTGATTCTGTGAAGACAACTGCAGCTGGAAAAATGGTGCTAGTAAGCTGGGAACCAAAAGAGAAAAACTGTTGGTTTTTTTTCAAAGAAGCTGAATATTTTCTGGGAAAACAGGTGGATTATTTGATTATTGCAGTTTTGTTATAGTCAGAAATAATCAGTCAGCCCTTCTGTATAGATGCACTGAATTTGTCCAAATTTTCCTTTATTTCACAAGTTTAGGAGCAGTTAGACCTTGGTATGGGAAAGCTCAGCCACTGTCAACAATGATAACTTCAAGACATATCTAATTTTGCAATAACATCATGTAGCTGGATTTTGGCCATAATTGTTTATTTTCCAGAAAGTGAGAGAGACACGGAGCACTACATCATGCTCAGAATTTCACTGGGTTTCTTATAACTGCTGGCTAGCCACAGTGATAATGCTGACGTCCCCACCACAGGACTTATCTAGGATCCAAGGAATGTGTGCATTGTATCAAGTACATTTTATGCTTAATTACAGGCTGGGTAGAAGGTGCCCACCAAGCTGCTCTATCTCTCCCCTTTTCAGATGGACAGAGAGGGGAGTAAAATAAGATGAAAAAAGCTGATGGGTCAAGATAAAGGCAGTTTAATAAAGCATGGAAGCAAAGGAAAAAACCAAAAGATTTATTCTGTACTTCCTATCAGCTGGTGATGTCCAGCCACTTTCCAGGAAGCATGGATTCAGTATGCGTAATGGTTGCTCTGGAAGACAAATTTCCTAAATAATGAATGCCCCCCCTTCCTCCTCCTTTCTCTCAGCTTTTCTTGCTGAGCAGACGCCATATGGTATGGAATATCCCTGTGGTCAGTGTGGGTCAGCAGTCCTGGATGTGTCCCCTGGCTCATCCCCCCCAGCCTACTGGTGAGGGGGATGTTGGAGAGACAGCCCTCATGGGTGCCAGCCCTGCTTAGCAGTAGCTAAAACCCTGGTGTGTTACCAACACCTCGCTGGCTACCGGTACGCAGCCCAGCACTGCGAGGGCTGCTGTGGGGAAAGGAAACTCCATCTCGGCCAGACCCAAACAGCACCTAGTGTCATTTGTGCATTTCTGCTGGCTGACAGGAATAAAAGTATCAGAAAGAAACAAACAGCCAGACTGGGTATGAGGATAACCCCCAATTTGAATGGAAACTGTGGAGGACAGACTGGAGAGGTCTTCAGTGGGGACATTACACAATGTTTTAGAAAGAATAAAAAGATATAAGTGGGATGATATGGAGAATACCAAAGAAATAGGAAGGCTCATATCATCAAAGACGGCAAGGAAGCAAAGGAAATACATAAAATTTTTAGTCCATGAAAAAGATGAGCGCTGCTGCACATCCAGTCTTGGGTGAAGTCAGGATGTTTGAAGTGTAGTTTGAGATCATCTGATCCTCATGATGCATTGCAGAAATAAAAATTAGATAAAAATTAAAAAATTTCCCCAAACAGTCTCAGTTGTAAATTATTGTAGTGGGAAACTCTGCAACTTCCTCCAAGAGATCCTTCCAAGGTCAGAGCAGTACAGTTACATGTGCTGACTGAGCAGAGGAAGGATTGCCATGTGGTAAAAACTGAGATATGGTGCTTAGAACAATCATCTAATTTTAATATAGACTTCCTCAGGTGGCCACAGTACAGCTGCATGGAACATAGATGTCCAGTACCATCTGAGATGTCTGGGGTTATCTTGCCTGGCCTGAGGTTGACATCCCAAAACACATAGGTCTCCTGCAGGTTCAGTGTCACGTGTACCAGCTCCATCCGGGTATCTTTGGACATGACAGTGCTTCTCAAAAGGCATTAGATGCCTTTGTGTATATAACTGAATGTGCCACTTCAGATTTCTGAAACACATCTAGGATTTGAAAGACTTTTTTTTCTGGAATTTAACTGATGAGGTACTTAACATGCTTGATGGCCTCCTTGGACGGGGTTCAGTTTCAGCTTCAAACACCACAATGCAAGGATCTACATGGAAACCAAATGTCTAAGCAGAAATGTAATCAATTTAGCCAGCAGAGCCTAGAGAGTAATTCAGCAGATCAGTCACTAAGTGCCTCCTTTCAGGAGATCTGAATCACTCTGCATGCCATTGACTGTATTGGTTAGATATCCATTGACTGTAACAGGAGCTGAGACAGCTGCATGCCTTTAAACACTGATCTCAATTTAGTCATCTTAATTAGTTACAGTGATTGCACCTTAGTGAGTGTGATTTGGTCACATGAACAGAGGCGCCATCTGAGACAGTCTAAAGTACCCAAGGCATCCACATGGGTGGGGCTGGCACATAAGACATGGGATGAAAGGGAGAGCAGATATGGAGTGTCCAGGGGCATCTCTAGATGATGATCCTTGAGGTCTCTTCCAACCTTAACGATTCTATGATTCTATAATTCTATGATTGTCTGAATGATAGGATGCCTATGTAAGGGCAGCTTGACCTCAGCTATGGAACACCTAGCTTTGTTCTCCTCTGGGTCTGCTGTACGTGATACAAAAGGTGCTTGACAATACAGGCTTGCCTGTGTTACCTAAGCTTAGACATGGGATGTGACTGAAGGCACCACTGAGTATCCCAGACACCAGCACAGGGCTGGCAGGTAGGACACAGCACTTAGAAGAAACCAGCACTCTGAAGCAGCAGCTGCAGGTCCCTCAACACCCAAAATGAGGAGTCACTGTAGCTGCATGTATTTACGGAACTGAATTGTGCCTGACATCTGTCTACCTCAAAGGATGCTATAAACTAACTTCCATTCATTACTAAGGGCCATGAAAATTCTTGTCATAGAAACAAGGGTTTTTATAGCTCTATTATGAGAATAGTTACTTTATTTTTAAGTTAAAAGTTAATTAAATGATACGTCTCATTTGCTTTTCCAAGTCCCATCAGGCCTTATTGTGGGTGATCCAAGGTTGGAGAGATGTATTTATATTTTGTATCTTTGTTTTTAGCTGAGTTTTTTTTCCCCTAGAGATATTTTCTGCTTTTCTATTTCCTATTAGAAGAATTGTGGTTTTTTATTCAGCAGCTCTACAGAGAAAGGCTTTTTTTTTTTTTTTTGTCTGAATGGCAAATGCAACATTTTTAATAGGTGAACAGATGTTGGTGGGTGTGTTTCAAACATACTCTTGAAAATGTTGCACTTGGAAATGAAGTCTGATAGGCCTAAAAAGAAAACTTAGGGCTTTTAATAAATTAGGAAAAAAAGACCTAGCTGCACAAGGAACCGTGCAAGATGCTGTGAGGACAAATACTGCTGCAAAGCTGGAAGGAAGCCAGGAGAACACAGCAAGCCAGGAAGACCGAAGAGAAACTAAACGAGAGAGAGAAAAAAATAAGACTCAAGACAAAACAGCTTATAGAAACACAGAAAAATGGGCAAAGTACAAACACAGACTTGAGGAAAGATATAGAAACTGCAGAAGACACATAGTAGGATGGTGAGAAAAAGCCAAAAAAACCTCCAAACCTGGAGTGCTGTAGCACCAGCTGGTTGAATGGGATGCTTAAGGAAGGGGTGGATTCACAAATTCTACTTTAGATAGTAAAACTGGCTTCAAAAATGCATTTCTTCCCCTTCTGTTCCCACACGTATCACACATATCCCCATCTCCTTGGCTACACTTCTTGAGGAACTTCATTCTGTTTTCTCTCTCATTTGAAAGTGTTATATTTAACTTATATGCAGCCCATATCTCTGCGACCCTGGTTACAGAGCAGCCTCGTGAAGAGCAGCAGTGTGGCAACCTTGTGCTGCAGAGCAGGAGAGGAAGCAAGTCGCTGCCTATGCAGAAGACCAGGGACTGCGCTAGCCACCATGGCTTTGCCATCACAGCCAACAGATCCAAAATTACATCCTGACTCAGCAACTTTTGGTTGCGCCATTCTGCCGCTCTTTCCCCAAAGCTGTTTCACCTGGGGAAAAGCTTGTGATCCCACTCGAATTCCTGGGTAACTAATGATTCCCACAGCAGCCTTCATTACAATGCATGCTAAGGTCAACAGACACAGTGGTTCCAGAAAACTAAAGGCATGGAATCTCATTTTTTAATTTTTATTTTTTTTAATTTGTCCCTACCAGGTAAATTGGTGGTATGAATGATACAGGGAAAACAGGGCTAGATCTTGAACAGCTGCTGTTGGAAGGGATGTGATTTCAGCAACCGTGTGTTCTTCTCAGACATGGCCAAAGTTACATTAAAAAAGTTGAGCATGAAATAGTGAGGAATATTTCAGGAATACGAAACTTATAAAATGAACAACACGTTGCATGCTGTGCTGGCTTCATCATGGTACTGTCAGTGCTGAAATATCAGCACTGTAGCCACGGTCTTGTGGGCCCATGCCATGGTGGGATTACTTTACAAAGGTTGTCCTCTGAAGGCTCATGTCCAATGTTATCAGTGCCAACAGTAAATGATAAAAGGAGGATAAATACTCCTGTTGTAATTGTAGCCTTTACCCTATAGCCTGCAGCTCAGAAACCACTGGTAGGGGACATACACCTATTTCCATGAATTTAGTGCTGCACAGTTCAGAACAGGAACTGAAGGTGGAAGCTGGGGATTACACCTCGAGGAGGAGTTGAAAGAGGGTGAATGATGAAGTAAATAAGCTGTTACCAGTTTTGATCACATTTTGATGTTGCCTGTCTTCCTGAAACAGGGGGAATGTTCATGATTCTCTTGAAATGTGAGGATGTTAATAATGTCAGAGTTCAAGGAGCATCTGGACAACACCCTTAGTCATATGGTTTAGTTTTAGGTAGTTCTGCAAAGAGCAGAGTGTTGGACTTGATGATCCTTATGCATCCCTTCCAATGTGAGATATTCTATGATTCTATGTAATCTTACTAATGATGCCAATGATAAGACTCGGTCTTAGGCTTAGGATAGGCTCTCTCCCCTGAGACAGTAAAAATTATGGTGTCCTTGGGTCTTTCCTAGTGTCAAGGCTTTTACAGGGTTTGGCCTTTACAAAATGCCCTATCAAAGAGCAGTCCAGGATAATCAATGAAACGTGAGGAGAAGGGTTAATACTGCGCTGAGAAACAGTGTACGTGCAACACAGAAACAGATGGCAGGTAGAAGTATCTGTCAGGTCATTTTGACCCAGATGAATGTGATTCTTCACAAAGCGAATATGCTGAAAGTATTACTTGCTTCTTATTGCCTACACTTAATCATATAATTAGAGTTAGTGCCTGAGATCAGCACTGCACCAGCCCTGGGACTTAATACTGCAGAGGCAGATGAAGCTTCTTCAGAGCACCGTGCAGCGCAAAGCTTGCAGTGGCAGAAGTTCAGTCAGAAAATGAGAGAAACGTAACAGGAAGAGGAACAGAGACAAATATTTGGATGCACTTCGGAAAGTAGAAGAGATTAAAACAAATGCCTAAGGTGGGTGAGACATGATGGAAAATCAAGGAAGGTTTATTTATGGTGCCAACAGGCCCTGTGGTTGCACAATTGTAGCAGTGGACAATGTTGTGGTTCTCCTGTATCGTCCTGTGAGTACAAACACCTACTTTATCCATAAAAGAAATGAAAAAGCAGTCCAGGAGAGTTGAAAGTTAGAGCCGAGGTAAGCATTCACAGAAGGGGACAACGGCTATTGCTTCAACGGTCTGGTATCTTTTGGTTGGTTGTTTTCCTACTTTAAGCAACTGCTGCAAATTTGAGGACAAAGGGCCATTTTTGATGTTTCTGGAGTTTTTTCTTGAAGCAGTGCTTTGAAATAGTTGACGTCACTTTGGCAACAGTCACAGAAGAATCTATATCTTTGGACAAGTCATCCATGAAGACGTCTTGTGGTCTGACGTCCGATTACAGTGTCCTGTGTTAGTTACTGAAAGGAGGTGCATGATTGCTCATCGTCCACATGCTGGAGTAAGGCTCTATCCACCATGTGAAGTACTGATGGCAAACACACACACATGTAAAACTGCAAGTTTGGTTCTTTTTTCTTTGGGACATACCATGTGCCTGCCAAGAAAAATTCCTCTCAGCTAAACTCTCACAGATTGTATACAGGCATGAGGACTGAGTCCTGTAGCCTTTGGGATAATCCCATGACAAAATTACCTAGGGAACCTTGACAAGCATGGTTCTTCTGCGTCTTGTGCTTAAGCAGATGGGCTCCTGTATTAACTTACTGCCCTGGATACAGTGAGTCCAAGGTTGAGTTAACCATGTTTAAAGCAAACCAGCAAACCATATTTGAATCTAAATGCATAACCTTAACACTGGGATACTTAGAAATGTACTTAGAAAACTACTGGGATGGTGACTGAGTCTAAAACTTTTCTGAGTTTCCATCGAAAGCTTAATTTTGTTTTTCGTATGAAATAGTCAATCAGGCCCTATGTTTTTCATCACCTGTCCTTCATTAAGTCTGTGTGCCTGAGCCAGGTGACTTTTTAAAGTAGTTGTTGTGACATATGCAAATTCATTACACGGTTCCAACTTTGCATAAGAACCTGGGTGAGTAAAGGGTCTATTCAGGGACAAGTCACGGGCATCAAAGTAAAGTAAGGTGTAATTTGGCAGGAAATTGGAAAGATCATGCATTTTGCTCATTAAGATGCCTTAATGCATTGAAAGGGATCTCTTATGGAGCATACTGTTACTGTACATTAATTATAAGTGCCTTATGGGAGCCATAAATGCAGCTTTGTTCAGTCTTACCTTGGTGCCTGACACCGTGCTGACACCACCAGTCTGTTAGGAAGAGGCAGTGCATAGTTTACTGTCACGCTTTTAGACACTTTCTGCTCAAAGCGCTGTGGTGGTGAGTGGTTGTAGGGTAAACTAAACTGCTGTAGTAAATAAAACTCTTTGCCTGCCCCGCAAACCCTGCTGCCCTCAGATTTGTTGAATTCACTGGTTTTCAGAAATCCCTGAGTCAGACCTTTTCCTGTTGTGAATCACTGTAGTTTTACATATATGAATGGAGCTCCAGCAGCTTACAGATATCCAACAGGATCCAGGTTTGTTGATTATAATAACCAGTGAACTTGAATAGAATTATCAGATACGAGAGATAAATACATATATATATATTTATAATTAATCTGAATTTTTTTTAACCTCTACAGTGGGCTGAGGTGAGTCCTAGTTCTTATTTCTCTCCATTAACTACAGAGAAAAATGTCTGAGGGTTAGCTCAGAGGCATCTATAATACTAAACATATAAAGTTAAATTAATCTGAAAAATAACCCCTCCTCCAAAAAAAAACCAAAATAAACAGACAAAACCCAAACCAATAAAACCAACTGTGGGAGCTTTTGCAGGCAGAGAGAGGAGTGAGAAGATGTGCAAAACTCTGCAGACGCCAAGGTCAGTGAAGAAGGAGGGGGAGGAGATGCTCCAGGTGCTGGAGCAGAGGTTCCCCTGCAGCCCCTGGTGCAGACCATGGTGAGGCAGGCTGTGCCCCTGCAGCCCTTGGAGGAGGGGAGATGGGGTGTAGAGATTCCCCTGCAGCCCGTGGAGGACCCCACAGCAGAGCAGGTGGAGGCACCTGAAGCAGGCTGTGACCCCGTGGGAAGCCCAAGCTCCTGGCAGGACCTGTGGCCCCATGGAGAGAGAAGCCCACGCTGGAATAGGTTTGCTGCAGGACTTGTGACCCCGTGGGGGACCCACTCTGGAGCAGGCTGCTCCTGAAGGTCTGCACCCCATGGGAGAGACCCACAATGGAGCAGTTCGTGAAGGACAGTGGCCTGTGGGAAGGACTCACGTTGCAGAAGTTTGGGAAGGACTCTCTCATGAGAGGGACCCCACGCTGGAGTAGGGGCAGAGTGTGAGGAGTCCTCGCCTGAAGAAGAGGAAGTGGCAGAGACACAGTGTGATGAACTGACCGTAACCCCCATCCCCATCCCCCTGTGCTGCTGGGTGGGAGCAGGGAGAGATTGGGAATGAAGTTGAACCTGGGAAGAAGAGGGGGGATGGGGGGAGGTGTTTTAAGACTTGGTTTTATTTCTCACTGCTGTACTCTGTGTTCTGCTTCATAATAAATCAGATTAATTCCTCTGTAAGTCTGGTCTATTCTGCCTGGACAGTAACTGGAGTACAGCCTTTCCCTGTCCTTATCTCAACCCATGAGCCTTTCGTTATACTTCCTCTCCTCTGAGAGAGAGGCAGTGATAGAGCGGCTTTGGTGGGCACCGGGCCTCCAGCCAGGGTCAACCCACCACACCATCTTTTGTAACTGAGTATTTTATTTCTATTTAAACATTCAATTTGGACAGCTTGGGAGTTTATTAATCATTCTTAATTTGGGAGGCTCAACAAATGGTTCCACTAAAATTTGCTCCTCACTTAGAGAGTAAGAAAGACTGGTTTGGGTTTAGCAGAAAGTCTTTACTGCATTTAAAATAAATATGTAAATATTGCACAGTGGTTATCTTGTTCTCTGTAGAGATCTGCCCCTGTAATGGCAGATAAATATTTACAGTTATTTTTACGTTTTAGTCTTTCAGCTAACAGGAAGAATCATTAGGGTGTTCTTTAGCAATAAGGACTTTGTCCGTGTATCTTTGAGCGGAGGAAAGCTCTGCAAAGCTGAGTATTCACTGAGACTCACCCGTTTTATTGAGTTCTGAATGCATTTTATTTGGATGGATGTTGTCTAATTTTATATGGAGTACCTTCTAAAGCTCATAAAACTCTATGGATTAAAAGAACTGTAATGAACTGTGTACTATTAAAAAAGCCTTGTATTTTTCACTTCATCTTTGATATATGCAATCATGAGGGCTGCAGTTCTGATGACAAAATTCCAGGCAATTAGTATAAATAACGGCACTATTTATACATTTTCATGATGATTTTCATAAGGGTTACGTCTGATCTCCACAGATGCTAGTGCAATACACCCACTCACATTTCATGAACTATGAATAAGAAGAAATTCCAGTAGTGGTCATATCAAAGAGTACTTGGGATCAGTTTACGGTAAAAGAACTGTATGACAAAAAGTTCATTCACGTTTTATACTCAAATTACACTTTGGAAAAGTTTTATTCTCTTTCTAGTTTTATTCTACTTTTTTCGATGACCTTCATAAAGTCCATTAGCTGCCTGTACTAAATCACTGTGTAGAACTATTTTACAGTAGTTCATGGTTTCTTTCCTTATTTCTGGCAACATTTTCAACTATAAAACTAAATTATAGGGCAAAAATCCAGAAATCTGTATTTATATATGTAGATATTCAAGAAACTCCACCTTAAAGTGATTTTTGCAATGAGAAGCACTAGCAAACATGGAGATAATAAAATTTTTAATTTAATTAGGGTCTGGGGAGCCTTCAATATCTTCCCATGTGTGTAATTGTTATCATGAAAAGTGGGATTCAGTTTTACTACATCTCACTTAGGCCCTTGAAATTAATTTTACCTCCAGACAGAAATTGTGTCTACATCCTTTTTTCAACCACCTTTCTCTGTAGCTAAGTTTTAAAATTATTTGCTACTTAATCTCAATTTATTTGTAGATAAAGTTTTCAAAAATTTTTATTCACGCTCTTATTGATGTCTGTTTTGAGGAGACAGTTGGCCATCTTATTCCTAAACCTGTGCTGCAATGCAAGGCTGACAGACAGGACCTTCTCAGGTTCCCTGAATAAGTTTGGAAAGCTGGAATGATTATCAACCTCCATTCAACATAGTCTTTCTTTTGCATATTGTTTAAGTTATTAATGCACTTCCCCAGAAAGAAGTGAACTTGTGAGTTGGCAAGTTTAGTAGCGAATAAAACTGATTTCTAATCAGGTTTCTTCTTAATGTTATTTATTATCTTCCTGTCCAAAGAACACAGTCAACCCTCAGCACTGCCTTGCCTAAGTCCTTATACAAATATTTAAAAGGAAAATATAGTCCTGGAAAGATTAAAATATTTGACAGTAGCAAGACTCAACAGTGAGTCTGAAGAAGAAAAATGGTGAGCAGAATGATTAGAGAATTAAGTAATGTTAGAACAAGTGTGTTTTACAGAATAAACACTTTCCAGTAGCTGGTTCCTATGTGACCTTCCCTTGAACCTTGGAAAAGCCACTACATTTTCCACCTCTTTATCTGTAAAATGGAGACTATTCTTACCTTACTTGCAGGTACACTGAATTCCAGGACATTCGTATTTTGTATAATGATGAGTGAGTGAGTGAGTGAGTGAGTGAGTGAGTGAGTGAGTGAATGAATGAATGAATGAATGAACGCAACTGCTAGCCTGGGACTTTTCAGAGAAAAGTATACTTTGTTCAGAAATTATCAAATTTACAGAAGCATATTTCCAAGAAATGGATCTGTTTTGATAGACCTGTCATTGGCAGGTCTATAAGTGCTTTTTGGGGCCCAGTGATCTTAGATCATGCTCGGGCTGTAGATTTGTTTTCTCACTTTCCTTGGACTCATACCATTGGCTGTTTTGGTTTTTTTAGTCTTATTTAGAAAATGTCAAAATTTCACAAATCTTGAAGATGATGGAGACTAAAAAAATCCAGTTTTCATTAGACTTTAACTACTAGAAATATGCCAGCAAATTAATGTTTGTATGCATTTGGATTAATAATTAATGTGTCAAACAAAAATGACTGTCCAGAAGGATGGTTTCAGAGCCAGGTCTTGATATTGTCAGTCATCTGTTCATCTCATGTTAGAATGGAGAAAATCCCTATTCTAAATGTATTTATGAAATTAAAATGTTGTTCTATAACAAGTAAATTGTTATATTATAGTAAATAAAATAATTATTTTTAATAACACTGTTGTTTTATAGGCTGTTTTTACAGGTATCTTAAGATAATTATACTTTACTTGAATGTCCTGAATTTCATATTAATTACAGCATGTTTCTTATCCTTGACAGTGACATTGACAGTGGGATTGAGTGCACCCTCAGCAAGTTGGCCAACGACACCAAGCTATGTGGTGCGGTAGACACACTGGAGGGAAGGGATGCCATCCAGAGGGACCTTGACAGGCTGAGAGGTGGGCCTGTGCGAACCGCATGAGGTTCAACAAGGCCAAGTGCAAGGTTCTGCACATGGGTTGGGGCAATCCCAAGCATAGAGAATGGATGGAGAGCAGCCCTGAGGAGAAGCATGGCCAGCAGGTTGAGGAAAGGTATTCTGCCCCTCTACTCCGCTATTGTGAGACCCCACCAGGAGTACTGCATCCAGCTCTGGGGTCCCCAGTACAAGACAGACATGGAGCTGCTGGATTAAGTCCAGAGGAGGCCACAAAGTTGATCAGAGGAGTGGAGCACCTCTGCTACGAGAACAGGCTGAGGGAGTTGTACTTGTTCAGCCTGGAGAAGAGAAGGCTCCTGGGAGACCTTAGAGCAACCTTCCAGTACCTAAAGGGGACTATAGGAAAGCTGGAGAGGGGCTGGTTACAAGGGCAGGGAATGACAGGACACAGGGGAATGGGTTTAATCTAAAAGAGGGGAGATTTAGATTAGGTATTAGGAAGAAATTCTTCCCTGTGTGGGTGGTGAAGTAGTGGAACAGGTTTCCCAGAGAAGCTGTGAAGACCACATCCCTGGCAGTGTTCAAGGCCAGGTTGGATGGGGCTTTGGGCACCCTGGTCTAGTGTAGGGTATCCCTTCCCATGGCAGGGGGGTTGGAACTAGATGATCTTTGAGGTCCGTTCCAACCCAAACCATTCCTTGATTCTATGTTTCTTTTTATACGTAAGAGAGAAAAGGATGGCAATATCATGTATCTCTCCTTTTTAAAGTTATATATGTAGATATAAACTCTAAAAATTAATTTCCTAAAAATTTTGCTCTGACACACAACCAATGGAATCTCGAGTGGGATTCAGCTTACCCAGAGCAGATACCTACATCTAATCAGTTGAGCTTTCACCTGTGATCAGATACTCACAGAAAGAAAGTAAAGTAAAATGTAAAGAAACAACGAAAATAAAGGCAAATTGAATTCATCATAATTACTGGGTGACAGTGACCAGGAAGTCCATGTTTAAAAAGCTTGCGCAACGCTTCCCTACAATTATAATGTACTCATAAACTTCTTGTAAATGGACTTCCATGTAAGAGGTTTTTTTCTCCGTTTGTCTTTGTTTTTACTCTAGGTAGTAATAACGAATCAGTGTTTTTCAACCTGTAAAGTACATTTCATGAATAATTTTTCAGATTCTCTTTTTTTTTTTTCTGCAAGCAGATCTAGCTACCTCCAAAAACAGCTGCCCCTGCGAGCCTTGCCAGCTAGTATTAGTCACGGTCAACAGCACTCGAGTGGTTTGCAGAACACAATTACATTTGAAAGAAATAAATCTGCATTTCTAATAATTGTTTGTGTGGGATTGAAATAGAACAACAGAGAAAAGTGTTTGTAAATAGAACAGATTCTAGTGAAAATGCCACGTTACACTTCATCCTTCTTCCCTGGAAAAGGATGAAGCTGTGATAACTTGTTTCCTGCCTGTCAAACTCTCTTGAGTTGAAATAGTTCATGTTTTCAAGGAGTCAGCCATGTCAAATGAGGGCAGAGGCTGAAGTCAGATGATGTGGCTTCACAGGAGGTGAGGTTTGCATGGTGCCAAAGCCTCACGCGTGGTGGAATTTTGCAAAATGCTGCCACTGCCACCTGACCTTGTTTTCTTCAGGTCTGCTGGAGCCTAGGTAGATGCAGAAAAAGACAGAAATACAGAAAAAATGGAGAAAGATGGGCAATATTCAAATCATCTTGCATTCTTAATTAGCTGAGATATCACACCTTCCTCTCCAGTGACTGTGCAGGAAGCAGGATCCAGCCTGTGGACACCCTGGTTCACTCGTCATTCTTGAGAGCAGATGCCTTGGTCTGTCTGGGATGCCATTGAGGACAACCTAGATGCACACCACCTACTTCATGAGTGGACATGGATAAAATTCCTCAGGTGCAAACACTCCTATATATTAATGACCACAGACTACTTTTGTCCACTAATACTGAGCTTTTCTAGGCCATGGATAAAAACTGAGACGTTTCAAACATCCCAAATTAATAGACTCATTGAAATATTGGCTTGTACACCCTGAGTGATAAATGTGGAAAAAAACCCAAACCCAACCACCAACAGTCAGGTGGAAGTTTTTTTGGTGGGGTTTTTTGTTTTTGTTTTGTGGGTGGTGGTGCTAATAAAAATGGTGCAGGGATTTTAACTTCACGGTCTCTATTGAAAAATAGTAAATTCACTGAAATATTGGTATGTCACATATAATACCTGTAAATGGAGTATATCTGGCTGAAATCCTTCCTCCAACGATTTCAAATCCTTAAAGTTAATTAAATATAGCTTGCACAATGATTGCTAATAATCCAGTGATCGTATTTCAGTGATCGTATTTCATATTTCATATTTCATTAATATGCTGCTCATATTTTCTCTATTTCCATGATAAAGAGTACCAGCTCAAAAATAGATTTATTAGAATACCACTTACCTTTATTAGTTGTCTGAAACCACGTTAAATTCATTTTTTTTTCTTACAGTGAAAACTGTTTTTTTCTGAAAACAGTTTGCCCTGACATTTCGTTGTTGCGTGGCAAATGAATATGAGATCTTTGCCTGCAGAGGTCTCTTTGCCTTATGGAGTTGCAGATGAGATGTTGTGTTTGCTGGCAAACAAAAAAGCAAGCTGGAATTCAAGCTGGGGGGAAAGCTGTGTCTGCAGTTGTGGCTTTTGAGCACAACTCCTATTGTCTCCTATTTTAAGAATGATTGTGCTTCCAACTATCCTGCCAAGTGCTGGTGGGATTTTTTGTGGAGAAGGGAAGGGAAGGGAAGAGAAGGGAAGGGAAGGGGAAAGAAGGAAAGAAGGGGAGAAAGAGAAAAAGAGAGAAAGAAAGAAAGAAAGAGATAAAGTAAATAGTTGCATTTTTGTTTTTTTCTAATTTACTCTCTGTTTTTTCTACATTTCTGCAACAACTTGAGAAAAATAATCCAGTTCTCTAATTTATAAATTTAATTGAAGAATTTGCCACCTATTGATTTTGTCACACCCATTTCAGCATGGTTCTGTTTACCTTCTTCTCAGCCTTCAGTGACAGTTGTCATTAATGTTTCCCTGACATATTTAGAACATCATCATTACATCAGAGATCTTCTACAAGCAGTAAACTTTTTCAGTATCACAGCACAAAGGATCTGGTTGATATTCTTTTCTACAGAAACTTGACTTTCTGTCAACTGCAACACAAATTCTCTTCTGAACAGAGACGTGAAACAGTTGGACAAACAATGGCTACTTGGTTTGTACTTATTTCAGTCCATTTCTCACAGAAAAAAATAAATCACTCACGACAATAGTTTTCAGCCTTTAGCAATCTGAGGACTTAAAACAAGATCCGTGTAACTGTGGACCCCTGCTTAGTAATTCAAGGCAGTGACAATAGATTTGGCACTGTTTGGGGGTTGTTATTAAGTAATATAATGTGCAGCGAATGATTTTGTGCAGCCTCAAGGATCATCCAACCTGATGTTGAAGAGATCAGCTGAATCTACGAACACACACTTCTATGAAACTGGGAACTGTGGTGCTGTGTCTTCCTTCCCTTTTTTAAAGTGCATGCAATGCTTTCTGATCCCTGACTCATTTTGCTGAAAATCTGTGCTGTTTGTTTAGCTGGACACCAGCCCCAAATTTCCTGAATGAAATCAGGGATTTAGATCTCAGTAAATTTTGCAGACAATCAGCAGAAGTAATGCAGCTTCTCTACAGACCCACATTAACCTGCCTCAGACTACAGGGTACTGTGTCATCTTGTAGCTCTGCAGTGCCCAGCCTCTTTGAGCAGGGATCTGAGGAAAGAAAACCTTTCATGCCTATTTTCAGGAGTGTCTTTTAGTGGCTCCTAAGCCGTGCGCTGCAGCAGTGATGCTGTTGCTCTGCAGTTTCCAGAGAAGCAAATATATCAGCATGAAAACGAGCTGGACCAGTTGCTCCCCTGTGGATATGTTCTTCAGTTGAAATGAGTATCTTGTTAATGGAAGAAAGCTCTGAATGGTTTCTGGAAGGTGGAGGGCAATGCATTTAGCCTGCTATCTTTCTCATTCTGCTGAGTGGGGTAGTACTATTTTGCCTGACAACTGGGCAGCCATCAGAGAAGGTGGAGGGAAAAGACAAGCTCTGAATTAAATGTACTTCTAGGGGTGGGTTTAAATGTGTTCCACTATTAGTAGAGTGAAATTTTGAGAAGGGCCAGATGCCAAATTGGAAAGGAGTAAAACCTAAGAGTGAATCTGCTACAAGCTCAGACAGAACCTATTTAACTCGTACATTATGTTCTCTCACATTCAAACCTGTCCTTTCCTGTATTTCTTGAACAGCTGCACCTTAGGTTCAGCGTTCCAGCAGGCAGGTCCTCTTTTCCTCCTTTAAATCTTCCAAGTGCGCTACTGAATTAATCTGCCTATCATTTGCATTTAAAGAGCCTCAGGGCCAGAGAGTTAAAGGTGTTTAAGAACCTGGAAATTCAGAGAGAGAGAAAAAAATACCTTTCAAAATCTGGCTCCAATTGCACTCTAAACGGCAGGTTCTTCTGCTTTCCTGCTCAAGCCATACTTTGCTGTGTGTCAGTAAACTGAAATTTCAAACATAACATGTTAGCCTTTTAAATTTTAATAGGCAAGAAAGAGCAGTTGCATCACAGTGGGAAAACACACACCAAGACTGGGAGGATCTGAGTTAAGGAGGAACTGAATTGGAAATTCTGGGGTTATTTGATAGTGCTATTCGCTGGAATTTGTTCCTCTATTCTCAGCTTACCTTTAAGGAGTTGTGTTAGTTGTTATAGCTAGAATCAACCCCAACCACGGTCATTTATTTTGTTGCTGTTGTTCCATTCAGAAAGTCAAAATAACTGAGGGAAAAAAATTAGTTAGAGGATGTTGTAATTATCTGTGTTATTTAAATAGCATGCAAAAACTCCCTTTTGCTCGGTAAGCATTCCTATCCTTCAATGAATGCTTATAATCAAAATCTAAACAAAGGCAACAGCTAGCAGCAGGGAAAACTATTACCATTTCCACAGAGAAAGATGGAAATCCTAAGATCCAGTCCATCTCACTTGGATTCCTCGCTTGCGCATAAATGTGAAGTGCTCAATAAAGCAACCTTCCAATACCGGTGCCTATGATCGGTGCAGTGAGACACATGGCTTGAGAGGCCTTTCATTCTGAAGGTCTGCAGAAAAGTGAAATGGGAGAAATTAAAAATATGTGAAAGAAAATGCCTGTCAGCAAAAGCTGTACCTGGCTGTACTCTATAACTGCTTAACTCTGGTGCCTTGCCTGTGACCAAGAGCCGCCCTGAGGAGAAGGACCTAGGTGCCTTCGTGCATGAGAAGCTCAATGTGACCCAACAGTGTGTGCTCGCAGCCCAGAAAGCCAACTGTCCTGCGCTGCATCAAAAGCAGTGTGACCAGCAGGGCAAGGGAGGGGATTCTGCCCCTCTGCTCTGCTCTTGTGAGACCCCACCTGCAGTGCAGCTCTGGGGTCCCCAGTGCAGGAAAGACATGGAGCTGCTGGATTAAGTCCAGAGGAGGCCACAAAGTTGATCAGAGGGCTGGAGCACCTCTGCTATGGGGACAGGCTGAGGGAGCTGGAGTTGTTCAGCCTGGAGAAGAGAAGGCTCCTGGGAGACCTTAGAGCAGCCTTCTAGTATCTGAAGAGGCCTATAGGAAAGCTGGGGAAGGACTGGTTACAAGGACAGAGAGTGACAGGACAAGGGGTAATGGCCTTAAGCTGAAGGAGGGGAGATTTAGATTAGATATTAGGAAGAAATCCTTTACCATGAGAGTGGTAAGGCACTGGTTGCCAGAGAAGCTGTGGCTGCCCCTGGATCCCTGGCAGTCTTCAAGGCCAGGTTGGATGGGGCTTTGGGCACCCTGGGCTCGTGGGGGTGTCCCTGCCCATGGCAGGGGGGTTGGAACTAGATGGGCTTTGAGGTCCCTTCCAACCCAAACCATCCTGTGATTCTATGATTTTATGACTATGTCTCTCTACTGACTGAATAGCATCTGTACATAGCAGTGAATCATTCGTTGCTTGGTTGGTCCAGATGCCACAGTAACTGCATTGATGTGGGCAGCTATAGCAGGTTGACCAAAAAGGACTTTTAGTGCAGAACTGGACATTTTTCTCCATCATTGGTGCGAAGATCTTAGTAACATTCAAGGACAGATTCTTAATTCCTATAGATGACAGAACCATGTATTATTATAATGAAATTATTGATAATGGAAAAAAGAGATCAAGGAATATCGAAACACACTTTTTAGCTTACAAATTTTAGCAATTTAGAAAACCTTAGAAGATGCTTATCTCTGGGACGCTGCATCTTTTGATATAGAATCATATCACTCTCATTCCTTTATGTTCCAAGAAGAAGAACCTCATGCACTTTTACTCTGTTTCTATGGAAGCTGGTACTTACTCCGCTACCCTTCTCTAATTCCGCTATTCTTTTGGTGATGGGGGAATCAGGACAGCATATCATATGCAACCTGTGGATGCACTGTTGGTTTATAAAGTTGTGTATTAATGCTTGCTATTTTTTTCTGTTCCTTTCAAGGCAGTTAGTTCCTAACATTTTGCTTTCTCTATAAAGCAGGGATCTATTGTTTGCATTGAACTGGCATTTTTGATTCTGAATTCTCTTTTTGATTCTAATTCTCTTTTCTTGGTGGGAATTGCTAGTTCAAAGCTCATCAGGAGTTAGGTTCCTTACTGAATGGTCATTCTTTGGTTTGGTCCCAGACTGAGAGTTTGGATTCTGTACCTCTAACCTGTTTATGTGAACAGAACAATTTGTTGAACAATGACCTGAGGAACTCCATAAATATATTATTACTTTTAGGAACCCTGGGCACCAGCAAGAGAATGTGACCAAGAAAATAGCATGGTTGCCAGTCAAGAAACAATCCCAAAGCAAAGTCTTACCATTTCCACATACAGTATTTTGAGCTAATACAGATCAATGTGCATACAACCTTGCAAGTGTTCTGTTCTGTTTTCTCAGAAAGGAGGGAAAAATTTACCCAAGTTTCAATTTTAGTATCCCAAAGATTCATGGGTAAGACTAGTGTTGGGTCTGAGAAAGCAGAGCACAAGGTGTTGCAGACCAGGTAAGAAATGGGTTTGTGAAGTATGTCCCTGATCAAACGGGGTGGAGATGCTCATCATGGGAGAGGCTAAGGGATTTTAATGGGTCTCAGTGGATGTCCTCATCCCCCACATCTGCTGTGCCATAGCATCTCCCCTGACATGCGATTGCATGGATAACCTGCAATCCAAATGCATTAAGATGAGAGCAGTAGCTGCAGCAATTGCTGTGACCCCATATGAAAGCCTACCGAGATCTCCTGTTCCCTTTCTTGAAAAGAGGTATCTCCTGGTGGGAAAAGGAAAGAGGGATTGACAACAAACTTGGAAACAGCAGCTCTCAGAATGCCTGAGCTGAAAACCAAGCACCCGGAAAAAGTGAATACATGATACAAGAAGAATATTCTTCTAGAAGAAAATGGGAGCATGCCAGCGGGAGTCAGAAGTGAAAGCATCCTTGACATCGAAAGAATGCCAGGTAATGGGAAGGCCCAGGAGCCAGCTAGAAGTCAGAATGAATGAATTAATCTTTTCTTTTTTTCCCTGAGTTTTTTTTCTCTTAATCCCACCGTCTCTCATAACCCCCTAAACCAGATGAAACGCAGTATCTTTGGAGGCTACAAGGTTAACCTCGTAACAGAATTCATTAATAACCTGCTTCTGTTCCAGTGCAAGGGACAAACTTTGCTCTGAGCTGTGATGGTATAAATCAGGGTCATCTTCCTCTGAGTCAGTGGAAAAGCAGCACTGTAACATCTGAGCGGGTGAGAGCAGTATCAAGCCCAAGGTATTTTACCTGACAAATGGTATATTATTTAATGTGCAGCTCTCCAGGGTTGCTTTGCTCATTATTACATGGATCAGTTTCCTAAGCCTTTCTGCAACTCGTTTTTATCATTTCAAGCTATGTTCCTAAATTTTCCCACCTCCCAGACCCCGAGCCCCTAACAGCTGTGTGTTGTGTGAGGAATATGAGTAATTTTTTACAATATTGACTAGATGAGAACCAGACTTTTTGTGAACCTTGCTTCTTCTTCCATGAGATTCTCCTTTTGCACTGCTGTTTTATACTCATAGTAACTTAGCGATATATAATCAGGCAGAAATATCTGTTCTTCAAAATGGATGGGAAAACCTAGGACAAACCACTTAAATCTCAAAGAGAATAAACTCAAACTTTCTATATTTTCACTGTTGTAAAGTAAATACAATGACACAAAGGAGCTGACAAGAATACACAGAGGTCACAGTCTTGCAGGACAAATGCACTAGCACTATATTTTAGCACAGGGACAAAATAAGTCTAAGTTAACTATTCACTTCTTGTCTCTAACCTGCTATTTTAAGCTGTACAGGTTTTATAAGCTAAATCAGGAAAGGCAGTGGAGAAAGTACAGTAAAGAACAATGTAGTTACATGACAGGGAGATGTATTAGATAAACCTAATATCCCTCTTACAACTCTAAAATCTATGATTATAGAACATAGTGCATCTGAGCACAGTTGGGGTCTATTGATTTCTATCTCCAGTGACTTAAAATGGCAGAGAAAATTTTCCTTCAGCCCCAACAATTCTCTTCTACATCCCCCTTTTTACTATGAAAAAGTAGATATCTGCATATGTATGGGCCATCTTTTCCAAATCAGATGTTAAATATTTTCCACTGCAAATTTTTGTTTGTTTTTAATATTTTGGTCAATAAATAGGGCACCCGGGCTCTGCAACACTTGAATCCCAAGGCTGTGAAGTGACAAGAGAGACTGAAATAAAATATATATGAAGCTGGGTTCACAATGGTTGGGCAGAGGGCAAAGTCACTGGCTGGGATCCATGTTCCAACAGAGGTGGAGAAAGCCGAATGTATGTTCTGCGCTATCAGGGTATGAAATTTCGCCAGAACAGCCTACGTTGGACATTAGCAATGGGGCAGTAGGTTAGAACTAGAGGATCAAGTCTTTCTTCAATCCATACACTTGTGGAAGGGATTAAAAAGGCCAAAGCACACACTTGTACTCGCAAAGGAAGGAACAGCCTATGCAGAAGCAACCCAAGCAGGTGGATGGGAGGAAATACATAAAATAAGGAATAGTTGAAGTTTTCAGTCTGTTGCGCACAACACAGAGAGCAACTGTGCTAGCCGATGAATGTCTGAGGGGCCAAAGAGAAACTACACATAAAAATTATTCTAGTCACCTAGAAAGACAAATAAGAGACACACAGACCTAAATTCAACTAATTAAAGAGCTACCACTTAGATGTGTACATATGTGCAGGAAGTAGACATCCTGAAGTAGAGAGAATATGTTGAAGGAATCATGCTTTGAGATTGTCTGTTTGGGAAAATTCTGGTGAAGTGAAATGTTTAAAGGTAGCTGTTTAAATGTTCATTAAATGAATCACAGTGCCTGGCTTTATCTGCCCTTTATGCAGGACTTTTGGAAAAACAGTTTTATAGCTCACATGAGTATATAGTAATCAGCAGAGTACTGCATGTTTTCTGTTGGGAGAGGAGAGGAGAGGAAGACTTCATTCACAGTGAAACACAAAATCCCAGTAAAATACTCAGCATCACAGAAAAATATTTGGCATCTGCCAAATACATATGCAGGACAGATGCTATGTATTTATAGGAGACCATTTAAGTAATAACTAAGGTTTCTTCCTAAAGAATGCACAGTTCCTCCTGCCAAAATTAACTGGGAAGACACTAAAGGAGCTCCAGCTAATGGCACAAATACCTGGAAATGTTTCTCTTCTGTTCGTGTGCGGTTTTGGAACACTACCAAACTATCCGCAAGCAGGATGCCAGTCCTAACATTGGAATTCAGCTTTAAAATTAGTGGACATTCAGGAAGTCTAATATTCTGATGGGAAGGACTTGCCTGCCTTCAGCCAGAAACCCAAACCTTTATACTGCAGATGTTCACTAGCACAGCTAACAACAGAAAACATCAATGAAATAAATACTGGCTCCCTAGTTAGTATAGAATAGAATCAGAAAATCATTAAGGTTGGAAGAGACCTCAAGGATCATCCAGTCCAACCGTCCCCCCCACAGATTAACCACTAAACCATGTCCCTAAGTACCACATCCAACCTTTCTTTAAACACCCCCAGGGACGGTGACTCCACCACCTCCCTGGGCAACCTGTTCCAATGCCCGACCACCCTTTCCCAAAAGAAATTTCTCCTCATCTCCAACCTGAACCTCCCCTGGCGCAACTTGCAGCCATTCCCCCTAGTCCTGTCACTAGTTATCTGCGAGAAGAGGCCAACCCCCAGCTCACCACAACTTCCTTTCAGGTACTTGTAGAGGGCAATAAGGTCTCCCCTGAGCCTTCTCTTCTCCAGACTAAACACTCCAGAATGTGGAGTCCAAGAGCTGTGACAGCGACAAGTATGTTGATGTGAGGACCAAGGTATGGACAATGCTGTGGGTGTATTTTCCTTTGTCCAATTTGTCAATGAATTCCAAGAAGAAATCAGTCTTTCCCTGAACGGACCCATACAATTAGTCACCAGGTCTAGGCTGCAGATATCGTTCAGCTGTATTATCTTAATCACTACAGCATTTTATTCTGGCAGAGTGATTTTTAAAACTGTGTTTATTTTTCCTCACATTAAATCTCGCATGACAAAGGGAGCAGGAGGTGAAATATTTTGTTCTGATTCTATGCTCTGTTTCAATAATTCTGTGGAATTTATTTTCTTGGCAGACAGGAATTTTTATGATCATCAGACTACAGTTTTGTTTTGTCATTTTCTGATCTTTGCTGCAGTTAAAATTAACCTTTGACTGCATAATATGTTAATACCTGAGTAGGGGGTACTTCACTGACTCAGGTTCCACAGAAAGGCTGGGTCTGCTGAGGAGATGGTATGAGACCTGCTCATATCCAAACTTGCTTTTTCCTGCCACACCTCGAGGCTGCACCTTGAGTACTGT
>VWZZ01001712.1:0-56460 GCA_013399095.1 Psophia crepitans
AGCCAGGACAATGACTTCCCAGAACATTCATTTTTGGGGCCTGCAGTTCTTTAGAGTTTTCATCTCTGCCTGAAAGTAAGTACTTTTTAAAGACCCCTGCAGCTATTTTTTAGTTGAATGTGGTTGAAAAATAATAATTCATGTTCTCATTTTAAAACACGACTGCTCTCTTTTTTAATCTGGAGCAAAAATACACGGGTTTGATGTCTGAAATTTGAAACCTGATATTTACCTAGAGTTTGAAACTGTACGTTCTCTTGCTACAACAAACCAAAATTGTGAAACATTTGACATGAGACCAGTTGACATCACTGAGAGAAGTGGGTGAGCATTTGGTCTTGGAGTTCCTTCACTGGAGCAGAGAAGAAGCAGCCAAATCACCAATGAAATGCTCTAGCTCTGCATCAGTTCAGATTGAGCTGCAGCTCTCCCAAAATTTGCTAAGGCTGTAGTTTGACAAATAACGCAGGTCATCACTATTGCTGAAAAAAGTAGTCCAGAATACTCTCTCTTCTTGGCTGCTCATCCCTGTCTTGCTGCTAGTGAGCCAGATCAGTGGCTGAAAAATAATGATTTGTTTTTCTAGGTTAGTTTTCTGCTCACATTCAGGGCAAGTGTAAGTAGCCAAGGTGAGGAGGAAGATGAGATTTCAGAGGCACCATCAACTTGGCTTGATCAATGCATTCAAGAAGTTACAACGTGATTTCAGTAGACCACTTATCCATGAAATGCAGATTGAAGAAATTGGGTGTGATATTTTTAAATTATTTAAAGCAGTCTGAACTTCGTGATTTCAGCTAAGGCTATCCTGCATGCTGCTGTAGCTTTGACTGATGCCTTTTAATTTGTATTCTTTCACCCATGCAATGGTTTTTAAACTTCTCTTTCTCAACAAAAATATTTTGCTTCCTGATTTTAGGAAGAACACTGTTCTGAGATTTGCAATTAAGTCTCAAAAATGGCTAAATATGAGTAAACTTCAATTGTATATCAGTTTAAATTGTCTAAAAGGTCTGAGCAAGTCTTTAAAACCTGGATACCAGATAGCAAGACTTCATAACCTTAGTCTGGGTACCTCAGTAGTTGCTTTGATATTCTAAAGTGCTACTCAGCAGCTCCTAGAGAAATCACTGGGAAAATGGACGGTGCAGAGCTATTTCTGGGTGCATATTATTTATTGGTTTTGTCATACGGTGGTTTTACGGATAGAGTGTAATGTGTATGGAGATTTCATGAGGTATACTTTTACTCTTTTATAAAAGGATCTAAAGCCTGAGAAAATGAAATTTTATATTTTACAATGAAACTGTAAAATAGAAAAACTGTTTTTGATAGAAATGGTGTAAAACTCCAATTATTGGATGCAATATATAAAGAATTAGAATTTCAGTCTCACTTCAGTTCATGCGTCTATAAAGCTTATTTACACAGTCAGGCTCTCCTTCTGCACTTTAAGGTTTTGGCTTCTGTCTACAGATGCTAAAATTAACTAAAATTGCTGGGATAACACCTCAGACCCAATACCATGGATTTTCTGGGTAAAACTGTCAACAGATAATAGGATAAGGCTGTTATAATTCAGAAATTCCCATGCCAGCTACCAAAATTAGACTGAATGCTGGTTACTCATTCTCAGAAAGGAGTCCACATGAGCTAAGTTATATCCCTAGCGTTCAAACTATAGTGCCTTAAGGCAAAACTTTGCATCTTGGTTTCATATGAGCAAGAGCCTGCTGTGGGACTGGCACTATACCGTCATTTGCTAAAACACAAGCTTTGCCTACACCTGTGTCCTATTGCTTACTCATCTGCCCTGTGGACATCTTGTGAACATCTTGTGAGCTGTTTAAAAGGTACAGTCTCACCTCCTGCCAGGCTTTGCCTTAAAACTGTTGTCCAATGAAATTGTCTCCTGAAGTCAAGGGCAAAGCTAATGAGGCTTCAGCTGTGAGGATCTCCTGCCCTACATGTGTGTGTTGTGGTAAGGAGAACCACCATGGAAATTGCAGAACTGGTCTCTGCCTTCCTTTTCCTCTGAGGCCCTGAAGAAAGGGAAGACATTTGCTCCTCTCCTCCCATCAGCTCTGTAAGCTCTGTGTCACAAGTGAAGCATAGCCCAATCTTGGCATCCTGTTGCAGGACTATGCAGTTCTCCGCAATCAGGATTGACCACTAAAGGATGTTAAGCACTGTCCTTCACCATGAGCTATTCACCTCTTGCATCAGAATGTCACCTCCTTGCACTGTTCCAGGTAGCTGACAAGGATCTGACTGTGTGCTTATCTTTGCCTGGAGCTCCTGTGGATCCTCTGGTTTGGAGTGCCAGTATCCTGGTGACCTTACCAAATGCTGTGCCTGCTCCTGTCAGAGGAGAGGTCATCCTCTGTCCTCCCACATATCTTTCTGAAGCACTGTGTATAAGCATATAGGATTGGAGAGCAAGACATTTCCAGGACAGTCACTGAGTAATATCACGAAACAGAATAAAGAATTAAATTCTTTTCAGATTACCACCTTTTGGGGTAAATATGCTGCTATGCAGCTACTGGCAGATAAGCAAGAGCATATTGTCTTAAGAACTATAAATAAAGCTCTTTTCACTAGTTCTAAGTCAATTAAAAGTAAACTATTATTCAAATTCTCAAAAAGTTGTCCACTAAAGCTTTAGCCATATCTTTGTTCTGAAACTTTTTAAACACTTACTGTCTTGTATGTATTGTCATTTCGAGGTGAAAGCACAAGTGAACTTGGACAATTACATGACCCCACAATGTCGTAATTAAGAACTGTATTTCATGCAGTCATGCTCACACCCCTCTGAGAAAAAAAGGTATGCTTATCCTCATTTTAGAAGTAGAAGGCTTTAGCGCAGAAAGATGTGAGAGCTATAATCCAAAGTCAGCTTTAATGTGTACAATGGAATTTAGATAAAATTTAAGTGTCAAAGAATCAGTGCCTTAAAACTTATCTTCTACCTGAACTCTATAGGTGTTTAAGCCTTCCACAGAGAAATTTCCAAACGTCCTTCTGCTTGGGACTGCTTTTCCTATGGAATCTCCATACCAAAACTAGCTCAGGATTTTCAAACTGGGCATTCTTCAAAGTGAACGTTCCCAGAAAAACCATAATCCATAGCCGGAGGTTTTTTCAGTATTCTTCTTTTCCTTCTAAAATAGTGACTCCAGAAATACCACTGTGGCTACTGTTCTGTTTACCCACAAGTGAAAGATGTGATATTATTCACCTGTACAGGCCATACTTAGATTAAGGACAAGGATAAGTTCAGTCAGATGACCTGAGTTCTCAAATACCTCCTCTTTTTGAAAGAATTCAAATATATCTACTATTGACCAGGCTGCCACAGTTGTTAAGATGCCCTTCACACACATACAGCTGTAGACAATATGGCATTTTAGGGAAACAGAGAAAAAGATTCTTAATTTAGGCAGAAAAGGGGAATCATATTTCTCCAACCTGGAATGATAATATTTTCCTCTTTAGGAGAATTTTGCACAAATATTTTTAAAGTAGTTGCACGTATGTCTACACCATATCATTGTATTGTGAACTCAATCCTTAATGACTTAATTGTGATTTGTTTTCAGACAAGACATTAAACCATTAGATACAGCATAATTTCTTCAAATCTTTTAAATGAACATAGCAAGAATACCTCCTTTTGACACAGATAGCTCTTTGCAGCAGTTTGTGAAGATCTCACACATTTCTTGCCTTGTTCATTGAAGCTGGTCTTACTGATCCTCATTTTGTAATGAACATGATGACACCTGGCAAACATCCATGAGAAACGTTAGGGGTAACTTTTCGAATATCCTATTCCTTAACGCTAATGAAAATATCATTCATCTATGCTCTGAACAGTACTTTAAATTAGCTACAAAGATCTTGGAAGAACAGGCTGAAATGGGTGAACCCTTAGAAAAAACCTTTGGCTTGTTAATTGCTTTGCCTCCTCCATTATGGGCAAGAAATGTAATACTTATACTTGTCAGTAAATACTGCATGCCAATCCCTTCATTAGTGATTTCTAAAGTCTTTGTTCACTCTTTCATTCCTCTCTCTTACATCTACTAACAAAGGTGTGAAATGTGTGCTCCGAAATGCCATAGCTATTATTTTGCTGCCATTGACAATTAGATTTTAATATTAAAATGGTGGAGACTGATAACTGTGGATCTAATACTGGAAGAAAATCAATCCAGTTAAGCAGCCAGGACAAACTGGGGAGGTGCTCAGGAATACTTAACAAAGGTACACAGTACTTTCAGCATTCGGACATTAATGTCAGCTTTCATAAAGACAACTAATTTAGATACTGCAAAATACTATTTTCATATCTTTCTAAATTTCATTCCTCCATAACCATCATGCCTCATTTTGTTGTGGCATATGTTGTTTCCCAGTCTGAGAAATTTAGGATCCAAATAAATTTTAGAGTTCACGTATGATTTCACACTTCATCGTTCTGTTCAACTTCTACTAATCTAACTAGGCACCACAATTGTGAACAGACATTGTGCCAGTGAATAGCTGGCACTTTGATACTATCTCATGTATCAGCTGGCATGGATTGCCAGTTTATGGTGTCTCACCACTACTTCACTTTGTTGTCATCACCAGAAGACAAGGACTCCTTTTGTCTTGTTCTAAATTCGTACCTGCATTCCATGTATCAAACATCTAGGCTCATATTTTAATCACTCTAACATTAAAATTAATCTTGGCTTTAAGATCAATTACAAGAGAGCTAACACTCATAACAATAGATTTCATGTGGAGCATTTAAAACACTGCAGTTTGTTTAAAAAATCAACAGGCTCCTACAGGAGCAAAAATTAATTAGCTAAATAGTAAGTTATGTGTTAGCTATCACATTGACATTTACCAAGAGTTCAGTACTTCATTTAAACATATATTATCATACCTGGTTTATTGATTGCATATAAATGTATTAGACACTTCATTTCTTCAGGAAGGTAAGAGTTTGTTCCGAAGGACTTTTTGCTGGAATAAACGAAATACTGACATACAGCGAAGAAGTTGTGACTGGTCTGTGAAGTCAAGTACCCACTTCTAGTTCACCTGTGCTTGGTCATTCTTTTGGTTAGTATTTTACGCTTTTTGTTCCTTAGTGAGTGTATATGCTGTTATTATTCTCACTAGCATTTTGAAAGAAAGAAACTTCAAAGGAGGCAGGAAGAAGAGGTGACTCAAGATAAACAAACCTATAAAACTCTTAAACAAGCCATTAACTTTAGAGATCACCATTTTTAAGTAGATAGGACCGCTTACAGGTCTGTCGTCTGTACTCTGCTCAATCAGGGTTAAAGCTTTAATTCTGTTAGTGTTTGTGCATTAGTTATTTCAAAAATTAAAGTGCACAAATTTTTATTCTTATAAAAACTTATCTTAGCCTCCTACATGTATTCTAAGAACTAAAAATAAAGAACCGTAGCCTATTAAGTAGCATTATAAAATAAAGGCGGAACATATCTGAAGTGAGCAGCACAAATTAAAAGAAACACCAACATCTGAACATAGTACGTGCCACCCACTGTGTATAACAGTGGAATAAGCATTAGCTTCACAGCTCACAAAGCTAAGAGGCTACAGCTTGTGGGCACCCAAATGCTACTCTTCCATTTTATATTTGCTCACCTTTTAATTCCAAATTACTTAACCCCTTGGCAGAACCTGCCCAGCCATAGAATCATGACTAAAGGCCTGATTTTGCTCATGGGAAGTTAATATATTTTTACTATTGCTTCAAACTCTGCACGCTCAAAACTTAAAACAGTAGAAAAATTGAATATTCACATACTTGTGGGAGTATTTTTATTAAAAAAAAAAAAAGAAGAAGAAAAATGTTTTAAAGATTAACATTATTCAGGTGCATGAACTCTGAGTTAATTCTTGCTCTGATGAGCTGCTGAGGATGTCCACCTCTAAAGGCAAGCAGGTGCACAACATCATCAGCACACCAAAGGAGAATATGGGAAAATCAAAGCACAGGTTTCTGTCTCCATTTCACATGTATCAAGGAAAAGAAAATCATCTTCTTCTTGAAGGCAGTGGTGTAATAACAGTCAATATCTCTTGAGCACATGCAGAGCCAGAGAGAAGGGCTAAGAAAAACACGAAGATAAAAAAAGAAAGTCACTGAAACCCACTCCATATTCATAAAAGAGAAACACATTCACATGTGACCAATCACAATTTAGCAGATGAGTGGCCCAAATCAGTAACAAATTGTAAGAAAATATAGAAGATGAAAGAAGCATGCCAAAATAGAAAGGTCAGCCCATGAACATGACTAGCAGACAGTGTTTTACAAGTGAGATAGGAAAAAGAAGTGTTCGCCTCAAACCTCAGAGGAAAAAAAAGCAGGGAGTCAATGGAACATAAGAGGAGTTCACCAGTCTATAACAAGTCATGGGTTTCCATTTCAGTGCCTGGCTCAAGATCCAGAGAAAGATTAGTGTTTGCTATTCAGCAAAAGGAATTTGTGAACCTGTCCCATCGCAGATGGATGAGGTCATGAGGTCAGTGCCTTCCTGAGTTAAATGTCATACTGTTCAAACTTTTTCATGATACCAGCTTGTGTTGTTTAGCCCATTACCTGCAGGGTGCTTTTCAGTTACCATTTCAGCAGCAGCAAAGGCTACTGCCTTAAATCAAAAGCAACAGAGAAAGAAGAGTTTCATTAATTCCTTGAATGCTCCTTCTACACAAAAACGCATTTCCTTAATATATATTTCAAGAAATGGATTTGACAAGACAGCGTTTGCTGCAAAGCTCAAATTGTCATGAAATTTACATTATAAAGGTTGACAATATGATCATTATATTTAAAACCTCTTGAACAAGATCCTTTTCGCACTGATGTCAATGACTTCAATTCAAGCAGTGTTATGGCCCATCCTGATGTTCTGTAGGGATATTTCCAAAGAAAATCAATCTGTTCTGATGCGATTTATTCTCTTGTGGCATTCTCAAAATTCATATTGCAAGAGTTAAGAGTAGAACTTTTTTTTACTTTACCGCATTTTAACAAAGCTTTTCTTACAAATACTGAGAAAATTAATTCAATGCCAATGATGGTCAGAAGTATTTATTTGCAAATACATGATAAAGCTGGTATAACGTCTGCCATTTCTTCAGACACATTTTGGACTGGCCTGTGTGAATAAGAAAAGCATTTTTTCTGTCCATGATATTGGCATCTATACAGAAATTATGATAAAGTATGGAAAATTCACTCATTTTGTGTTTCTATTTTTTATGGTTTTAGTGTCTGTCTTGTAACATTTGGTGATTTTTTTTTAAGATTTCAAGTCTGGAATCATGAGTTTAAGGAAGGGTCCATCTTATGCTCAGAGCAGGGAAAGAAGTAGGAAAAAAAAAAAGCTGGAAAGGGACTGTTTACGAGGACATTTAGTGTTAGGACAAGGGGGAATGGCTTTAAGAGAAAGAGGGTAGATTTAGATTAGATGTTAGGAAGAAATTCTTGACTGTGAGAGTGGTGAAGCACTGAAACAGGTTGCCCTGAGAAGCTGTGGAGACCCCATCCCTGGAAGTGTTCAAGGCCAGGTTGGATGGGGCTTTGGGCAACCTGGTCTAGTGCAGGGTGTCCCTGCCCATGGCAAGGGGGTTGGAACTAGATGGTCTTTAAGATCCCTTCCAACTGAAACCATTCTTTGATTCTATGATTCAAGGTGCTTGATTGAGTTTACTTAGGATTGTAATGGTTTCAATATGTATTTTCTTTTCATTTTGGAAGGTGCTAACAAGTTTTCACCTTTTCACCCCTCTGCCATGGGCAGAGACACCCTCCACTTCATGCAGTTCGCACAGGCCCACCTCTCAAGCCTGTCCACAACCCTCTGGGTGGTTTCCCTTCCCTCCAGCACATGAACTGCACCGCACAGCTTGGTGCTGCAAATAGAAATATAGATAAATATGACAAAACTATTAATATACACTAATATCTGGAAGTACTTAGAAGAGTGATATTATAGCAGAAAAAACATCCAAACCAAAAATGCCAAAACACACACATCCTGACCTCCATTAACCATTGAATAAAATAAGCTGTTAATTACAAAAGAATGAACACCCCCGGGGATACCTGCATACACAGGTCAATAGGATGTGATAACATCCAATACAATCAAGAAACATTTGAGTTGAGCAGAGGATTATACATGAGGACTGAAGGATTATGAGACAAGACACTTCTGAATCTAGTAAACAGAAGCCACAACATACCAGCTTTCAATTATGGTGTGAGAAATGCAGTTGTGATGAACTAATCCCTGTGAAAACAGTCAGATAAAAGTGTCCTACTATCTTGGACTAATTTTTCAGCCCATCTTGAGGGAAAGGATGGTGTCTTGCTGCTTTTCTGGTGTGCAATTCCAAAAGTCTGTTATCTAATTTTTCCTATAACAATTAACTTATTGCCACTGCAAGTACCATTTATCTAAAGCAAGATATTAGAGAAGCTGCTGTGCACATACACCTCTATTTTTTTTGAAGTTGTACCACAATTTTTCTAGTCGTTATCCCATAATCTCCATTTTACTCTGACAGAACACTTCTTGTAAGGATTCTCCAAATAAGCAGTTATTTTATTTCACACCATGCTGCTAATCAACAGGTTCTCAGCAAGACTCCTAGTGATTCAAGGTTCAGGGTATGCTGGACCTTCTTTGTTTTGTTTTGTTTTGTTGTTGTTGTTTTAATTTTTAAAAGAAATTGTTCTGTTATTTTATCACTTCCAACTCTGGTACTATGGCAGTATATAGACATACTTCAAATATTAATGAAATGGTAAAATTAAAACTTTACAACTTTTCTTAATCACTGTTATGTGAAAACTTGGCCAAGTACTCATATTCCATGCTTAAGACTGTTTGGATCTCTCCAGTAGAATCTCCTTCTGCTGACAATCCATTCTGTGTCTCTTTGCGAAAGCAGACAGGAGTCTGAAATCCCTGTTATTCCAGTCACCCAGGATCCAGAAATGGGGCATAGATGGACACCCATCATGATTAAGATCATCAATTTAATTCTCTAGATTCAAATCTGTCAATGACAGAATATTTTAAACCAAGAGTTATTTGTTGTGCTTGTGATGGTTTGGAAATTGCATAATGAAGTATAATGTGGTTCTTAGGAGCAAAACAAAAAAAGGCTTGGCTACTATATAGTTTCCCACACTGCCTCATCAGTTCCTCATTTCCCAAACAAAAAGACCTGCCATAGTATTTATTGTCAATCTATCAGTTTATATGTTTGCTTTAATTCTTATTTTATTCTGAAAATTCATATGTACCTACAGCAGGCATTGTGTCATTCTTTAGGATTCCACATTTTTCAATAGTTGTCCCTGTCCTGCTGTCTAGTTGCCCTCTTCTAATAACTTTTATAACCCTTCTGTCAAATATAATTGAAACTGGTCAACAGGATTGAGTCTCAAGGCACTTAAGCTCCTACAGGTGTCATGAAAATTGGCATTTGGACAGAGAGAAAGATCTTATCATCTCCTGACGGAAAAGATGAAGCATAGGGAACATTCTCCTCTTTCTGTTTGGCTAGCCAGCTAGCACACACCCCCCCTAAGCAGCCACAGTTGGTGCTGCCTTTGCCAAGTACTGGTTTTGGACTCACTGCAGAAACTTGGTAGGAATCTATTTTACCTTAGCTAAGATATCAGTAATCACCTCCTACCTCTCAATTCCTCTGAGTACCATGGAGGTGGTTTGCTCAGAGGCACAAATGCAAGATGTTGCCAATGAGCTGACAAAGAGACTTGCTCCTCTTTGAAAATCAGAAAAGACAGGCACCCAGGTTCAGATTAACTGTCTTCCTCCCACCCCAGCTAACAAAGAGGTGAGAATACCACTTGGCCTCATGTGAGCAACTCCCCTGTTTAAATATGGCTCTGTTAAGAGCCATAGACCCCCTTGCATTAGCAAAGGCTAAAACCTGCTGATCGTTTGCTTTGTGGTCTCTTGTCTTTTTTTCATGCATGGATGGTTTCCAGCTCTTAGGAAAATACCCCTGCTTTTTTATCATACTTCAAGCTTGGAAATCACTACTAACCACATTAAACTGAGTTAAGCCACACATGATCCTGCTTGCAGTTTGAATGCTGATTTACTAGAGCTTGAACTGCTGTATTTATTTAAAAATTCTTGTAATGACCAATCTGGATTTTGCTCCTGCCTCCCAATACAGCTAAAAAATTCTAAGCTGATGGTTCGCTAAACACCTAATGTTTTCAACACTTCTTTCAGCACACTTCATTTTTAATATACTGCTGTTATAAGCGTCCTTTTCCTACCCTGTTCTATACACGATGAGGTCAGGTCAATGAACAGCTGAAGCCTCTTTTCTGTTTTCCCCCTGAGTCAGTAATACTGAATGTATTGTTTGTGAAAGGTTTAGAGCTGATAGCAAAAATAGAGGTAGCACTAATCTGGCCTTTTGCTGTCAGAGCAACTTGATTCTGAATTCATTGCATGAGGGTGAGACCACCATCTCCTGGGTAATAAGTCAATCCTATCTTTCTGTTCATTGAGCCCATAGACTTCCTTTGCCACATTAATTCCACTTGAACTATAATAACCTCCTGGCTGGCAGCTGCAATTGATAAATCACAAGAGAAACCAGCAAATCGACATTGGAGGTGGACAAGCAAATGTGAACAATAGAAAAATTCATAATGAAGTGTAATCAATAACTAGCATTTTCAGGGGAAAAAAAAAAGCATTGGGGTTTTTCTTCTGATTTCAATCAGATAAGGACATTCTAAAAGCAGTCAGGCTACTGAAGATGTTGAATACCCATTACTATTTTACCTCAGGCAGAATTTTTCAATCAACTGTTAGTTAATTAAATATGAAACAATCCAAATTACATTAACCAATCCCTGCTTTCATTTCAATTTACAGTCATCATCATAATACTTCATTCTTCTATCTCTTTATCTATCTTTGCAGAGTTTTATGCTTCACTCATGCAGTAGCTCTCAAGGATACCTGTTCTGGAGGATACCTGCTCTGTTCAGTGAACTCCTGAATGGTAATAGTCAGACTACCAGGAACAAAATCATCCATGGTTACTTATTTATTGGAGGAAAAATATAACTTGTAGCCTACTTGTCCATAACTAGAGCACATAACCATCTATTGTTATTACACGCCATCCTCACCTTCATTTCATTTCAAGTTTCCTACTGCATTCTATACACCCTATCTTTTCCCCAGTGGTCCTGATCTTCTAAAACTCACAGCTCTGTATAACTTCATTTATGCAAGCAATATAACTGAAATCAAAAGGACTATATGCACTTAATGAAAATACACATGGTTTGTATGCCCTTGAGAGACAGAGGACTTAATGATCGCTTCAGGGCTGGATTTCATCTCGTAAAATGCTGGTGGCTCTTGTAACTAAATCATGAACCTGGGTGAGGATTTTTTTTTCATAATTGGTAAAGCTGATCAAAATATGGCAATACCTTCTGTGAAATTTATCCTCTATGATCACTTTCCAATTTAAAAAGAAAACAAAACCCCCTAAAAATTATGCTTAAAAAGGCATGCACCTTGAATTAATATTAGAAGAGGAAAACAGATTAGCTAGTTGATATTTTCAATTTAAATTTAAGATGCTGTTTCTCCTAGTAAGAAGGTACATATATTTAATTTGAAAGAAAATTACTCGAGTTCCTGTTTCCTTTTTTTTTTTCTCTAGTACACCTTGGGAAACCAATATCTTTTAAATAAGTTCATTTGGTTTTGAAACTTCCCATGAAACAAAGAACAGTCTATGTTGATTAACTTCCTCATTGACATATGTCATTTTATTTACTGGCTGAAAAATCTACTGTGGTAATCAAGCAAAGTACACATTTAACTTTGAATATATTGATGTCAATGCTTAATTTCACCCAGCATAACATCTTGCTCAAACTTCTCTGAAATTTTTGTACTTTGTGCTTGCTATCCATCTGCCTTTTTTTTTCCTTTCTTTTTTTTAACTTTCTTTCCCAATAAAAAATATGGGGAATACTGGTGGTGAGGGCTTAGTGTATTCTTAGCTGTAATAGCACATGCAATGATCACAGCACTGGTTTAAGATAAGGGTTTACAGTTTCAATCCTTGCCCTGCCCTCCACACTTTTATGGGAGTGTTTGAACAAGTTCCGCTGCAACTCTCCACCTTAATTTATTATGCATAAAATGAGGAAATGTTTGGGCTTTACGTCACTGGATCTTGTAGGTAACAATTTTATTCAGGAACATGAGATGCTATCACAGAGGCCACCTACATACCTTAAACACTGTCTCAGATCTCTGCCTCACTTGTAGGAAGAAGACTTTGTACCAGGGCAGTTCTGTTGTCCCCCACATGGGACCAGTGGGACATGGCATGCAGAATTTCATACTGAGTAACCCCTGGAGATTTGAAAGATAAAGCAGGGTGTATTGAGAGATCAACAGTGCTGAATAAAGGCTGAAAAAAAAGAAAAAGAGGAATATTTTCACTCCGCTGGGAAGATGAGAACTACTTAATATGTTAGTGGGCATCCCTAGAATGGATTTTTAATCAACAACAGTTCTCATTTACTGGAAGAGTGAGCCTATGAATAGACTAATACTACTGAGTGACATTATGGGCCATTCGTCTGCTTAAGTTGTCTGAAAATTTCAGCCACCAGTGAAGGATTATTATTGAATTTCAGGCTGTCTTTGTTAAATACCTGATATACTGTACCACTCTCTTATTCCCCTCTCCCTCCATTGTCACTGATATTAAAATAAAACCCACCTATTATCAAATCAATCATTCCTGATAAAACTACTCAGAGTAAGGTGATGTGCATCATATTTACCCACTGAGACTGAAAGGTGGGATTTCAATCATTCAGAAAATATGCATTATATAATAAAAATATATTTTATAGAATATAAATATATAATATTTGTTTATTTATTGCTTTTGGTAAGCAGGGTATTACTGCAGCAATTAATTATAGCTCTTCATCAGATGTTACGTGAGGCAGCAACAATTGCATTGTGGTTGAGATGCTGAACTGAGGCTCAAGAGCTGTCATTTATGTTTCTGGTTTTGGCGAAGTCTTCTCATGTAACCTTAGGAAAACGGATTCATTTCTCTGGACCACAGTTCTGGCAATAAATATATAGCTACAAATTTTCTGTAATTTAAAAACTAAGTACAAAACACTACTTTTCTTGGGTAGATAGCTGTGCAGACAGATAAGAAATGGAGAAGGTGTAAAAGCTACTGTTAAAGAGAGAGGTTTTGTCATAGAAAATAAAAAGAAAAATATTCCTAAAAAATAGATGTTTTCTAAGTTATGGTAAAATATACAAACTATAATACTTTTTTCTCTTGTGAACACAGAAAATCATTACATGCTTTGTTTTTTCATTAAAAAAGAGGGCATTTTTTTCTGGAAAACAAACAAATGAAGAAACAAAAAAATTACATTCTATGGACCAAAGATAGAGATTTGTTTTCCTAGTAAACCAAAAGATAGATCATCTTCTTGATCTCACATTCATCCAGCCTTCTCCAGGTAGCACCACTTGTCCAGGTTCTAGGTGGTTTTTCTCTTCTTCTGGTGAGAAAGGAGGGCAGGACTTCTTACAGCTATGCCCAATCTCCCACAATACTGGATTACTCCAAATAGTCTGAGCTTCAGACTAAAATCTACAAAAAAACATTCACTGTTCTCTTCTCTCAATCAGTTCACATCTCAATTAGGCAAGCTCCTGAAGAATATATGTTTTTTTCCTGGATTGGTTGGTTGGTTGGGTTGGTTGTTTTTTTAGTTTTGTTTTGGTTTAAATAAAAAAAAATAAACTTGCACTCCTTTTTAATTTACATACATTATTTCTCTCCATCTCCTCTGGTGTATCGCTGTCATTGCAATCAGTAATCTGTCTTCATACTATTTTTATCAGTCTGTGATTCATGAAGTTTATTCTGAAGTGTATAATGAAAATAAAAACAGCTCTACTGCCATGGTTTCAGAAACTAAACTGTTGCCAAAGTGATCTTTTCCATTTTTTTTTATTTACAGTCAACTAGAAGTGAATTTATGTTCATATTGAACTGCTTTAGCACTCATGGAACGGGTTGCCCAGGGAGGTGGTGGAGTCACCTTCCCTGAGGGTGTTTAAGGAAAGGTTAGATATGGTACTTAGGGACGTGGTTTAGTGGGTAATAGGTGGTGGGGGGATGGTTGGACTAGATGATCCTTGAGGTCACTTCCAACCTTAATGATTCTATTCTAATATTCTATTCTATTCTATTCTATCTCCACACTTATGTACTTATCCTCTGTGTTACAGCCCAAAGCCAATTACCATGCCCATCCTTGATTGTCTTGTCTTCATTAACCTTAGAGGTCCACCTGAAGCATCCTAAAAGCACCACAATTACACCATATACAGTGCATGGATCCCCTAAGCCTTGTAGCCTACATTACCTATCAAATTATTTGCTGTGGCTTACACTTTCACATGTTTATGCTACATGTGCCTCGTAAAAAATTTTAAAACAAACAGCATCTGCAGTGCTCTCAGTTTAAGGCCCAAGCTAGTCTATAGGTTCTAAGTCTGGAGGAAACTTAGATCTCCACTTCAGCAATGGGCAACAAGAGACAGTTCACTTGGCAAAAAGTATATCAAAATGGGCAGAGAAAGGACATCACAGGAATACAAAATAAAGTGGCAATATCAGTGTTAGGAATGATAATTAAGATCCATAATACTCAAGGGGTGGTCTTCTTTATCCTTTTTTTTGTCAGTAAATAAGACATGAGAAACTTACCTTTCATCTTTCTTAGTTTGAACCTAACTTGACTAGGATACAAGTGATGAACGCTGGACTAAATGTAAATACTTTCTACTCTCTTCTGTTGTTTAATAATCTGTGTAGTACTTTTGAGTGTGGGATAGCTTTCAGAGCTTACCTGTTGCCATCAACAGTGTAGACTTTGTTAAGTCTGAGATGGTTTGTTTGCACTTGATGATAGCAAAATATTTTTATGCTTGACTTCCAGAGTTTATTTTCACACTGTAGAATCCGTGTCTGCTCTCAGTGCCTTGAGGATGACTGGAGAACAGGAAATGATTCTGGAGTCAGATGTTCAGGAAGCAGGTGAGCAGTGGCTTCCAGGCAAGCCTTGTGCAGGGGCTGGCACAGGAGACGGCTGTCCTCTTTATCCTATTCTGGGTGCCAGCCAGGGCAGCTGGCTTCGTTGTCCGTTGGGACAAAAGCCACGCCTGCTGCATGACTGTTGGAATATACATAGCTGTGTCTGTGTTCAGTTGGTAAGAATTCAGAAGAGGACGTGATCTTTCCAGTTCTTATATGGACCAACCCTAGTTAACAATATATTCAAGTATAATTTTTGGTCTTTCAGTGAATTTTATGAGTTGAAGTGACCCAAGGTAACCATCATACAACCATGATCTTTATCTCATTTTAGCAGAGAGGAAAGTGTCCTGAAGACAGGAAGCAGGATCCAAAAATCACCTAACCTCAGGCGGTTTCAAGAGATTGTGTGCTTGGGAATATATGATCCAGGGCCAGTATCTGCATGTGTGCCCAGGGTTCACCAGCCAGGAACAATCCCCAGGAATTGTCTAACCTAGCAGCTCAAGGATGGGCAGTGAGATGGAGATTTCACACAGGGAACAATAACATTCCAGGGTATCAGTATTCCATCATCTTGAATGTAGTAAAACCTTGGAAAAATCATAGACATAAAAAATATTTAGGAGTTTGAACAGATGCAAAAAGAAAAAAAAAATAATCCTCCTTCCTGGGTTTTCCAATTGGCAAAGATCCTGGCTAGGAAATAGCTTATAGGTACATGTAAGAAATAAAAGGAAAAAATATGTATTTCATTGAAGACCTATATTTACTCCAGTGGACTTGAATTTCTCAGTCTGTTTGTCAAGTCTTCATGTTAAAATCTTCAGAGTTTTAATACTGTTTGGGTAATCTGTAGACACATGTCCCAAGATATGGCTTTCTACACTGTCTGAAGAATCAATGATCTGGAGGATCCAGCAGTAAACTCAAGGTCCCCTTATATGCTATGTTACAAACAGGGCTAGCTGATGCAAGTAAAGCAGCTAATGATTGTTACTGATACCATAGGAAGATGTCATATATTAATTTTTTAGAAAATATTCTGATTATAAGACTATTGTTTTAAGCAATACAACTTTCTTTAGTAAGCCTCTAAACTTCTTTTGGTAGGAAAGACATCTGCAATCTTTCAGCTATATCAGGAGATCTTTATTCTCCTTAAGTGTAGGCTTTTCCCAAGATATGTTACATTTACCTTGAAATATTTCTATTAAACTAATCTTTTCAATAGCCGTTTACATTGTCTATGTTTTCTCTGACTCATCCTGAATTCTGTGATTAAAAATGGAAAATATTTTCCCAGCCACTGACCTTATATGCATTAGTTTCTGTGGCTTCTGCAATGAACCAGTTCCCTCAGCTAGTTTTCTCCATTAGCAAAGCTACTTGAAGTCTAGGAGCGTAAATAAGCAGTACCTACACAAAAAGACATAACTGAATATATTTTTATGGCCTTTATTTCTCTTACCCTGCAATATTCTCTGGCATGTAGAAGGAGATATCCTCTTATACTAAATTACCTTTTCCACTTGGATTCACCTAATTTTTCTTCCAATGTTTCTTACTGAAATGAAATACACATGAATTTGTCCTGGTCACTCTCTCCAGTGTAGTGATTTGCCCATAGCTGTTTGGAAGAATGTATTTCAGCCTTTTACTGAATGTGCCATTTATGAGGTGTTATGGGCTCCTAAATAATGGTTCACTTCAGTTAGCCTGAGAGGAACAAAAGAAATTCGTACCATGACATGAGTGAGGTGTATGAAGTGAAGATGGTAGCTCCACCTGACTCAGCTCTCCTTAAGCAAAACCATGGCAGAACCCCAGCATGAAGTATTTGCTACTGATTGTTAGTCAAGGTATTTCATAGCAGACTGTGAACAAAAGGTTAGGTGGAAGGATTTGTTCTTTCTTGGATGGCTTCTGAGAGCAGAACCCAAGATACTTAAACAAATATGCTGGGTTCATGGAGTTTGTTATCCAAAATATACAGGATGCATAATAGGAAGGAAGGAACAATAAGGAAGCAACAAAGGATTAGTATTCTGAAGATTTTCAATACCCAGTCATTTATACCCTTCTTTTCCGGTAAACTTCAGATTTTTTGTTGTTCAAGTAAAGCAACTTGTTTATTGATTTTAGTAAGTGGTTAAATCTGTTTCCAAGCCACATCGTGGCTGCATTTTAAGCAGACTGCACCTGGAAGCATTGTAAGGCAAAGGGAGAAACTGGTGGTGCACATGTTGTATTTAAATAGCACTTATATGTTCACAGTGAATTTATGAATAGTTTCACTCAGAAAGGAGAGAGATAAGGTATGAATTCATAATAGAGTTGGAATATATATATCTCAATAGGTTAAAGTCTTAAAATTATTCCCACTCTACATACTGTCTAGTCATGGCCTCCAAGAGTCGAGGAGCCATTTATTTTACACCTTTGCAAGAATCAGGCTGGTTGATGGAGACAAAAAATCTCTCACAGTTTGATGGCTAAGTCCTCCCTTCTGCAAGAACACTGATACAATATCCAGTACTTGGAGTTTACTGTGCTAAATTGCTAGGTGCTTAATAATACCTTTTCTTTTAGCACAGAAGTTCTGTACTATTATTATCAAAGTGTCTGTAACAGAGTTTCTTTAGGAGCATGAGACATTACCTCTAATGAAAGCAGTAAGAAAAACAACAAAAATTCTATAATGCTGTACTCCAATTACCTTTATATCAAAGAATGTAACTAGAGAATCCAGGGTTAGCATCATTCATTACTAATAGGAGTAAATATTTCAATTCTTGGTAAGTGCTTTTTCCCCCTTTTAAGCTGGAAGCAATAAAAATTAAAATGTAATCAAGCATTTGTGCACTTTCTTCATGGCTTCATATATTGCCCCAGTAGCTTTTAATAGTAGAGAGACCCAGTGGCAGTATCAGAAGAGCCATGGCCACCAGGGAGTTGTTTCAGTGTGGTAAGATTGAAGACAAACTGAGGAAGCAACCAAAAATGAGAAGGGAAATGGGTGAAATTCTACTCAAGAGAAAGCAGCACCTTCTGTGTTTGTCAGATGTCCTGTGCTGCTTTCCTTCTGGACAGTCATCCTGACTACTTTTCTTCTGGACTAGGGAAAATCATGAGATCAAAGATATGTACTTAATTTTTCTGGCTACATGTTTCCAAATATATTTCTTAACCTTTCTTCTTTCCTGTTCCCTCATTTGTAATTTTCAGACTTGCAAAGACTTTTCGGTGTGTTAATAATACTGAGTTTCTATATGAATCTTCATTTAACATGGATCAGGGAAACTTTAGAGGGTAAAAAGACAGATATTCACATGATGTAAATCGGTATACCTCCACTGTTGCTGTTGTATGGCTGCTGAGACTCTGGAGCACAGAGTTCATAAAATGTTATGTTTGTAAAATCAGTGCTAAAACATGCATTTTGTTACTGCAAAGGATTTAGCCAGATAGAAATTGCCCCTCCAGCAAAAACAGAAGAAGCTGCAGCTAAACTAGCCTATCTTGCAAGGCAGCACTTCCATATTCTTCACATGTAACTCTTGTTGCTCCATAGACCAGATGTGCTGATGGGCCCCTTCATGAAGAGACCTTCCCACATGTAGCCAGAACAGGGTCAACAAAAACCTTTGAGTGACAGGTGCATAAATAAATAACCGTCTCCACTTGAGATAATTTCCTCCCTGAATATTTCTGCCTACATATTGCGAATGTATTGGGAAAACTAATAAGGACATCAATTACATCAGACCAGACAGCATTAGCCACACCAGCATTATCAAGCCATGATATATAAAGCATAGCATCACCCTTTCCATCTCCATGCAGAAAGTTGCTTTTCCCTGTAATGACAGGTTGAGAAGTACTCAGCTATTCTTTGAGTCAGTTGTAGAAACCAGCAGGATAAGACATTAACAAGCTTAAAATGTATTACCTGTCTAGCCCTACCAGGAGGTTTATGCTGACTGTAGGGGTTTCACATATCTCTTATACTTTCATGAGGGAATTAGTTAAAATTGCCATAGTGGAAAGTATTTGATTTAGATTAATCTCGCTTTCTCAAGCGGTGTAGACTCATTACTCTGATTGGCTGTTCTACCTATACTGCCCTTAATGCTCTAACTATATACTCAGGAAAAAAAAGCCTTCAGTTCAAAGCTCTTGATGGATAAGTAAAATGGATCATTATTATCTTTTCAAGAAACCTTTAAAAGACTTGGAAGAATAAACTGAAAAATATATGTGAGAGATATAACTCCAGCATTCGGTCTGGGCATATGTCAAATTTTTGCTTTCTCAGATGACAAAATTTCTCAGCCCGAGAGTAAAAGGATGTTAAATGTTAATCTTTTAACCTAAGAAATAACCCTGACAATCTTACAGTGCTGATGGGATTCATCTCTTGTTTCTAGCATGACTGCACTGCACGAGGTGGGATGTCCAAGGAATGCCTTGGGTAGTCTACCAAAACACAGTGTATTTTCATGCTTTTAAACATTTTTAGTGTGACTCTTCAGTTCTGCCTGTAGATACAAACTGCAGATCTATCCAGGCATGAAACTGTCAGAAGCGTTAATGGGGACATACAGGAAAATGAGAGCTTCAGTGCCAGAAGCCCTCTGCCACAGTAAGAACAGGATACCTCCAATCATTTTGTCTGAAAGCAGGTGCCAATCAGCAAAGCTTCACGATTTGGATGCAAGGGTGAGTGCACAATTATGTTTTAATGTCTAACCTTTTAGCCCTGCAGGCTGCTAAATCTGTGGCCTGCAATAAAAACGGTGTCTGTTTTGGTCCTTTGGACTATGGTTCGGGCTCAGTTTTCAGCTGTTTTAAAGGAACGGGCGTACTAAGAGAATAGCGTTTCATGGCACTAAGACTTTCAAGTGAGCTAAAACACGAGTTGTTTATCCTTCTTTATGGCTTAGACACATTTATAAGTCATAAGATATCCATTGATCTTGCTGAGATGGTTTTTAACAACTATCAGGATTATTAACAGATCAGTGCAAGCCTGACATCACCAACCAATAATTCTTGCAACCATATATTTATAAGAACCCTGATGCTAATTACTTAATGTCAGAATTACCTCCAATACAGTGATTCAGAGGCAGATGATCTGACAGAGGAAGCTACGTTTTAAAAAGTGTTATCAGAGATAATGTGTGGAGTCTTGACCTGATTCAATTAGAGCTTTGCCCTTATGTTACCCAAGGGCATATTATCCAGCATTTATAAAGACATTGGCTTGGATAAATGAAAGAGAAAAAAGCACTATTGTTTACTCAGCAGGAGATGGGCTGTGGAAATGGTTAGATTACCCTCTCGTACAGACACACAATCCTATAAACAAACGCATGCACACACACACACAGAGGCACAACACACACACAAAGGCACGCACATGCATAAAACCCTTACAAAATCTCCTCAAAGTCCTGCCCATTACCATAATTACATACTTTAAACATGAGAAAAAAAGTTGGGCGATTCTGATTTTTTTTGGTGTATGTGTCTGTGTGTGTGCGCAACAACCAGGCCCATTTTCGGTGGTTTATATACATATAATTAGCAGTTTAATTTCCTCTGAGGCTAAATTAGCCCTATGATTTTATTTAATAAGAAGGAAAATTTACTACCAGGGCTGAGGTTGCGGTGCCAGCCTTAGCTCTGCACTGCCCTCTGCTGTCTCCCGAGCACTCGCTTTGGCCGCTTCGACCTCGAGGACCACATCTGCAAACTACAGCCTGGATGCGTGGAAACCGTCTGAAGGACAGGGTGAAGGAACATTATCCATCTTATAACCACATTTAACTAGGATTCCTCCACCCCACCACCAACACCCTTTTATCCTCCAGCCACCAGAAAATGCAAAAAATTATATTCTTATGCTGGGGGTTGTGGTTGGGTTTTTGTTTGTTTGTTGGTTTTTTTTTTCCCCAGCACACTCCTAGATTAAACTCATTACCATATTAGCCTTGTAACAAACCCTTTCACATGGTTTAGTTCAATTATGGATTACATTGTGTGCCTGTATACAGTCCATGAAGCTCAAGAAAATAATGTCGCACAAAGCAGCATCCATCATGCCTGAAGCAATATGATTACTCACGGTGTGCCTCATTCTTGTAAAATCTAATTCAGGCATTATATTTTACTTAAAGATATCTTTTAATAGGGGGAAATAAATCCATCTGTTGCAAGGCAGGGATATCTTCTCCTGGGACACACCGTACTGACCACCAGTTATTGTCAGAGAAGTTCATTTGTCTGCTAAGAGCCTGCCTGCTAGTCTCATTTAAAAGGCTCGCTCTTCTAGATCTCTTGCACATCCACCCTCAGAAGCACCTTTTGCACCTAATGACATTTATACAGCACCTCTCAGACAAGCAACCCAAAATGCGTGGCAGACTTTGTAAACTGATTATACATCAATGGCAAAACTCAAAATTAGTTAAAAAACCACTATATGTCCACACAGAATACACAGATTACAGTATTCTGAGAGATTACTTTCTTTGTTGCTGAAATGCAGCCACTTCTGATATGGAGAATGGCACACAGAGCACAGCTATATAAAACCCACTACAAGGCGGAGGGGGGTGGGGGGTGGGGTGCGGGGAGGAGGAGGCAGGATAAAAATTAAAAAAAAAAAGAGAGACAAATAATCTTATCCAGTATAATTGCAGAGGGAATTTTAAAAGAAGCAGAAGGTAATGAGCCTACTGGAAGTTAGCCAGAAATAATTGCCCTTTGTTTCTGATGTACTTAAGGAACTACAGCTGGCATCACATTGGCTAATAAGCACAGAAGCCTGGCAGGAAATGAGATCAATTAATTTGAAGAATTGTATTCTGACTAGATAGAGATTCAGGACTAGACTGCAACTTTAGATCTGCACAGAGAGGGACCCTATGAAAACAGAGAGCTAGCTCCTGACAGAGAAAATAGCCAGCTCAGTGACATGTAGCACACACGTTCCTGCATCATTTTCATTGGGCTGGAACCATGTGTAGGGAAGGACAGACTCCGTCAGAAACTGGGAACTGTGGTTCTCTTTTCAGCCTTGACCAGTTTCAGACAGGTATCTGGGAAAAGGTACATGTGGAAGATATTTCCTACATACAGAGAAGAGAGATAAAAAGGCACAAAGCCATTACAGAAGAAAGAGTTCTTCATGAAGATGCTCTCATCTTTTGAGAATACATTGAACATAAATCTCGCCAGTAGCATAAACACAAATACTGCCATCTTGATGGAAGACTTCACTCCAGAAAGTGCACCTCACAGACTTTCTCTTATTTCTTGGACATTGTGGGGAAAAAATAGAATCTGGGCTTAATTAAGCCCATCTATAAATCAAGTAGTCCCTTTACTTCTCTTTCAAAATTGCAAACCAATGAAGGTGATGTCTTCAAAGACTTGAAACAGTTGGTCCAGAAAATTAATCAGCATGATGTTTGAAGAATTTCTAATTTTCAAGTGGTGTTACTCAATTCTGTGTCTCAGTGCTGTTCTTATGATCTCACCTGTTTGAGTCTGAGAGCAGGAGGTAGATACAGTTCCACATTCCAATGGCCATCGTGCTTATGGACATTTTTCACCAGTAAATGTGCTACCAAACCTTTTTTTTTTAAGGGAGGAGATAAATTCTGGCTTCTCTTTTCCTTGCCTAGCACAAAGAAATCAAATGCAGTAGACTGCTATGCAGGTCCATTATTTCTTCTTGTGTAGGAAATTGATCCCTGGCACCTGAATTCTGGATCAGTTAGATTTGAAAACAATGCAGGAGTTGAACGTTGCAATGCACAAGGATCTCAGTCATCCTTGCATGATTAATGAAATGTCACAGAGTAATGGGGAGCAGCCAATAGGTTTCTACCCACTTATGTCCTACACTTTGTTGGCTGAGTGTCTTGGGAAATGATGCATGCTGAGAGACAATGCTCCGCTTCTCGAAGCTCTGATTCAGTATTGTGAAAGCCAACAAGTGGTAACAGGCAATTTGGCAAGATCATCAAACAGGGCTGGCTGGCTGACGTGTGGCAGGGTCCTTGAAGGAAGAACATGGAAAATAAATGTCACCCACTTACAACTGCTGTACTGCCTTGGGAGCAGAATCAGATGATGAATCCATTATTATAAAATGTGGGAGACATGTTTTGTGAGGCACTGTGGACAGAGAGGAAAGGATGTCAAGGAGAGAAGTAAAAAATTTTGTCAGATGTTGTGCCCGGATGGCTAGTATTGCATGTCTGAAGAAACACGGACAGAAGGAACCACTAGATCATCTCATCTCACCTCCTGTATATCACGCACTTTAAAATGTCATCTAGATATCTATGTATGAAGCTCATTAACTTACATCTAACTGAAGCGTAACTTGTGTTTTGACAAAAGCATTAATCACCCTCACTATTAGAAATGTGTGATTTCTTTCTGATATGAAATTCCTTCAGGGTCTAGCCATGAGTTCCTGTTTTGCATTTCTCCAAGGCCAAGCAGGACATAGTCTCATAGTCTCATAAACAAAAATGAAGGACCTTGAAGCTCTCTTTAAGTGTGGTTACTGAAAGGCACAAGGGACAATCAATGTCCTGGATGCAGACATATTCATTAATGGACATCATTTAAACAGATTTCACCCCTTCTACTGAAATGGTAAACCAAAATACCACTACCATATAAAAGTGTTGCCAAGATATCTTCTGAAGTTGGTCAGAAAAAATCATTTGTCTGTCTTTTCTGTCAGAATAACTTGAGCTTGTGCAATCAAATCATCCTCTAGCAGTACTCGTTTAAAGTATGCATACGCATACTTTAAACAAGAGGTTTTGTTTGGCCTTTATTGTTTGGTGTGGTGGTTTTTTAAGACATATAATATTTTAGACAGGAGACTAGTACTATGAAAATGTTTTCTCCTACTGTTAATTTACTCTGACAGTTCTTAGAGCAATGCATTGTCAAAGTAAGTTTCTGCCATGTCACTCCTGTTGATTTTAGCTAGAATCACTCAGCAAAAACCTTGGTGGATTCACCTCAGTAATTCTAGATGTTTGCAAAGGGTGTGTGTACACCAGACCTACTTCTCTGGACTCCTTTTGCACATATAAGGAGCAATCCTTCTGACCTATTTTAGCCTGCACTAAATGAGATAGTCTCAAACAAATGCCTCTTCCTTCCCACTGACTACATAAGAATGACTCTCCAGGTTATGGGCATCTACCACATAGCTGCCTAAGGTTAGATGGCATGAATCCCACTGCTTCCATCCCATTTAGAATTGCTTATGAATTGCCGTAACCTTACTAGTATCTGACCTTTTTAGGCCACACAGATGTTGATTTTTGCCATATCCCAAGTTTTGCAATCACCTGCCCTTGCCCATCAGGATCGGGAGCATCTTGCTATAGGGTCCAAGCGCTTGCAGCTGAGCAAGACACTCTGGTCCTCTCAGAATTCACCCAGAAGTCCCATTTTAAAGCAGAAAGGAAGATTTTGAAGAATGTTTTACAAAGCCAAAATGCATGCACTGCTGGTTGGGAAAAACTGCTAGGAAAACAGATCTGTTTTTCAGGACATTTTCATTCTTTAGGAACTGGGTTTGGAAGGAGACAAAAGATCACTGGTTCACATAAACCTCTGTACAAGAATAACAGAGAGGAGTGAACCTCAGAGCTGATGCAGAAAGCACTTCATATTATCAAGGCTGAGAACTTGACAGCCAGATATACCCTTTTACTGTGTGTTATCCAAAGCTCTTTTGTGTTTATAATCATATAGGAAAATAAGAAACCCTACTGGTAGGCAATAACCTTTAAACTGAAGCTAAATGAGGAAAGGACCTTATTTTTTTCTCCATTAGCAACAAAAATTACCTGTTCCTTACTGCAGGTCAATAGCAGCACTGAATGCAAAGAAATTAATTTGAGTGATTATAGTCTGCTTCTCACTCAATGTTCCTCTAAAGCAGCAGTTTTTCTAATTCATCCACAGGGTTGTGTTACATCATGTCATACAAAACTGCATTTGATCTGACCTGCCACAAAATAAGCTACAAGCCGTCATAACCAATATCTAAAACAATGCACCATTACGTGTGGGCAATACCATGCTGGAGATCTGGACAGCAAAGTATAATTAGAGAAACTGCCATTTTGGAAATAAAAAAAAATACCTTATCAGGTCATCATCATTGTTGCCACAGAATACGTGTAGCTTATTCTCCCTTCCTCAGGACAGATCCAGAAAGCAGGCAGACAAGCCCTGGGCATAACTCTATAGCAAACTCTCCTTGTTAAATTATATTCAGGGATTGCCTGTCTCTACTTCCCATGGCACCTCACAAGGCAGCAATGACTGTATTGCTCTGAAGGAGACCATTACCAACAATGGCTGCAACTCTGGTATGGGCGAGAAATGGAATTTCATTATAACTGCATTCAAAGGTATTTCAATCAGTGCTGATTGCTGCCTCTTTTTAAAGAAAAAATAATTTACTGAGTAGATTCGGTGGTTGTGGGAATCACACCCCATGATTTCCCACTCTCTAGTCTTTTTTCTCCTCACAAAAACATGCATGCACTCTTCTGCTCATCTTTTGGCACTGTCACTGTGCAGCCTGAAGCATTCAACAGGCTAGGTTTTTGTCATGTAATCTAAAATAGCTAATAACCACACATCTGGGTTTGGTTTTTTGGCGACTTTGTGTGTGTGTGTGTCGAATCACCATTCAAACAAGGTGAAGGTATTTAACTGTACTGACAGGTATCAGTTGGACAGGCTTGATTTCTCATTGTCAATAAAGTTGATTCGTGGCACTTTTCCCAGTCCTGACCTACCGGTGTGCCTCTTCCCTCCTGAGACATCACAAAACAGAGTGATGTTCATCAGACTACCGCTGCCTCTTGTTCTTTAGCCCCTTAGTCTGAAGTGCAACTGTGACGGCTGTGCTTTGGAGGAAAGCATTTCCTCTGCTAGCTGAAACTGGACTGAGACCACCAAAAAAAGCTACCAGAACAAGTGCCAGTGGCTGCTGTTAGCCTGACAGAGGTTTAATCTGGAAGCATATGCACGAGAGTAACAATACTAAGTTATTAATCAACAGCCATCATACCATTTCCCAGCCATTCTTGCAGCATAATATAATTTTACAGACGGTCTTCAGCATAGAAATATCAGCAAAACATTTTCTATAACAGTGACATAAGACATAGCAACTGTGACAAATCTTTGGGTTTTCTGTTTTTTTCTGGGCAAAAATTTCTTAAATACATCCAAAAATAAAGTAAAATAAAAAGATGCATATGAAAATTGATGAAAATGGATCCATGCACATAAACACATAACTGGATTTCTTTTTTTTTTTTTCGTGTATCTCTCTGAAGGCAATATTACTACTTAAGAGGAGCGAGCGCCCATAATTATTGTGCTTCCACCACAGAAAGCTGAATTCAGCCTCCTCTTAAGGTTTGGAAATGGCCAGCTATGGCCTTTTAGGACCCTTGAAAATCAAACCGCCAGAAATCAATGAGAGACATATTCCCAGAATTTTCTGGAGCCAAGCAAGGACTGAGATCAACACCCTGGACCGGCCACTGCGGAAGCAGCAACCTGGCCTGCAGAGATTTAAAAAGAAATTACCCAATTAAGATGTAATGGTCCTTCAGCCTTCCCAGGCTGTGAATGAGAGCAGACATATTTACAATCACAGGGTATCATAAAATTCTATCCAGTTATATCAAATCAGCAGGGCTAAATTAGCCAGCAACATCCTGATTAGGTGCTGTGCCTCTGTGTGTGTGTGTTGGATGATTTATGATAAGATCAGTTAGGACTGTCAAAAGAGATTTTAAAATGACCTTCCAGGGGGCAAAAGGGTGGAAGAAAGGGATATTGAGGTTTCAGGAAGACAATTGTACTGCCTTACTGTGAAGGATCACAGTGAATAGAGGTGAAGAAAGATTACATTTGTCAATGTGTTTGTATGATGAATACTTATCCGCAGCATCACACATGCTCTCTCTCTCTCACACACATATACAAATGCGCGCGCGTGCACGCACACACGCACACACATATAAAGAAGGTGAAGTTCATTTTCCATTGAGGAGTTTTGTTATGGTAGATTTCTTTATCATCATTTAATTATCCCTACAGAGGGATTTACCTTTTTTTAAAATTAATCTTATTTATGCTTGTGAGCACCAAAGGACTATGCGAATGCAGCAAAGTGGAGTCCTCTATTTATCCAAAGGTCAGAGATGATTGTAGGCAGGTGGTCCTGGAAAAAAAATAAAAAAAAATCTTTCTCCCCCCCATCTCTCTCTCCACCTCATTCTCTTCGGCTAGTCCACAAAAAATGATAATCAGAAATTTAACCTGGAGCTGCATAAAGAAGGCTGTCAGCCTTTTTGCTTCTGAAGAGAGCAGCAGTACAATTTGGTGTAAGTATAGTGTGTTCGTAAATCCAAAACATAAATCACTGCCTTCATAATACTGCCGAGAAGGCAGCGAAGAAGCTTCTTTCAGCCAGCAGAGCAACAGCAGCAACATCTCAAAGGTGAGGGAGATTAGACCAGGTTTTTATTTGTTGCTGTGCCTCCGCTCTTTCCGCTTCTCCAACTGCTCATGGCATTTCTTTCCCTGATATGTGCCCTACCTCTCCAACCCCTGGCCACCCTGAAATTTCTCAGCTGACCGCCCGAGCCCACTAGGTGTGACGCGCTCCAGAAAGGGCTTTCCATGCTTGTTAGTTCCTCCTGCTGCCGTAATCCTGCAAAGGAAATATTTTTACAGGGCAGTAATGCGTGGCAGCCTTCACCTTCCCTAAAATATGGATGAGGAATGGTTTCAGTGATTGAGCACAAAATGAAAAAGCTCTTATACTGGCTCCCCCAAAGAGAGAGGATTATCCTCTAGGCCATCATTACAGCACAGTAAAAAAAAATAAAATATAAATGACAGTACTTTATACCAAATATAGCTTCTGAGGACAACAACATGCACCATGAAGATGAACATCCCATCAGCTGTTCACACTGTGCCATTGGTAGTTCTTAGGAAGATATTATTACTATTACTGTTACTATTATTCCAGCTTTACTATGCAAATGAGAATCTTCATCTACCCTTCATCTGGAATTTCCTGTGCGTCCGAGGCTCTGCTGAATGATTTGATAACAAGCAAGCGCATAGCCAGAGATTCAGAGCCCACAGTCACTGTGAGGGTTTGACTGTTAATCCCCCCTCCAGTAACCTGTTTAGCTTCACCAGGTAGAATCTGCTGCTCCTGATGCATGATTTTCATCAGGAGAAGAGAAAAGAGACAGTGTGGCCTGTGACAGAAACTGACACACGACAGAAAGCTGAGAAAACTCTGTAAACTAAGTGTTCTTTGAGCTGAGATTTTTACCCTTTACAAACACAACTGAGGTATCCAAAACATACGCTGTATGATCCAATACTCAGGCATGAAAAGTGGTGGCAATATGTGACAAAAGAGGTAAAGCAGTCCAGAAGGTGGAAAAAAATTGCAAATTTACAAAGTTCAGCTATTCGACTCTGGTTTTACACGCTCTAGGGATATATTGGGAAATCTCATGTCATTTAATGAACACTTAAAAGGTAGTAACCCAACATAACCATTCCTCTACCACGTTTCTACAGGGGCATTCCAGCCCAGTCATGTTGCAGCTGCTGGATGACAAAGCAAGCTCATCGCAAGCAGCAGTAGCAAGGAGGGCAGGGTCTGGAGAAACCATTCAGGTCCAGAGCCAGGTCCTCACTTTAGGTCCTCCCTTCCCAAAGCATTCATAGAGTATTGGTGAGTTCGAGTCCAGTTCAACTCAAAATGAGTGACTGATTTTCTCCCTGCTGTGAGATTGGTGCCTAAATAATGTTGTACCTGAGTGTGAACAGGTGACTTCACCAATTACAGAATTGCAGAACTGAGAGGTTTTAAGTTAAGAAATTCTGAGTTTAAAGTCAGAGACCTGCAGCTTGCTTTTTTGTAACTACCTTAAATAAGAAATTATTGGTATCAGGTCTTGTATTCCTTTCCTTACTTGCTAGGACTTAGAAACAGCACTCTGAAACTTCTAAAAAGAAACAATAGGAGCCCTTAAAATACATCTTTCAAGCAATTTCTCTGCCGTATTGAGCCCCAGATGAATACAATAAACTAGCTGAAAATAGATCTTCTCAATTTCCCACTATTTCATTGTCACAGGCAACTTTTACACACTCACTAAACATTCACCTTCTTCCCCTTCATCTTTTTCTGGATTGTAATTCTAAATGAAATATTACTTATAGAGAAGATATATTCTGTGTAAAAAATTCAATTATGTATACAGGGTTAACCAGCGTGGTTTTTTAAAGATATTATTCATCCTACAGAAAAAAATATTTAACAGACAAAGTTTAGTTATTAAAATTTTAATTATGATATTCCATAGCTTGTCCTTAATTACAAAAAGTTACATCGCTAGTAATCTTCTTTGTGCCTTTAATCATCGCTAAGATGGATGAATGACATATCATTCTCTTCAAGTAATAATTGTGTGGTAATATTGCATTTGTATCTTAGCGACCCATACAATAATTGTTCATATAACTAAGAAAATTAGGTACTGGCCTAAGGTTACTGTAATCTTCAGAAGTGTTCAGAATATTCCTGTGTACCCTTAACACTTCTGTAACGACTCTTTGCTTGATTCTGTAGCTGTCCAGAAATTCCACTTCAGTCTGAAAATGGTGGCATTTGGTCTCATGGTGCACATGCGCTGAGACGAGCTAATCACCGCCCACCTAACGGTGCCGTATTTGGTTTTCTAGCTGCAAATATGTATTTCCAATACTCGTCAGCCACTTGCCCACACTTGCATGCTCTTGGCACAATATTTCTGTTCGTCTTTTCTGCTCTGCTCAGTGAAAAGTTGGAAAGAGTGCAGCTGTATAAAGCAATGGCTAGCACATTTTTTATGAGTAAAATTTATGGAGTAATGTATCTACTTTTAGCATGACTATTGTTAAACCTGGAGATCAAGCAAAGTGACACTGAGTATATTGCTTTATCAATTGGATTCGTTCAAGTGAAAAATGCTGATCATGCCATGTCTATCCCCTGGGTGCAGAAACACTACTTCACTACTTGAGCGGTCGATACATAAAAGTCAAATTCATTATAATTTGTAGCTTTTTTTTCTTGAAGAAGAACGCAGTTCTCAGTACATCAATATCAACTCTTAAATCCACATTGGATGGAGAGGGTACAGCACAGTAATTCAATCTCTTTACACTTAATATGGTCAGGAAGGGAGAATGAAAACAGCCTCTTGTAAAATGATGGAAAAAACAGGATGCAATCATTCTGATGGAGCTGTGCAAAGGAGTCATTTTACACCATTCGTTACCAGGGCAACAAAATATAGTGAGCCCCATACATCTAACAGGTGACATTTTAGCTAAGAAATTGCTTCTTTGGTATTTTTTCTGTCTATGAAAAACAATGTTACTAGCGTTTTCACTTGTCATGTACTATAGGGCAACATATTCCTGCTGACAGGCCCATAATGGAAAAATAGAGCAGTTAAATAGTATTACAGTCTAACTTTTAGGATACATGCTAATCTGCTCTTTAAAGAGACTTCAGACATTTTCAAACACCCTGGAGACTTGAGTGACTGGAAATTTCTGCATGAGTGTATGTAGACGAACAGACAGATGTGTTTAGTGGAAACAAAAAACCCCTTTTCCAGTCTTTTCTGATTTAGCTAAAACCTGGAAGGTTGGGGGGTTTTTTTGTTTTGTTTTGTTTTGTTTTTTGTAGATAAATACACTGCAGTGTTTGTGAATGGCCACCCACAAGAACACCAGTGCCAGACACATCCAATGGCTTGGTTTCTGTATGTTTCTACTGGTGACTGTATCAATTATTTCTGGCCCATATGTATGAAAGTCACATTTCAAATTCCTGTACAAGGGCTGCTGAATCCCTGAGGGGAAAGAGGCTCAATTTCCACTCCATACTTTCACATCCGGAGGGGACTGAAGACCTGGCATGGGATTTAGTGGGTTTGTGAGTGAACCTCTGCATCTCATAAGAGCTAGATTTTAGATATGAATAAACTTTATCAATAACCCTTTTTATTAATTGCAGATGCTCCAGAAGCAGCGTAGAGCCCTGGAGCTGGTGTAATTCCAGAAGATGGTGCCAACATGATGACTGAGACCAGCTGAGAATTGACATATAAACATCTGTCTCTGGTCAGTGAAGTTTCTGAAGTGAGCGATCAGTACTGTGATGGAGTGGTGACAACCACCAACAGGTCACAAAGACGATGGCACAGAATGAAGATTAAGGAAACACTAATGAAAATCTTGGAGAAAACTAACATAATATTCAAAGGAATCTTCATAGGAGTGCATGAGGGCAGCACATTCCAGTGACTAAGAGGAGAAGTCCGGATGCATAGAGGAGGCCAGAGATGAGAGAGAATATTTGGTTATCTTGGTACATACAAGAAGGGCAACATACTTGATATAAAGGCAGACAAGCCTCAGGCTTTGTAGAAAATCGACATCGACTGTGGAATATGATGTGACCAGTAGGGCCCAGGTTACAACACAGGAGATTGCAATAAGAACAGCAAAATATACAACATGTAAGAGAGCAAGTCATTCTCTTTAGCAGCAAAACAGAAGCAGAAATATACAGGATTAAAAGAAGAAGCAGTTCTAAGGTTAAATGCATGCAGAGGAGACAGGAGGATGAAGAGTGACACCAGGTAGGAAGTGAGTCACACGTTGATAGAATAGGAAATTGAAGTAGCAACTCTTCACAAGCCTTGAAATAACTAAGTATGAAGAGATTAGGGTAACCGGAGGTTTGATAATGGTCTGCATTTGGAACTGCTTCCCTTTCCCACACAGAATCAGAGCTCAAACATTTAACAGGGTGAGATTAGCCTATTCTGGCTACAAAGATGGGCTGACGCACATAGCTACGAAGACATAGAATCATCTCTGAGACTGTCCTTGAAATGTGATGTTGTGACCAGGATTTTTAGAGGAAACACTTATTTCTGTTTCCCATGTCATGTTCAGTGATTAACTATAGGCATGGTATGAATTGACAGCTTACTGGTTGTTAATTTCTAACTCTTGAATTTAGGTGAAGATAATTTGTCCCTTGCTTCATTCCTTAGACCTTAGTACTCCCTGTGGTGCAGTGATGTGTGTATGGCAAGGCTACAAAACAATACTTTCCAGTAAATGTAAAATGCATTGTTCCTGAAAGCTGCTCAGCTTCCTAAATCATTGCCAATCCATCCTCCCTGAGTGGGTAATGGGATTCCCAACAGGTCACAGGTGGGTAGGGAGGTGTGTGTGAGATAAAGACTTATCTCTGGGATTCCCACCCGACAAAGGGCAGCACAGCATGTGCTAGTGCATTGCAGGTCGCAGAAGGTGTCTGCTTTCGGAGGTGCCTCCTTTGCTTTGCCCCCTGGATCTGAAGCATGACTGCAGCATTAGTCTTCCTTACTACTCACCATGCATGGCTGTGTCAGGTTGGACTGTGCTGAGGCTGTGCTAGGGCTCTGCCCGAGGCCTCTCTGACCTTGAGGGACAATGATGGAAAGCTTGATTTTGAAAGATGTGGTTTTGGAACACTTGTTCCTCTGTCAGTGTGACAGGGCTAATCTGTGCTCTAAAAACCTTACCTTCCTGTCAGTGTTATTTCACTTATTTCCCTCTCTCTTATCTCTCTTATTTGTTTCTGTACAAAGAATTTAACCCTCCTGCATAGGACTCTCACATTTTTCAATGTGCAGGCACTCTGCCTCAGGCCAAGGTAGCTCTAACACCGGCTGAGAGAGGGATGTGCAGTAATTATAGACTGGCTTATTGTCACTTAAGTGCCAGCTATTCTGTGCTTGTCCAAGTGCTCTGAAACAGAGTAGTCCCCTTTGTACACAGATATATGCTTACAGACACATCATTTTAGGCATGCCTGTGCCTCCAAGGAGAGGTGGTAGGGTGACCCTATATGTTAAGGAGGGTTTTGATTATTTAGAGCTTAATGATGGTGATGATAGGGTTGAGTGTTTATGCGTAAGAATCAGGGGGACAGCAAGTAAGGGAGAAATCATGGTAGGAGTCTGGTATAGACCACACAATCAGGATGAAGAAGCAGACATAATATATAAGCATCTGGGAGAAGTTTCATGATGGCTAGTCCTTGTTCTCGTGGGGGACCTCAACTTACTAAAGGTCTGCTGGAAATAAAACCACAACAGAGAGGAAACCGTCTAGCAGGTTCCTGAAATGTGTGGAAGATAACTTCCTGACACAGCTGGTGAGGGAACCAACTAGGGACGATGCCCCACTGGACTTGTTGTTTGTGAATAGAGAAGGACTTGTGGTGGCTGGAGACCATCTTGGGCAAGGCAGTCACAAAATTACAAAGTTTTTGATTCTCAGAGAAATAAGGAGGGTCGGCAGAACGGTTACCTTGGAATTCTGGAGGGCAGACTCTGGCCTGTTTAGATTCTGGCTGGCAGTATCCCTTGGGAGGCAGTCCTCAAGGACAAAGGAGTACAGGAACTCTGGGCATTCTTCAGGAAGGAAACCTTTAAGGCACAGGAGCAGGCTGTACCCACGTGCCAAAAGATGGGCCAGCAAGGAAGAAGGCTGGTCTGGCTAAACAGAGAACTTTGGCTGGACCTTAGGAGAAAAAGGAGAGTTTATGACCTTGGAAGAGGGACAGGCAATTCAGGGGGACTACAAAGATGTCATGAGGTTATGTACGGCAAAAATTGAAAGGGTCAAAGCCCAGCTAGAACTTAACCTGGTTACTGCAGTTGAAGGCAATAAAAAAAAGTTTTTGCAAATACATTCACAACAAAAGGAGAACTAAGGAGAATCTCCATCCTTTGTTGGATGCAGGAGGGAAACATAGTGACAAAGGATGAGGAAAAGGCTGAGGTACTTACTGCCTTCTTTGCCGCAGCCTTTAATAGTAAGATCAGTTGTTCGCTGGGTTCACAGCCCCTTGAGCTGAAGGCATGGATGGGGAGCAGAATGAAGCTCCCATAATGCAAGGGGAAATGGTTAGTGAACTGTTACAACACTCACAGATGCACAAGTCTATGGGGTCAGACGGGATCCACCCAAAGGTACTGAGGGAGCTGGTGGAAGTGCTCACTGAGCCCCTTTACATCATTTATCAGGAGTCCTGGCTAACCAAGGAAGTCCCAGTTGACTGGAGACTAGCCAATGTGATGTCCATTCACAGGAAGAGTCAGAATGAGGATTGGGGAACTACAGGCCTCTCAGTCTGACCTCGGTACTGGGGAAGGTCATGGAGCAGATCATCCTGAATACCATTGCATGGCACGTACAAGACAACCAGGTGATCAGGCTCAGTCAGCATGAATTCATGAAAGGCAGGTCCTGCTTGACCAGCCTGATCTCTTTCTATGACAAGGTGACACACCTAGTGGATAAGGGAAAGGCTGTGGATACTGTCTACCTAGACTTTAGTAAAGCCTTGACACCATTTCCCACAGCATTCTCCTGGAGAAACTGGCTGCTTGTGTCTTGGACGAGCATATGCTTCGCTGCGTAAAACCTGGCCGGATAGTCTGGCCCAAAGAGTTGTGGTGAATGGAGTCAAATCCAGTTGGCAGCTGGTCACAAGCGGTGTTCCCCAGGGCTCAGTATTGGAGCCAATTTTTTTTAATATTTTTATCAATGATCTGGATAAGCAGATCAAGTGGACCCTCTGTTGGTGTGCAGATGACACCAAGCTGAACAGGGGTGTTGATCTGCTTGAGGACAGGAAGGCTCTGCAGAGGGATCTGGACAGGCTGGATCAATGGGTCAAGGCCAAGCGAATGAAGTTCAACAAGGCCAAATGCTGGGTCCTGCACTTGTGTCACAATCCCAGGTAATGCTACAGGCTTGGGGCAGAGTGGCTGGAAAGTTGCCTGGAGGAAAAGGACCTGGGGGTTATTGGCTGACAGCTGGCTGAACATGAGCCAGCAGTGTGCTAAGGTGGTCAAGAAGGCCAACAGCATCCTGGCTTGTGTCAGGAACAGCACAGCCAGCAGGAGCAGGAAAGTGATTGTCCCTTTCTACTGAGTTCTGGTGATGCCACACCTTGAGAGCTGTGTTTGGTTTTGGGCCCCTCATTGATGTGCTGGAGCGTGTCCAGAGGAGGGCAGTGAAGCTGGTGAAGGGTCTAGAGCACAAGTCCTATGAGAAGCAGCTGAGAGAACCAGGGTTGTTTAGCTTGGAGAAGGCTGAGGGGAGACCTTCTTGCTCTCTATAGCTACCTCTACAAAGGAAGTTGTAGCCAGGTGGGTGTAGGTCTCTTCTCCCAAGTACCAAGTGATAGAATGAGAGAAAATACCCTCAAGTTGCACCAGGAGAGGTTTAGATTGTATATTAGGAAAAACGTATTATTGGAAAGATTTTTCAAACTTTGGAACAGGCTGCCCAGGGAAGTGGTTGGGTCACCATCCCTGGAGGTATTTAAGAGATGCGTAAATGTGGTCCTTAGGGACATGCCTTAGTGGCTGGATCGTACAGGTTTTTTCAAACCAAAACAATTCTATAATTCTATGATTCTATGATTCAAATTCTTGAATAATTTGTGCTCTTCATTTTTTTCATATGCATATAGCCTACATCAGGTTAAAACTTTAGCTAATGCGGTGTTGAAAGGTGTGGTACTGGGTGAAGCAAAGAACTGGTCAGGCATTGGAACAGGTTGCCCAGGAAGGTGGTGGAGTCACTGTCCCTGGGGGTGTTTAAAGAAAGGTTGGATCTGATACTAAGGGACATGGTTTAGTGGGTAATAGGTGGTGGGGGGACGTTGGACTAGATGATCCTTGAGGTCTCTTCCAACCTTAATGATTCTATAATTCTATGATTCTACGAATTCAGGTAAGCACAGTGCAGATGCAAAAATAGACTTTCACGTTCTTTCAGATGTACAGATGCAGCTTCCAGTGACCCAAATGGTATGTACTGTGTAATTAGGAACTACCATAATCTATCAAACCTATGACTGAAGATGCAGAATTAGGCCCTTAGTCAGAGGAACTGGACATGTAACTCACCTCGATTCCTTTTAAGATCTTCCAATAACAATAAACTGATGAAGATGCAGATGAAAGACTGTCCTACAGTTTTGTGTTCTGAGATTATAGTTTCTTTGAAAACCAGAATGGGAGTTAACAAAGAAGAGTCTCAATAACTGTCTAATATTAGTATGTTATGAATTGTCTTAAGTTCTGAATTTAACAAGATTTGACAAAATTGTCAGTATTTATGAAGCTCCACAACCAAGAATAACACTTCTTTTGTTTTCTGTATACTAGGTGACCCGTACTTTAATCATCAACTACAGGAGTGCAACAAAGACAGAATATCTCATAGCACTGTTAATTACTATCTTTGTCTGCACAGTCCTTTAAACTTGTAAAGCCAAAGCACTAAGCAGATTATAAATGAATATTAAAAAAAAATCATACATTCTTCAAAAATAGTATACTGTTTAAAAGTAATTAGCGTATTTTCACTTGAAAATTTCACCTTGAAAACCCCTACTTTCGATCCTAGTTATTCAAAGCAGAAAAGTATCTTCCGAATTTTCCTTTTTTCTTTGCAAATTGTTTCTGTGATATTAATGATCTATACTCTAATTGTTTTAAAATAATGTTCTAATTATATAAACTTTAAATATTTGAAAGTATCATACAAAATAAATTCACATAGATGTTAGTGGCTTCTACTTCTTCAAAATTCCTTTTCTCAGATTAAAGTAGATACTAACAAACTGCACACAAAAATTCAATTTGTATATATTTTATAGTATAAACATTGTTTGCTGATGTGCCTATTGCAAAAATAATTGATATCTAAGTATTAAGAGAAGAGCAAAGGAAGGAAAGGTGCAGAGTCATTCTAAATTAGGCAATGTCGCTTAGGAACCTCAGTCTCAGAAGACCATCTACTGTGCCCTCAGTCATTTGAGAGAATGACGTGGTGTGAACACACATAAATAATATACCAAAAGTAAGAGCCCTACATATTCTTACTCTCATGATGTCAAATGTCTGTTCTGCTTACACTATGAAGGTAAGATTTACTAATAAGTTTTTCTAACATCAGCCATTTGTTTCTGCATTACAGATATATTCCCTAAGAGCAAGAAAGTTAAATCAGTGGTTCATTCATTTCAGTAAAATAGTTTCATTATTATCAAATCAAAGCCAAACTAGAATATATTTGAATACCCTAAGAACATAGCAGCAGCTGAACTCTACCTTCTAGCTTTTTTTTTCCCCCAGTTGGGTTAATAAAAATTCATTCTTTTGTCCTAAAATAAGCTAAATGTTGTAAGTTCAGAACTTTGGTTTCAATTGAGCAAGGGAAATTTAGGGCTCACCTTGTTGTCTTCCCTTCCCCATATTAGCATCTTCAGAGCATGGGTGATTAAGGTATCCCTGTGACTGGTCTACCAGGAAACAAAACAGAAGCAAGCACCTGCTTTTCGTTTTTCTTTCCTTACCACCCAACCAACATTCACTGCTCCCTGCCATCTCTTTGTTCTCTCTGTAAGGTGCGTTGGTGCCAAGGTAGCCTCTTCTCTATATAGCTGCCACTCTTCTAACCACTGCTGAGATAGGTTCCCCTAACGCTTTTGAAATTAAGTCAGCATAGTGCATGCAAACTAGACTAAATCTGTACCCTGTTCAATACTATCTGGCACAGACAAGAAAGGAGAAGACTGACACTTGGTTGTGGTTTCACTCAGGGATTATCAGTGGGATTGTAGACATCTACAGGCTGTAGTAGGACCAGAAGAACAGTATAAAAGTTCTCTCTGTACCAAATATCACACACTGCTTTGACTGGGCAGGCTTTGTTTCACTTGAAAACCTGTTGTCTCGTCCTATTTACTCCCATCATCTTGGCTCTCAATGGTATTTAAAAAATCTATAGTCCTGAAAGTTGGCAAGGTGCATAGTGACCAATCTGCTTTTAAGAGATTTCTCTGCAGGAGGTAAGTGCAGGACAGAGACAGTATGTGCATGGTTACATGTCAGAAGAATGGACAATTAAAGATACTTGATATTGGTTACACCAATACAGCTCAGGCCGCTTAGAGACGATTAATTGCACAAAGCCTCATGTGGCCCATTAGAGTTGACAATCAATCTAGGCAGCCAGAGATGCAGGAATGAGGACAGGAAAATGTCCAGTAAATTGGATTTTTTTCTATATAGCTTAACCAATAGTTCAAGCCATAGAGAAAATGGATTTGGTTTGGGGAACCATAAATACTTCAAATGAGGGATAATCTTCTTTTGATATGTTCAACAATATGTTTCAGTGGGGAAACAGATAAGTGAGAGTGGGAAGGAAATAGAACATCAGGAAAACATGGGAAACTAGTTGAGGAGAAGCTTAAGTCGGAGAAAAATCAAGTGGAAGATTGCTCTTGCTGACATCTTCAGCACTGGATGTATAGAAAAGAAGGTACTAGTTAAGGACAAAGTTGTCAGACTTGAATGTCTGAAGTGAAGCACCTAAATCAATATTTAGGCAATCCAGTGAGTGACCTGGTTTTCAGAGACACCAAGTCACTTCAGTTCACACCAATGTGGTACGCATCACCTGAGAATGACAGACATTTTTTTAGATGTCTGAATGTGAATTGTATATATATATATGCGCATATAGACTGATGCCTGAGGTTTGCCTAACTGTTAATAGAGGCTCATCATCACATTAAAAAACAAAACCCAAGCAAACTGAGGGATATTTGTCTAGTGTGACATTTTCACAGGTTATTGTGATTATTAAAGTGTTGTTGTAGGACAAATCTTTTTGCATTATTCTATTTTCATGTGGTCTTTGAGATGTCAAGTGAAGGATTGGTCTTCACTGGCAGCTATTAAAGATTACTATGAATACCAGCAAATGAAGCCCTGTACCCTGGGTAAGGTCTGCGCAGATTTTCCCTTGAACAGATGCAATGTATGGGCTGATAAAAAAGGCACAGGTCTACAGCCAAACCTCTGTTCCTCCACCTCACTTCCTGTACCAGCTCTTGGTATTGAAAAAGGAGGAGATGGTGCAAGAGGCACAGGAAAAGAAAACACCTCTTCAAGAGGTACTCCAAATAGAGCTGCCTGATATGTAAAGTCAGACTTGAAAAGATTTCAAAATGAATGTGAAAGAAGGTATATCTTCAAAACTGGGGGGGAAAGGAAAAATCTGGGGAAAAAATGGAACAAACTGGAAAAAACTGAAAAATAGAATTTGGGTATGAAGAATCGTCTTATACGTGATAAAATAAGGTGTGATGATAGGGTGTTTCTAATGTCTGCTTGTTTGCAGGAAAATTCCAAGCATTTCTGATGGAAAAGACCCCCAAAGTCTCTGAACATTGACCTCTACAGAGAAAAATATTACATTAGTCCTTCAAGGGAATCTTGTTTGGAAGTCTTGGCTTTGGTCTTTAAATTGAAGTAGCAAAGTATACATTAAATCTAACTGTGTTGGGTAATGTTCATTAGTGATTTCAGCATGATAATATTTCCTTCAAGAGATGATGTGCAAGTATCTCATGGAAACTATGCTAAGATGAGGTAAGCTGAGGGTCTTTTGCCATGCTTCACCTCTGAGCTACCAATCACTCTACATTAGATGTGAGCACATGCTCATATCTATGTGGCTTTAGCAACAGTTCATTCATGGTGTTTATTCCAGTTTTGTACACTAGGTAAGGGAAGACAGATCATACTGAACTTACCCTGAATTCTATCAAGAGAAAATGAACCCTTTCAAAAGTATCTCAAATGAGTTTGAAGGAACAGAGAGAGTTTGCACTGGCTCAGTGCTATGTGTCAAGTGGTTCTGCATTTTTGGCCTTATACTGAAAATGCTAAAATGGGATGCAACCCCTATCTGCACTGTAGCCAGTGTGTTCTTTTAGCACACAGAAATATCTAAGATGCCTAGGCAAAGAGCTTCATCTGCAATTAAATTCCTCGGGATTTTTGTAGCTTAGGTCACATACTGGTTACATACTACAATACCCAGCCAAAAAAACAAATCCACACCATTAGGTGACTGGAATTTGACAGTTTTCATCCATGATAACTCAAGCCAACTTCCATTTTGCTTAGACATGGAGAACCTCAGGTATTGTACTGCTGCAATGCTAGATGGATGCAAGGTATGAGACAAATGACCAGGCCACTACCTCATACACAAGCTGAATTTATGCAGCATTTTGAGCATGGACAGGAGAAATACTGTCTACCCACACTCATTTTATTAAATTAGTTTTGTTGTCCCAGATTCTGTATGAATTATCCTTACCCCAGTTACCTACATGTTCATGGGACTATTGTTTCTAACTCAGTGTGTTTTAAAGTACTTTAAAGATACAAGGCCAAGCATATAAAAAGTATAAGATAACCCACATTCTTATCCACAACTGAAGAATTCTTACAATAAAGCATCTTTTGTAGAAGTCACCTTCCTATCTAAAGATGTGCAGAGGAAAATGCTGCAATAAAATAAGTTCTGATTCTTTTGAACTAAACTTGACCTTATTTGTGTTCTTTTGCCAATACAATGCTTCAGATGTACACTTATTTTGAAAGGGAAAGGTGTTTTCTCAGAGGTATCTAATTGTCTATGAGCTGGTGAGAGGTATTCAAATATATCCTAGTTTCACTCTACTAAAGTCTGTGAAAGTAGTAAATAAATTAACATACCTTAGGGAATTGCAGTTCTCTGAGCAGTGGGACATTGTTAGTGGGAAGCATTGATTTTGTTTGACTTTTGCATGGCACAAAATGAGATTGACCCCAGAAAGCTGTTGTGGAACAGTTCATGGCCACTGACCACTGAGAATGCAAAATTTCCCAGTTCTGCCTTAGAAGTGAGTTAAATCTATTCCACTGATTGATTGGCTTGTCCAAGCAAATAATCACTATTTAGTCCCAGCCAAGCTTACTAGTTTTCTACTCTCAAAGGCTGTGAGAGGCAACTTCACTGCTGCCATATTGCTTTTGCAAAAGCTAGTATAAATGAGAAATAATTTTGTTTTAATCATTTACCTTGAGTAAGGTATTACTCATTACTGTATTCAGCTGAGTTATGCCACCCCATACCAGCTCTGAATCTAAACTCTTCTCCTCAGACAGCAATCTATCTTTTGGTTTCCTGGGTTGTATTTGGCTGAAAGGTATACTGATGAAGGGGGAATCATCATGTAGCTGACTTCCCAAACTTTGCCAAACAGTGTTTATATACTGAAGAAATTTATCACAGAATCATAGAATATCCCAAGTTGGAAGGGACCCATAAGGACCATCAAGGCCAACTCCTGGGTCCACACAGGATCAGTCTAATCAGAGCAGATGACAGAGAGCATCGTCCAGACGTTTCTTGAACTCAGTCAAGCTTGGTGCAGTGACCACTTCCCTGGGGACCCTGTTCCAGTGCCCGACTACCTTCTTGGTGAAGAATCTTCTCCTGAACCTAAATCTGTTCCAGCTTCATGCCATTCCCTCGGGTTGTATCGCTGGTCACTAGAAGGAGGAGATCAGCACCTGACCCTTTGCTCCACCTCACGAGGAAGCTGTAGGCTGCCATGAGGTCTCCCCTCAGTCTCCTCTTCTCCAGGCTGAACAAACCAAGGGACTTCAGCCTCTCCTCATACGTCTTCCCCTCTAGACCCTTCGTCATTTCTCTTTTGGTCACTCTCCAATAGGTTTATGTCCTTTCTGTACTGTGGCACCCAAAACTGCACACAGTACTTGAGGTGAGGCTGCACCAGTGCAGTGTAGAGTGTGACAATCATGTCTCTAGACAGCCTGGCAGTGCCGTACTTGATGCACCCCAGGACTCAGCTGGCCTTCCTGGCAGCCTGGGCACACTGTTGGCTCATGTTCAACTTTCTGTTGACCAAGACTCCCAAGTCCCTTTCAGCATTTATGTCAGGGTATGTCTTATTAGATCTTTGTCTTTAGGAGATTCACAAAAAACTCTATGGATTTGAATTATTATCACTAAGAAACTAAGGGTTTTGCACTTCAGCAGGGTGGACATTATAAAGTAATGCCAGAGTCGTTGTTTTGGTGTCCTGGGTTCAGCTAGTATAGAGTTAATTTTCACCAGAAGGTGGGGTGGGACACAGCCAGGACAGGTGATCCAAACTGGCCAAAGGGTTTATTCTATACCATGTGACATCATGCTCAGTGTAAAAGGAGGCTAGTCAGGGCGGGGTGTGCAGCTCCAGGACACATGGTTCAGGAACAGTCCAGCTTCGGGACAGGTCTGAGCACGCAGTCTCAGTTGTACAGTTGTTGGGTGAGAAACTGCATTGTGCATCACCTGTTTTGTATATCTTGTTACCAGTGCTGTTGTTTCCCTTTCCCTTTACTGTCCCAGTAAAATGCCTTTATCCCAACCCACGAGATTTTGCCTTTGTCTCCCATTCTTCTCCGCACCTCACCAGGGAGGAGAGTGGGGCGTGAGAGAGCAGCCACGTGATGCTCAGCTGCCGACTGGGGCTAAACCATGACATTTGGTTATAGAAAAACTTCTTAACTAACCTTGAAAAGAGGACCATTGTATAACAACAGTGCACAAGTGGGAAAACACATTGATTCTGCCAGTTAGACTAATGTCTTGTCTTACTTCTATACGGGCTGTCAGCTTTGTCAGCTTAGGCAATTATTTGCTCCTTTAGTTCTAAGCAGTTGCCCATGTGTAAATTGTTAATAAGAAACAGAAATGTTTCTGCTGGGAGAGGGTAAGTTGAGGATGGTCTAGTGAACTTGTGTGTTAGCAGCAGAGATGATCAGGAAACTTTCTGTATAGTACTTTTTGTCAGTGTTGTTGCTTTAGCAAGACCAAAATTTTTCAGAAAAACTTGTACTTTTTTCTAGTTTCTCTAGTGCATACTTCAGAGACGCCAGAGGAACAGCTGTTAAGTGAAGCAAAGCAATTTCTCCCTCAAGAGATTGAACTCCCTTTCTTAGTAGATTTCCCAACCCTGGAGGCCCAGAGACTGAGAGACCATATGGTTCTATATTTACTTAGTGTCTTTTTCACAAAGTATGAAATGAGTGCCCTGTTCCACTTATGTTTGCATCTTAAAACCTTTCTGGCAGCTGTGGCTTAGGCAACACTCTGCATTCATTGCAGCTCTCCCCCTCCCCAGAGTGCTGCAAGTCTTGCTTTGTTCACTCCCTGGGCTGAGCAACCTGACAGCAGCTCCTTAGTAGTCCACAAAGGAGCATTCTACACACCTTGAAAGATCAAAGAAGACAAACCCTTTCCATTCACATTCAGGTCTTGAATTCCTCTTCAAAACAGGCAAGAAGGCAGCAATGACTCTGACAGCAATGCTGGGCTGGTGGCAGTCAGGCTGGGGACCCCTCTCCATTTCATAATCCCATATGGGAGCCACTAAGACATAATAATTCTCAGCCACCACACCTTTGGTCACATATTCAGCCACCAGCCTAGGATTGAAAGGCTCCCTAATATTGTTACTAAACCTCTGTTCCATCCAGTTCTTTAAAGCCAAACAATTAAAATCTACTCCAAGGTGAAACTCAGCTCTACAATACGTGCAAAACATTTCTACTAACAGGATTTCCACCACCGTCAGCACCACTCGCCACAACCAAGTGCGCATTTAGAAAATAATGAGGAAAAATTACAAATAACAGAAAAAAAAACAAAACACAAATCCTGAAACAGGATTGGAAAAGCTGAGCTGACATGGATTACAGACCAAAGGAGAAAAGGACAATGTAATTTACTAGGTAGAGGAAGAGCAGGGGAGGGGACCAGCACTAGAGCTAGGTGTACTTTGTGTTCAAAAATACTTGGGCAATATTAACAGACAGATTCAGATGTTGTTCTATCATCTTTTAGCTGTTGCTACCAAATGTACAATATGCTTCTGTGTACTGTCGTAAGTCAACTAAAACATGTGTAAACATATGCTATGTCAGTCATTAAGGAGAAGGGTATAATTACACTTTTAAATGTGGCAAAGCATTTTGAAAATAGTGTATAATTTTCCAGTGCAGGAACCTTCATGAAACATATCTTTCCCTGAGTGTTTATACAGCCTGACATCTCCAGGTTTGTTCAGATCAAAAGTCCCACTGTGAACAAGCAGGCTTCAGACAAAGGAGGTAATTTGTTCTTCAGGTGCCATTTCAATGAGAGGGACAAGCAGCAAGGGGAGGGAATGGGAGGACAATGAGAAGAGGAAGAAGAAGAGCACGCTGTGTTACTGCACACAGTTCTGAAATATGTAGAATCCGGCATAATTGCCCTGAGAAGGACTGTCGAGAGGTGCCTAGTGTCAGGGTGCTGCTTTCGCTGTTCAGTAATGATGATGCTGTCATTTCATCTGGGAAAGAGTCGAAGAAAGGTATGGAGTTTATACTTCTAATTAAATTAAATAAGCTCACTGCTCACTTGGGGGCAATGGGATCATGTAATCTTACTGGGAAAGAGGAAGAGCAGGAAAGTGCCAAGGGGACATCCTACAAAATGCTCATTTCCTCCTTTTGATACGAACCCTACACAAAAGGGATTTGCAAAGCCAGGTTAGAAATCTGAACACCATCTCTCCATTACTTTCACCACTTTTTTACTTAATATTCAAAATTATGAGCTTTAATATTTTCAGGCTTCCGAGGTAAACAAAAGCTGCGCAATATTCTGTGTAGTAGGCTCAGCTGAGCCATTAGGCTATTTTGGCTTACCAAGTTACCACTCATCAGCTGAGCCACGATAATCATAATTTCATTTTTGTAATACCGTCAACGACTGCAACACAGTGAGATCTTAAACTACAGTAATAGAGGAAGAAAGAATTAACATTTCCTAGCACTTGTAATAGGCCAAAACCACATGAACTACCTCATTCAGCTGACACATTTTTTTGCATATTTATCTGACTCTGATACTTATTTGTTTCTAGACATGCGGTATTCCTGTGAAATATTTCAATTTGGAAGAAAAAAAAAAAAGAAAAAAGATGTTGTTGCTTGTTAAATAACATAAAATTTCTGGTTCATATCCTCTGCATCTTTATAGCAGCATTCTGGAAGTCCTTATTAAACCATGGCAAAAGTTTAATGGTAATTATTCAATAACTGGTAAATATTTGAAAGAGATGAGAAGATTATAAAATTACCATCAGTGGACACTGATAAAAACAATGTTAGGATGATTCCAAAGCTCCTTCTCTTCCTGACAAACCATATTTTCCCCAACAATTTATTTCTGATATACAGAGGAAGAAAATATCTTGTCTGTGCTATTTTCGTATCTTGAAAACATAGTGATCCACATCTCTTTCCCACTGTCCATGTTGGTCACTAAAGTGCTACAGGAAGTTGATTTATGTCTGCTTGCACAAACGATGAAAGCCATATAGAATACCTATAGAAATAAATACAGAATAAACATATAGAAAATAGCCTTGGAGTTACAGTGAAAAAGAATGTGTGGATGACAAAACTATGACTATATATTTATTGCACTTTGATGATTAAGAATTGAAGTATCTGAAAGTTTTAGATACTACTGCTTCAAAGCGGGAAGAGAGTTCCCTAAACTTGTGTCCACATACACGTGGAAATTCGATGATTTCTTACACCGGAGCAGTCATTCACCAAGCTGAAAACGGACATGGGTATTGCTGCACTCCTGTAAAGCTCTCCAGAATGTCTACCTCTACTCCTGACAATATCAGCTGTATTGGAGGTTGAGGCTGTAACAATCTAATTTTGTTTTCTCATTTTTATCTGTTTCCCCAAATTCTTGCAAATATTTTGAATTTCTATGAACTTTTTTTTCTGTAGTGTTAGAAGAATTTGCCCCAAATTCCCAAGACTGTATCCCAAATCAAAGTTTAGAAAGACTAGCTCACAGTTATATTGTTTTGAATGTCGTTTGATGGTAATTGTCAAGTCAGTTTTGATCTGCCACACTAATGTTTTAACTAATTCAACTGCAGAGTAACTTTAATTTATTTCTCCATCATCGTTGCCCCTGGAGACATTCAAAAAACACGTAGACGTGGCACTCCAGGACATGATCTAGTAGGCATGGTGGTGTTAGGTTGACGGTTGGACTTGATGATCTCAGAGGTTCCTTTCCAACCTTAGTGATTCTATGCTTCTTTGAATTTATATCATACTGTCTATGCAGAAGTCCTGTTTGGTATGGTGGCTGAATGCATGGGATACGTACATAGAATCACAGAATCACAGAATATTGGAGGTTGGAAGGGACCCGAAAGATCATCTAGTCCAACCCCTCTTCCAAGGCAGGACCACCTAGAGCACATCACAGAGGAACGTGTCCAGTTGGGTTTTGAATGTCTCCAGAGAAGGAGACTCCACAACCTCGCTGGGCAGCCTGTTCCAGTGCTCTGTCACTCTTACAGTAAAAAAGCTTTTTCTTATGTTAACACAGAACATAGTCAGATGTGTTGACATTTGTGTTGCATTAAATAGGCCAGTGGACAACATGGTTTGGATCACAGAGCACAGCAAAAAGACTGTGTGGAAAGAATCACACAAATTTTTATTTTGGCAGGGGAGAAATTAATATTTTTATATTTTAAATACCTCTGTAGCTCTCTAGTCCACACTATCTCTTTGTCACTCCATATGCAGGCCCAAGTCCAATAAAAACACTGCACATGTGCTTAAATCCAATCCTGATGAGTTATGTCACTGAATTTATCTGCACTGTTCCTGTGATCGGTGGAAGGTTAGGACTTTCCGTCACAGCAGCAGCCAAAGGTCTCAGTCAAGCCAGGTCTGGGCAGTAGAGAAGTGATCACTTGCATGATTTAACTGATTATTTATCTGATAGAAAGTACTGTAGACAGCATGGAAAGTCCTAGTGACCTTCATGCTGTCCTTCATACGGACAATAGCCTTGTAATGCTCATTGGAGTTGTCTTGCATATCACTGTGCTGCATCAGATTCTTCTGAATTTGGTGGTTTATCTGTCCTTATCAAAAAACTACGCTTTACGTTCTTCAATATTGATCCTGCCATAGACAAAGCCAAGATGTTCTAGCCCCTGAGGAGAACAAATTGATAGAAATTTATATGCCTGAATAGAGATGTCTTTTCTCCAGTTATTGCTGTATGCAGAAATTTAGCATTTTATTTTCACTTTCACTAAATTAAATAGAAGTTGTGTCTAACACAGATTCTTAGGTTGTTAACCTTACTTTTCCAGCATAACTAAACCCACTTTGATTACTACAAGAGAAAATACTTAAAGTTGTTTTTAGTAGCAGAAAGTAATTTTAAATTTAGAATCTTGGGAGTTGGACTTGATGTTGTAACACAGAATGGTGGGCACAGTGTTGAGCTCTTACATAGTGATGGCCTCTGAACTGATGGTTAGCACTCAGTGCCATTCTGGGTAATTCTTTGGAAATGTCAATTCAGTGCTCTGCAGCAATCAAATAAGCAAATAAAATGTTGGGAATGTTAGGATACAAACAGAAAATGGAAAATATGTTTGTAATCCTTGGCAAGGTCACATGTCGATTATAAAGTAGTTCTGGTCATATACTACTCCTTTAAAGCAGACAACAGAAAAGAAAATGACACAAAAAGCTGTAAAGGTGACTAGCGATCTCCCTGTGAGATAAAATAAGTAAATTAGTAAATTTAAATGATGCAGCAGACAGTACATTATTATAAAAGTTGATAAAATTAATGCATGGAGAATGTAACAAAAGAATGATTACACACCACTTTTCAGTATAGAAAAAACAGGAAAGCCCTGTGCAATTTTAAAATAACATCTTGTAAACAAGCAAAAGTAGCTACCTTTTCACAACATGCAATTTACCTGTGGAATTCCGCAACTAGATGTTGCATAAAGAGATATCTAAAATACAATCGTGGTCAAAAAGTGATTAAAGAAATTAATAGGAAAAAATCAAAATACTATTATCAACAAATATGCAGATACTGGCTTTTGATTAGGAAGTCCTCAAGCTGCAGTTTGCTAGAATCTGGTAGAATGCACTGCCTAAAATGTCACTATTCACTTACCCAGTTTTAACACTCTTTCTCAAAGCATCAATGGACAGTCACTTTTGAAGACCAGACACAAAACAGGGAGGAAACCTGCTTTGGTCTAGAATGGGCTCCTTTTTGTCCCTACTAACGAAATTGAGATTGAAGGGTTAAAGGAGGTGATTATTTATACCATGAAAATAACAACATTTTAAGTTTTCAGAAAGCCAAAACTCATTGCATTGCATAGTTTACCCTATAGCAGGCTGTAGGTATTTTTAAAACTCAGTACTGGGAGTAACAATTACTATTGTATCACAATAAGTCTACCACAGCTATAATATTTTTCTAGTCTTTCATTCTTAAAGCTTTAATAGCAGTCTCTCTTCCCCAGTTTTCATCACATATGCTGCCTAGCAGATCTCTCCTATAGTTACAGTGACTTTATGTGAAAGATTGATTGAGAGGGATTTTATTTTCATAACAAGTCAAATGCCCCAAGTCAACAGGATTCTTGATCGTTCACTCATCCTTAAAAGGTAGCTGTAGTAATAAGAAGTAACCTATTAATAAGGTTAAGTGGCACTGACTAAGCGTTTAAACTATACTTTTATTGTTGTTTAACTCCTGGTTGTTTGCCACGCAGCTCAACCAGGCTTTTCCTAGATCAGCATCCTCTTGCCATTGGAATAATTTGCTTGTGGCACAGGGAGAGGTTTTACTAGAAGAAACCAAAGACTGAAATTAATCTCTGGATCTACTGTGTACAAAAATCACTTTATGCATTGATTATTCTACTTGGGAACATGCAGTCATATAAGACCCACTGCCATTATTTAAGTATTGGTATAGATGATGGGAGCAACCATAAAGATGACTTGTAGTAAAAAAGACCTCTACGCTAAACTCACACCTTACACAATTAAACTGTTCATCAGTTTAATTACAATATGTAGAAGGCATTTACTTACCCTGATGATACAGTTACAGCCTTTTTATATAGGGGTTTTAAAAGGCTCTTAGGCCACAAAATACATGTTTCACAAAGTGTTTAGAGTAATTTTCAAAAAAGCAACATGTGCTTAACAGGGCAAAACAGCATTGGTAGCTGGATCAAACTGATGAGGCAAATACACTTATTTGAAAGATGACCAGGTAGAGACAGGAGTCTGAAGAATGTTGGTGCAACCAAACTGCAACTAGAGAGTAGCTACACATTTTTCATTTTTTCCTTACTGCAGTTCCTTATTTGTAACTAGTTTTGATGGGATACTTTCTACTTTCGGGGAAGTGTTAACAATGTAGGAGCATACTTATGAACACTCTTAATGTTTACTGCATTGCAGTTTTGCATCTTCCACTTATAACTTGCCCAAGAAAATATGCAGAGATAGAATTTAGTATAACTGAGAATCAGGCCTTGAACACTGACAATCTGCTTGTGCACATGCTGTAAATGCATGCAGTCAGTGCGATGGTCTGCTTTACCTAAAAATGGAGAAATCAGCATATCTTCTGAAGTTATCAAATTACAGTTTCTTTTGAATTTTATTTGAAGGCAGAGTAGATGCTTCATTTTTCAACTTATAGAATAACATCTTCTTTTACACTGGGAAGTAATAGCAGGCTATACATTACAGAAAAATAAAAGGCTGTGCATCTTGCAAAGTCCACATTAAGTAGCACAAATTGTTCCAATTATATCACAAGGATTCTGGCAAACCTACATTTTCTTCCATCTGAAGCCTGCTCATATAAGAGGATATTGTTTCAGTGAAATGACAGAAAACAAAGAAAACAAAAAAAAAATATTGGCTTGACAGAGCTTTCAGAGAGCACTGCTGAAACACATGTTGGGGTTGAAAAAGACCAACAGAAAGAAGTTGAGGGAAAGGGAAACATTTTCTTATAGACACCTGTATCACCTAGTAAAAAGATTAAGTATAGTCTTGTACCCAACCTGATGTTGCTTTCTATAAATGTTTATTATTTCATATACAAAAAGAGTAATATTTCTTATTTTGCTCACACAAAATGCTTTCACATGTCTGTTCCCATGGCATTTTGTCTCTAGGCTTGATAGATCTTTGTAGAAAACCTGTCTGGCAAACAACTAAATGGAAGATGGGAGACAACTTAAAGACCTCCCAGGACATTGAGGTCCTGGTATTTTATTTATTTATTTTATCCTCACAACTAGATTGGAGGATAAAATATAACTTAAATGTACTGAACCTTTTGAGCAATAAGCTACAGAGGTTCTTATGGCACCCTGAGCACTGCAGTAACATAGCATCTGACCACAGTGTATATTAAATGATAGGATGAAGGTCTAACTTGTGTAGTTTACTATGTTTTTCATCTCTTTCTCTAAAAAGAAAAGGGTATGTGCATTGTTGTGTAATGTCTTCAATGTCTCACAAAATTTGGCTTTATTAATGCTTAAAATCTTGTGCTACAGAAGTTTAAATGTTAAGAAGTAGAAGTCCTACTCCTGTCTCCTCTCCCACCAATATTTTGAAGGGTGACTCCTCATCATGCCTGCCTCTTTCTCCCCCTAGACTGGGCTGCACGGGACCTGGAGTTCTGTATCTGTACAACAGCAAAAGTAAAGGTCAAGGAACAGGGATTTACATTTCAGTTAACACTTTCAAGTGTCCAAACATGTCTCTGTGCTACATGTTATAGTTTGTCACTGATGCATCACACCTCTGGCTCACTAGGCTGCTGGTGCTTTCCTGGGAAGGAAAGTGAGAGAGAGGTGGCAGTGGCTTTCAAAGCCACACAGCTGGGGTCTGTAGTCCTCCAGTGATGAGCTGGTGGCGTGCTGTCCTCCACAAGAGGCACCTGCTCTCCAGACTCAGAGATAAGGTGTGAGGTTACCAACAGAGTGTCTATGAGAAGCTAAAAAGAAATGCCTTTGCAGATACCTTCTAATTTCAGAACCTTCTTCTTGCTACATTAGCAAAGCCAAAAGCAGAGCATATTCTTCTCAGCCTCTGTTGTGCATCCACATAAGTCTTGCTGTTTCTCTTAGATGGAAGGTGTTCATCCAGGCCACTTGAATACAATAAATCATATTGTAAACATACAGTACCACTGTAAACAAATTATAAATGCAAAGAAAAAATGATCTATTAAAGCGTTAGTTTTAAAACACCATGCATTATAGAGGAAATATTAGCCAGTACTCACAAGTGTTGCCTGAATTATGATGGGTTTCTCCTTTCTTTGCTTTCCATTCCTTATAACAGACCCAATATAATTGGAAAGAGAACTGAAATAAAGAATGCCGGAGACCTGAAAGCTATTATTAATATTCTTCAAAAAGACATGTGTTACTTTTTTCTAGTCAGGAAGTACAAACTGTGAAGAAACTCCCTGATGGGGAGCTCACTGTCTCTCGCATGTGGGAGATCCCAGAACTCGTGAAGATGCTGTAGGTAGTTCCTGTGTCTCCAGCAGATAAGAGGAGGAGGTGGAGCACAACTTTTTCTCCCACACTCAGTCCAAAAGTCGTGTGAACTCTTAGGCAGTAGCTTCCCAAGCTCCTATAATCTGCTTTGGAGCCCTGGCTGGAGAGCTAAAAGCTTAGTGCTTTATGTTACATCCAGTGCTGAAAACACAGAAGTAGGAGAGTTAAAAAGCCTTCCTAGAATATCCATTTTGGATTGCTATCTTGGGCAGCTACGTCAACTAATCTCCCTCAGAAATTATAAAAGTCTGTAAAGCTTCTAAGGGCTCTTGCCCACACTGTTGTGCCTGGAAAACTCCAAACTACATTCAGCATGTAAATAGGTACTTAAAATAGTCCCAAGTTAAAAAATAGCTACCAAATAAACCAGAAAATACCTAGATTAAACTTCTGGGAAAATGACTTTTCATTTTCTCTGTTGAAAAGCCTATTCTTTTACCTTTTCCTGAAGTTTTTGCACTCCCTTGATCACTGCTACAGCATTCCTCTGTAGCTATTCCACCTCAATTTGGTTTTATGGGCATGAGTGACCACATCAAGAAGGAAAATGCAAACAAGTGCTCTCATTGCCTTGTATGAAGTCATTAACATCTTTCTCCCTGTGATGGAAGTATATCCCATCTGATATGTTTGCCTTGTATCACAAATCATGATACTGTTGTGTCACAATAATCTGGTGAGTTACTACTATTCTCTCCACTGACAGTATGTCCCACTTTAACAATAGTCATTGGGTTGTGGTGTACCATTTAAAATGCCTGTTAATTCTCAAGAGTGGAAGCTAGATTTTTGAAGGTATCAGATTCAAATACAAACTACTGTCTGTAATTAAAAGTTTATTGGAGGTACCCATGTTATTATTTAATTGGTAGCTCTGCTGCCATGTATATATATATACACACAAATATAGAGAGTGATTTTTAAAATCCATGTTATTTACCATACATGAATGTCAATAACATGCATTTCCTTTAACCCCAAGGAGTCATTTAAACCTCTTGGGTGAATTTACATTTGTGAATGTTTTCTGTGAAATGTGTAATATTTATCCACTGCATCATGAGAGCTCTGAAGGAGCCAGGAAACTGTAAATATGTGTGCAGGAGTATGAAAAAAAAGCTTCATAAAAAGTCTGATTCTGTAACATCAATACTAGTTAGTCTAGCAGCATTCTACTGTTAGTCTAGCAGCATTCTACTCTGGGAATAAAGGAATTAAAAATAAAAAAGAAATAAATTGAACTGAGCAAGGCATGGATGGCGAGGAGAATGTCCAAAGGGTAAGAGGAAAAACTTAATTGCTTTAAGTGTATCTACTACATTGTCCAATGCTGAAACTGAATGTGGTAGGTAACTCAGAAAAGCAGGGGAAAGGAAGAAAGGACCTGTTTTGGCTGTGGCTTCTGGATCCTGGAAACCACTCACTGCCTGCATCCTGGTTGCTTTCCGTGAATTATCTCAGTCCCTACATATCTCTTGAGGTGGCTATTCACTCTAGAAGATTTTGACCCTTCTCCATCCCAAATGACTACTTTGCACAGGTTGCCATTTGCACTGCTTGCATCCCCTAGGACCAGCTCAACAGTCCAAAATAAAACCTAGAAATAGCCATTGTTTTCATCTTGTAGTTTAGCACAAACCCTCAGAATCCACTCTCAGATCTGAGTAGAAGCAATATAAAGATAATAAAGGAAGAGCCACAGGAACATCTGTGAATTAGCTAAAGCTGTGTGTGAATAAATACCTGTACCTGCAGACCACCACCTCCCTGCTGCAGGAGACTCGGCACGGGTGAGCTGTGCAGAAGGGCACAGCTAAGGATGGACCTAACCAAGACTCCATGAAACACGAAACCTTCTTCAGGCAGCCTTAGATTCAGTCACTCTGTTCATGTTCAGTTATTTCTCAACAGCACAAGTTGCTCTTCGAAATTTGAATTCTCTGCAGAGAAAATGTGCCTTTAATTCTTAACAAATATGTCAGTGGCTGTGATCTTCCCTGATATGAGTTTAGCCTAGTGCACATCTTTATGTCCAAGTTATGATCCCATGAGAACGTAAGTTTATAATGGATTCTGACAAATCTCTTAAAAGTCTACAGTGACACTATCATTTCAGGTGTTATTTATTAATTTGTATTAAAACATAATAAATATTACTGAAGTAACAGGGATTTTTTAAAGCAAAATACTGTTTTGAAAGCTGTCTCAAATGTCAAACAGAATGCATTTTGCATTAGTTCTGTATAAATTTTTATTGAATTCAAACTTTTAAATAAATCTTCCTATATCTAATGTCTCTTATCAAAGCATGAAAACCCATTATCTGATTATAAGAAGAACCTCAGAACTCACTGTCTTCAAATTTAATGGACTCATGATGCTTTCTTCCTTGCCTAGACTGTTTTTAAGACATTTTACAGTATTTTATACATTATAAATGGATTCCATTCTTGGCTTAGTAATTCACCTAATGGACAATGGATACAAAAAAGCTCTAACTCCAGGGACATTAAATTGGTTCTAAACTCTGAAAATTACAGCTTTTACAAAAAGAAGAAAATACTAAAAACATGCCTAATGCAACACTGCATCTCATTTTCCACTACCTTCAGAATATGTCTAAAAGCTCCTAAATTTCTTAATGACACAATATGTTAAAATTGCATTCCTTTATATTTAGATCTCTAAAACATCTTTTCTTTTTTACAACCCTGAGGAGATCCACCAGCAAATGGAAAAAAAAACATGCTTGGCATTCCAATAGCTGGGAACACAGAAAGCACTCCACAGTACAAGATAAATGCTGTGTTTTCTATCTGACCATGGTCAAAGATAAGTGCTTTGGAGAAAAGCAAATACTCTCTTGTAATGAATGGGATTCTACAACTCACTTGGATAAGCAATGGTGCACAATGATACTTAACATAAGACACACAACTGTATTGTACAGGAAGGTTCACTGAAAAAACCTTGAAAATCTTTAATCTGAACCATAATTCCTTCCCTTGGTTTCTCTGCTCTAGGAGTTTTCAGCAGCCAGAAATACAACAGATGTAGCACCATCTCTCTGCCCGCTGCTCTCTTTCCTACTCCCAGCAATGCTGTGGGATCTACTCTTTGACCTTACACAGCCTCACAGCAACAACAAGCCGTGGAGAAAAGATAAAAAGCAGGTTTTACTTGCCCCATTAATTTGTATTGCTGTAGAAAGGGGATGTGAGGGTGGAGGGAAGTATGCCTTCCTAATTTCTGCTGCTAACCTATCACTTCCTGAAGCAATGGTGTTTAATGACATTATTATAGTAAAAAAACCCACAACAAACCATATAAAAAAGACACACAGAAAAGAGAAATATTTTCAAGTTTGAAAATTATTTTTCAAATGTCTATTATCAGGTAGTTTTTCAGCTGTAAAGCAATTTTAATGGTCTTTTGTGTAAGTGTATATATTTATGTGTAATGTATATATGTGTATGACATATATAATCAGTCATATTTCCACTTATACTACCACTTTTGTTCTGGTAATAAAAAAAAAATAAAATAGACAGAGGTAAATGTATAACCTATTCCATAAAATTCATTATGATATTTATCATTCATACATCCTCCCTCATACAATAAGTACTTCATCTCATATTACAGCCCTAGACTCACACAGGTTGGACAGGGTTTCAGTTCAAACTTCTTCTCAGCATGGTGTCAGCACTGAATTTAGACAAGACTGCTTAGGGCTTTGTCCAGTCACATCTCCCCAAGCCTTCAAGGACTGAGATTTTAGAAGGTCCTTGTGCAATCTACTCCAGTGTTTAATTAATTCCGTACATTTACGTAGAACTGGAAATGTTTAATCTTCCCCTAAGTTAAGGCTGATGTAGATCAAAGCACATCAGTTGCACTTCTGGGTTTTTTTTTTTTCTGCTGCATTTTTGTGAAATCAGATAAAGATTTCCAAATACGATGCTGTAGGTTAGTGATATGGAAACCTGAGCAGATGGTAAGAGAAATATGCTCAAAGCTTATTGCCAGAAACTAAAGCTATCTTTCCCATGTTTGTAAATCTCTATTTGTAAACCTTAATGTGAATAAAAATGTCTTTCCCAAACAGTTTACAAAAGAAGAAATTTAAACCCACAGCCGTATCTTTTTAGATATACACATCTCTATGACTCAAGCATTAAGGCTTGAGTTCAACAACATCCATGTTAATTTTTAGCTTTGCAGTTTGTAGTTATGAATTGCAGTTCTAAGGCTGATTTCTTAGCACAGGGGAACCTTTTTAAATCAATGATCACACCCCAGCTTTCCACAGTAAATAATTAGTGTTGTGAAATGTATAAGATGTGCAATGTAAGAGTGTACAAGACAGGAAAAAAACATACTGAGGCACCTCCTAAAAAATCCAGTCCAAACTCCATGCTACATTGTCACTATCTTACTCTGTAAAAGGACTCCAAGAAAAAAGAATTGTAAAGCATGCAAGAAGAACTGTTCCACACAGCTTTACAATTCGAGCACTGAAAAATACTCTGCTCTGGGAGTACGTGGGGAAAGATGGAGTGACAGAAGGGGAGAAAGACAGGTCAAAAGAGAGACAGAGAGAGAAAGAAGGGATGGAG
>VWZZ01001712.1:57496-76210 GCA_013399095.1 Psophia crepitans
TTTTTTTTTTTGAGCGTTCATTGAGGAAAGATATTCTCTGCTTGAATCAAGAATCTCTTTTCTCCTTTTACATTCTGTTTTCATAAAAGCCATGCCAACTGTGATAGTCTTCAAACTTTGACTCATAAGTGTTTGTAGTTTTTAATTTCATGAGGTCATTTTCATTGACCTCTTTACTACTGACCTGTTATTTTATTGGATTTGGAAGGATCATTTACACTGACCTCTGTTGCCTTACTGGATTTCTCTCCTCTTTGCTCCCATATCACCCAAGCAATTGAATTTCAGTCTCAATTCTAGTTATTGGATACATAAAGTAATTTCATTTGTATTGCTATTATTCCTAGCTGAATTGTCTTTTTGCTGTATGCCTTCCCCAGCTCATAGTTTAAGCCTTTTTAATATTCATTACAGCAGTCTGTTTCCTTCTGGTTATGGTAGGGACTATTCCTTATATTATAGATAATTCCATTCTCCAAAGACTCCCTTGCTCCTAATAAACTCAAATTTCTTTTATCTGAGCAATCTTCTTAGGCACGAACAGACATTTTCTAATTCACCTGGTGTCCCCATGCTAGAGGTCAGCATCTCTACTATCACCATTGAGTCTATCAAGTCAGGTGGACTTCGAGCTGCTTTGTGGGAAAAGATCAATGATCTACTGCTTTGTCTGTTTTGTCAGCTTCCTTAGAATTTCAGGCCATCAGCATTGCAACCCATTGCAGAATTCAAGAACCCAGACAACATTCTCTTCCAGATTTTCACCAACGGTAGATTTGCAATAAGGGAATCTTACAACATGGTTATAGGCTGGTTGAGAACAGTACTTTGCATCACACACACGCAAGAGAAAGGAGCTCTCATGAATTCTGCTGCAAGCATTCATTTTAGAAATAATTATTTGTTTTGCATTTCCCCAACTTCACAAATAGAAATACAGAAGGTATCATTAGCAATAAGTTTGTCACAGATTTATAGTTCCTAAAATTTTTGTCCAAGGCCCAGTTGCAGTCAGTGAACTTTTGCCCCACATAGTGGCACACATTTGAGATGATCTCATTTCAGATATACAAGTTCAATTAACTGAATATATATTTTTAAACTATTGTTTTGATAAAGAATTTAAGCTTATTTGGGACATCATAACAATTTTCAAACAGTTTAAATAAAATCTACAATATAGTATTAAGGGAAATAAACCAGTGCTTAAAATACAGGTATAATATTGTAGGTAATGTAGCTGAATTGTAGAACTAACCAAAATCCAGCAACAATTTGAGGGGCATACAGAGAATTTCTCTCTCTAGATTGGCAGTTCCCGAGTCCTGGTTTTGGCTATTTCGTGATAGCTAGTTGCTCCACTCAGAAAGTTCATTTAGTTTTTTGTTTCAATAGAAGTATTAGAAGTATTACCTGTTTCAAGTATAGGGAATCTCCTATACCCAACCATCAGAATCAAGTGAACTTTTAAAGCCTGTGCCTTGTAGACTGTATATTACTCCTATTGTATATGGACGCTGAATAAGAAACTAATTCTCTTGACCTTACCCATCTTTCTGTCTCTTCCCAGCAAAACTGGAATGTTTTGAAAGATTCGATGTTTAGCAGCTGAGGAGTAACTTCCAAAGATAAGCTAAGAAATGAAACAGTCACAAATCTTGCCAAGATTAGAGAATTCTGGTGATATAAGCAAGCTGTGTGCTTTTCAGCAGAAATGCACATTTCATCCACATACTTGGATCAATTCTCTGGACTCAGATCAAATTTGTAATTTGCTAATTTGTTTCTTAGATCTTTTTGATTAGAGAAAGGTTTGATTACATCATGGCAAACTTTCCAGACTGCAGGAAACTCAGATTATAGAGAAAGTAGGAGGAAGAAAAAATAGTTGCAGGTTAGTCAACACAATCTATAGGTGATGACACCGTAAAAGCCTGCAAGTTACATCTCCTACATTATGTTCTTGGTTTTTCAGTTATCTCGAGTTAACTAATAAATTATACATTTTTAAATATGGGCATGTAGTTTACATCCAGAGAATATGAAATTATATGTTTCTATACAGTAATCAAGCTATTACATACATTAGTATCCTTTTAAAACCTCCTTTCAAACAAAGCATAGGAAAATATGTTACTTTTAAGGAAGGAAATGTGTGGATTTTTACTGACACTATTTCTGAGTCAAGATTTTAAAGATTTTCTTCTGAAAAATAGGTATTATACTGAAATCAGTGTTATACTACTTGACAAGAATGTTGCAGGCTTTAAGGAAAACCACTTCAAAATTTTAAGCTGAGGGTTGGCTATGGTAGAGCAAGGTGCTTGGGTAATAGTTCAATTTACACAGCTAAAAATAAATAAACAGTAGGGAAAAGTAGAATTAAAAAAAATATATATCTAAAACACTTTGTTAAAGTAGTCACCACTCTGGGAAAAGGATAAATACAATATTCAACAAGAAACATGAAGCCTTAAGGCTCACAAGGTCCTATTGTAAAAACCCCACATTAAATATGTTTTACTAATATTACCTTCAATGCACGAAACTGTGCATGACTTCACTATGCGTTTTCACTCATTTTAGTTTGCTTTGGACAGCACACCGTGAACACTGGAAAGAAAACTTTTTTCTTTTTTTTTCTGACAGTCAAGTCAAAGCTTCAGAGCCAGAAAGAAACTTCTAATATTCAGTTCCATTGTGTGAAAATGCACTGAGATTCATTGTCTTCATCTTGACATTTGAAGACCCAACATGTGGTTCCTATGTCTTTAAGAGTGTGCAATACACTAGTATAAAAAAAATGTGAAGATATACATTCTTAGTAGACTGGGGACTAGGAAGAGAAATCTCAAGGGCTTTATTGGATTCAGAAGCAGCCACAGGAATATGACAAAATAGAGACCCCATTTTTATTTAAAATAAAGTATGTTCTACTGTCAGCATCACATAAAGGGACTGTGGTGTAATTGCAGATCAGCTCTAGTGTTTTAAGTATTCTTGTGCAGATGAAGGTGATGCTTTGGCAAATGCATCGCACATCAGATCAGAACACAGTTCAATAAAAAGACAAAAGAGCCTTCTCTGAACATAAAGTGAGGAAAGTTTCCCTTAAAGTAACCTCCTGGATGTTATTTTGGCTGAGCCTAGTATGTGTCATGGAATAGGTGTAGTTAATTTCACAGCTCAAGAGGGGATAAAGTTCAAGAATTGGAATAAAACGTTATTGAAATTACCACCTAAAAAGGTAGTGAGCAGCAAAACCTGTGTATCTTGAAGAAACCATGCAGAATCCATGGTAATATTTAAGTGTATGTGTTGGCCTATGTTCAACCTGGTATTGTTATTTACTAGTGAAGGGGTTGAGAAAACGATACTTTTGAAAATCTTCTTGTCTCCACTGTGCACTTCCACCTTTTCTTTGTTTTCTGTTCTCCTACGTATTTATCCCTGTGGCGTGCTTCTAACATTGCATGAGGTTTGCCAGCTCTGGCTGCTGTGGAGCAGAACTGATGGCTGCCTCGCTGACACTTCTATGGCGAGGGGTCATTTTTAAGCAGGAGAGCCAGCACCCGCATGCACGTTGGGTCTCAAACTTCAGAGGCAGGAATGACAGAGGCTCAATCATTGCTTAATCCCTCAAAAGTAGAGTCACTTTGGAACTTTATTTTGGTGAATGAGAACTAGAACGAGAGCAGAAAGCTATATAATATTTTCTTAATAGGAACTAGAATGAAAGCGACAGTTTTGGCAGAACTCGAATTGAAAGGCCAAAATGTTTAAAGAATGAGAATTTTTTGCAAAGCACTATTCAGTACAACTGATTTTTACTGAATTTGGTTGTTATACGAAGTCAAAAATTACAGCCCCACAGATTTTATGTACTCACATATATATATATATATATAAAATTCCTTTCTTCATCCTAACAGTAAATTTCCATAGACTTTTTAAAAAAAGCTATGCATATATTTATTGTAAATCAGATCTGAAAATGAAAATGTGGAATTTAAATCCTGGGGGGTTTAAAGAAACTAACAGTGATGCACATGGAATAGAGTAAGAATTGATATCAATTCATTATCATGGATATAAAATAACACTCCTTTTCTTAGCTTCACCATTAATCGATTGAACACTTGTGTGTGTGGATGCAAACTGCATTTTAATGGATGAAGGAGGAACAAAGACCACTTAGTGTGGTCAATTCCAGTAACAGAGCTAGGGCTCTGAGAAACAGTTAAAAGCAAGCGCATGGGAGATCATGGGAGCTTGTGGTTAGTTACGTCGTCGGAGATCTAATGTGCTGACAAAAGTTGTATCAGACAGTGCAAAGAGCAGAGACTTTACCATGTTAAAAGGAGGGCAGACAGACTAACCGACTTACTATAGGGGAGCTGGAAAAGATACAAGAAAGAAAAATGACAAGGCAGAAAGGAAGTTTAAGTCAATTGGGAAAGGAGACAATTGAGAGAACATGTGATAGCAATATATAGAGCCATGAATAAAATTGAAAAAGTTACTTAAAACTGTAATTCCTTGTTTTTTCCTGTGGTTTAAAAACAGTGAGTCTTTCATGATATCAGCAAGAGACAGCCTAAATATTTCTTGAGTCAAGGAAATGCTTTGTCACATGAAATGTAACAAATTTGTGGAACTTATAAAATGGAAACATGAAAAGTTTTAAGGATTGAACAACAACTGAAAAAGAAATACATCTAGACATAGACATGGTCTATGTCAGTGATAAAGATACTGAAAAGCACTGGTCCCAAGACAGGTCCCTGACGGACACGGCTCATCACTGACCTCCACCTGGACATAGAACCATTGACTGCTGGTCTCTGGGTGCAGTCACTGAGCCAATTCCTTACCCACCAACTGGTCCACCCTTCAAATCCATATCCTTTCAATTTAGAGATCAGGATGTTGTGTGGGACTGTGTCAAAAGCCTTACAAAAGTCCAAATAGATGGCATCGGTCAGCCTTCGCTCATTAACTGATGCAGTCAATCCACCACAGAAGATCACCAGATTGGTCACGCATTATTTGCCCTTGGTGAAGCCATGCTGACTGTCACAGATCACGTCCTTGTCTTACATGTACCTTAACACTGCTTCCAGGAGGATCTGTTCCATGATCTTGCCAGGCACAGAGCTGAGGTTCACCAGTCTGTAGTTCCCCAGGTCTTTCTTTCTACCCTTTTTTAAAATGGGAGCGATGTTTCCCTTTTTCAGTCACTGGGGACTTCACCTGACTGTCGGGACTTCAAATATGATGGAGGGTGGCTTGGTGACTACAACATCTCTCAGGACCCTGGGATGCATGTCATCAGGCCCCATACATTTGTAGTTGTTAAGTTGCATTAGGAGATTCTGAACCTGCTCTTTGCTTACAGTGGGAGGGACTGCTCCCCCAGCCCCCATCTAGAGGTTTGGAGACTGGAGAGACATGAGAATCCTGGTTGCCAGTGAAGACTGAGGCAAAAAGTTGTTCAGTGCCTCAGCCTTCTCGATGTCTGTCGTTACGTGTTCTCCGCCTTCATTTGTCAGAGGTGGCACACTCTCCGAAGTCTTTCTTTTCTGGCCAATGTACCTCTAGAACCCTTTCTTGTTGTTCTTTGCGTCCCTTGCCAAGTTTAGTTCTGTCAGTGCCTTGGCTTTTCTGATCCCATTCCTGCACATCCGGACAGCGTTTCTGTACTCTTCCCAGGGCACACAGCCCCGTTTCCACTGCCTGTGCATTTTCTTTTCTTGCTTGAGTTTGATTAGTGATTATCACTAAGTATATCTGGTTTTGAATCCTTAGTTACTCAGCACCTGATAGGTGTTCTTGCTAAATAAATGGCTTTTTAGGGCAGACTACAAGAGTCTGATAATTACAGAAGCTACCGCAATGCTTGCAGTCTTCTGTATGGTTTTTTCCCCACAAAAGAAAGTGGTACAACAAAGTTGGTGTTTCCTCTGCCTTTCATGGTCATTAACAAAATGTGTAAAATATGCATTCACAACTAAACCAGTGTCCTGTTTTCAGCTGAGAGAGAGTTAATTTTCTTCACAGCAGCCAGCATGGGGCTGTGGTTTGGGTTTGTGCTGGAAGCAGCGCTGATAGTGCAGAGATGTTTTTGCTGTTGCTCAGCGATGCTCACACAGAGCCAAGGCCTTTGCTGCTTCTCGCACTGCCCCGCCGGCGGGATGGCTGGGGGTGTGTGGGGAGTTGGGAGGGGACAGACAGGGCAGCTGACCCCAACTGACCAAAGGGACATTCCATACCATATGGCGTCATGCTCGGTTTGTAAGGGCTTGGGAGGAAGAGGAAGGGGGGGCAGCAGTGTTCAGAGTGATGGCGTTTGTCTTCCCAAGTCGGCATTACGCATGATGGAGCCCTGCTGCCCTGGGGATGGCTGAACCCCTGCCTGCCGTGGGCAGTGGGGAATGAATTCCTTGTTTTGCTTTGCTTGTGCATGCAGCTTTTGCTTCACTGATTAAGCTCTTGTATCTGAACCCACAAGTTTTCTCACTTTCACGCTTCCGATTCTCTCCCCCTTTGCGATGAGAGGGACTGAGCGAGCATTTACGTGGTGCCCAGCCGACGGCTGGAGTAAAACCACAACAACCAGTATGGTAGTTTAGGAGTTCCACTCTAGTTAAGGAACATGATATTATCAGGAAGGGAAAATTTCAAGTGAGTGGGCAGTAAAGACCTGAAGAGGGAAATAACATGAGCTAGAGAAGGAACATTATTTGTCAAAACATGTCCACCTCCTTAAAAGAGCACAAAGTTTAAGAAGGAAAATGCAAACTTTAATTTAGGATTTTGTTCTTCTAAATAATTAAAATAGGAAAATGCATCTATTTCTGGGATAAGAATCCACTTGAAAATGAACCAGTCAGCACAGAGTGTTTGTTTAAGGTGTTTCACCTTGTCTCGTTTCCATTCTATCACAGAAAATGCTGAAAGAAAACTCGCCATATGTTTTGGTTCACAGGAAAGAGCCAAATGGATAGTATAATTGCCATTACCTCAATCAGTCTGCAGGCAAATAACATGATAAGCAGTGTGTTCAGCAAACTAGTGGAACCAAAACGTCACAATGCTCCTAAGTGTGCCTAATTAAGGACAAATCTTAGGTATTTTCTATTTGCAGCAGAAATCTAATGACCTTTTCATTCATTAAAAAAATAAAAGTTTCCACCACATATGCCATGCATTTTTATACTGCTGAACACAGTTCATAAAAATGTAAGTGGGATGTTGTCAGCAGAACCTGTGTTTCTGCCAAGGACGGGGTCACATGCCACTGCCCAAGGAGCAAATATTTGTGACTGTCACTGGTGAAAAAGGCCATCTAATATTTGGACTAGCCAACAGACTACGGATTAGATAGTTAGGCACTGGGAGGTTTCCCTCACACTTTATACTGAGGGAGGCACTAGGAGGTTTCTCAGCTACTGACCTGAGATTGCCAACAAGTGTGGTTCTACCACATGCATGCTAGGACTTGCACATGACATACACAGTATCGTCAAGTCATAGGAGTTTTGATTAAATAGTGAAAAAGCTTTCTTCTTTTTTCACTGGCTCCTCTGCTTTCTGAGAGCTTGTATTCCTCATTGGGCTTATTAGCCTAACATCCATCTCAGCTTTGCTTTCATCTCTCCTTTTCCTTACTACAAGTAATGTGGCTTGTTCCTCCATCAATGAGCAACCTGCCCTGCTCCCCACAATGTTTAGCTCACATCTTGGTCTTTATTGTAATGTCTTGTAACCTTACTTCATTTCTCTTCACTTATTCCTTTTAATATTTCCATATTACATTTTATGTGGAGTATCTTAACAGCCGCTCCAGCTCATCTTTCCATCTCTCAGTTGCAGGCGCGTCTTTAAAACACAGAGCCAAAAAGATCTTTGTCCTCTTCTCCAGGCACTAAGCTCAAATTTTTTGTGACAGTTCTCTCACAGTGACAGCTCATAAAGAGGCACCAGAGTAGGCATAATTTGTACTTCTACGTAGCTTAGGGTTCAGACAAATCACAGATTTTCTGGGTGGACCCACTGATGACACATTTCAAGGGTCTGATACAGAAAAACAGAGGCATAATAACAGAAGGTGTTACAGCTCACAAGGAGGATGGAGGAGTCAGAAGAAAAAGAGGATTTCTAGGAAAGACATACCTGAAATTTAAAAAATGACAGAGCTCAGAATACTCTTCCAAAACAAACCAAATCCCACACATCATTAATTTTTCAGTATTTATGTTTAAATACTCTTGTCCATGATTTCACAGGCAAAGCTAGGAATGCCGAGAGCATGTTTGACCATTGCACTCAGATGTCAGTGTCACAGCTCTTTTACAGCCTGCCACACATCATGACACCCGCCAATGCAAAACAGCCCATCCTTTTACTGATTCAAAGAGGAAATATCGATCAGATGAATGTACTTCTCAGCCAGATACTTTGTCTGACTTTTCAAACACTGTTGAACCACTAGCCGTTCTATCTTGCTGTCCTATGGCAGCCCCACGCACGCCAGATGGTCACCTGAGTGCAGAGGCATGGAAAGCCAGGCTGCACCATGCCCTGCTCTCACTGGACCCCTGGGCATACACGCCTCAGATAAAACAGTTTGGATATGACTGCCGCCGCTGGACTGCATTTAGTACGATGCTAGTGGTTCCACACAGGAATCAAGGCAGGCTAACAGGGATCAGATGAAGGTCAGAACACTTATCAGCTAGCAATTCAAAAAGCACTGGGGAGGTGGGGGGTGAATTCCTTTCCCTATGGATAAAGATGTCCTTGAAAAACATCCGTGTGATACTTTTACCAGCCTGACTGCTGAATCTGCACCTGAGATTGCTTATGCAAAAGGGTGGATATGGAAAAACTGTTATATCTGAGAAACAGTGAAGAAAGAAAAGGGGTTCTTTTTGAGAACAAGGAGACTACAGCTGGAAAAAAGATTACCTTCAATACTCGGAGCTAAGGGCTTTCCTCACATCATCTTTTTCAGTCTCTGAAATTCATTCTTGTATTTGTCTCTGCAATTTGTGTTTAATAAAGCTAAAAACTTCTGCCTCAACCTTTCTAAAAATGAATAGTCCTATGCCAGTGTGTCCCACAACCCAGCCATGAGCGTTGTGCAGCTGAGACTTCAGTAGCAGTATGTGTCCAGACATGACATTTTCCTCAGCTGTTCTTTCTTCAAAATCCTTTCCATCTATCTATTTCTTTGTATTTTATAGTTCCATTTAATATTTCTTGGATACATGTATGAGGACTTCTGAGGTCATTACTATGGACCAAATGCTACAATATCTAGAGTTAGGCCTTGTAAGATGGTGTGCTATTGAGAGCCTATGAGTGCAGTGTCTTACTGGAGGGTTATAAGGGATGGATGGAACAACCGATGGAGAGGGGGTTAAGGTTAAGAGCTCTGAATTTTTACCCTGTGGCAGGTAGCAGACTGCTTGGGGATTGTCACTGAATACGTGCATGCTCCCTGAGCGTAAGGCTCTGATAACAAGTGAATGTCGCAAACATCTGCTTTGACACAAGCAGGGATAAACCGATAACGAAGGAATGTTGCAAGCACCTGTCCCAACCAAGGACAGAGCCTGCAGGAGGCAGGATCCCATCTTGTGAGCCCCTTCCCCCCTCCCTGAAACATGCTGACAAAGCCCATCTACCTCCTGTGCGTGCGTGCTTGTGAGGGGCATAACTCACTCTGCCCCGAAGTGAGGGGAGACTCCTGAGACCCCCATAACCCAGCGACTCATTTCTGGAACATTCCTGAGCTCATACTGTGACTGCTCAGTGATGACAAACCCCCGCCTATGGGCCAGGCACTTGGGGTTATAAAAAGGGGAAACACAAGTTTTTGATGCATGCGCCCGCCACCTGAGGCTTCACGCCTATGAGCAGAGAAGACTGCTGGACCCAGCATGGTGATATCTCTTATCTTCTCTTTCTTTCTCTCTCTTTCTTTTCTTCTCTCTTTGTTTCTAACTTCATTTTTGGCACATGGGGGTAATATCATCACAAGTTTTACTAGGCCGTTGTCTCTCGTGATTCCACTGAGTTTTAAGTATTGTTATAACTTTTACCAAGCTGCTATCGTTTGTGGTACTGCTGGGTTTTAAGTAAATTTGTGGTTTATTTGAACCTCTAGAGTAATTGTCATTACTTTTGATTACCGCACAGAGAATTAAAAAGTTATCTTTCCATTACACCCACCGAGTGGGAAGGGACACTGAGCATGAGAAACTGGTGGATTGAGAAGTTTGTTGCAATCAAGAAATCAATTTCTCCACACTTTTTATAAAGCTTTGCTCACCAGGATAGAGAACCACTCCCTGGTGGATGGACAGCAATGAGATAGCGTTGCATATTATTGTTAATAGGTGTGTGGGGCTGTCAAGTTTTGTATTTGAAAACAATGAAGAGGCAATGTAATCAAAGCTTCCAAAAGGAAAGGTAAACCAAAATGAAACTGCTACTTCTATTTGGCTTTGAATTATACAGCCGAAGTGAGTAGAATACACATATAAACTTGCTCTTGTCTGAAAAGTAACATCAGAAGTCAAAGCTTATGTACATAGACGCAACTTGATCCTCAGAAGTGCTGGTAACTGACTTTAGGTGCTTCTCACACACTAAATTCTCCAAACCTTCACAATTGTTTTCATAAATTTAAGTGATTAGCTTGAGTTCTGTAAATACAAGCCCAAATGAATAGATGCTAAGTACATATAGTAAAGATCACAAAAAATGTCACTTCTGTTTTTACCAAGGGTTAGAAAACAGTAAGATGAATAATGCACTTTTTTATGTTCCCATATCCCAAATGTCTCTTTCTCAGTTTCGCTGTATTTGAAAGCATTGGCAGCTGTTACATGTCTCACTCAGTAAAGAACAGACATAGAAAGGTATATTAGAAGAGTAAATGATCCTAATAGTCAGTGAAGAGCATTCCAGAAGAAACATTGCCCATAAAGATTATTCAGCTTGAGACAAGCCACCTAGAGACTAGGTTGTAGAAATAACATGTTTGTGACCAAAAAAAGTTTTGAAACAACATATCATTTTAACACTTTCTATATCTTGAACCTGCTATTTTCTCACTTTATAGGTCATTCATAAATCACAGGATTTATCAGGCTGAGTTATGTCATCATTCTGAGCTTTTACTTCTATAAAACACCAATTTCAAAATATGGTAAATGTTAACCTTTTTTCACTGCTAATAAGCTTTTCCTTTTAAATCTAGTAAAATGTCTACAAGTTTTTTTGGAGTTATTATTTGATATAGCATTATGGGGTAAGCCAAAAACGAGAACTAATCATTGGTCTTTGTAACGGACAGTAATTAATATTAAATCTAAAATGCCTATATTGTTTCATTCTCTGCCCACTCTTTTGTCTCAGTTGTAACGTGTCAATGAATTCCACAAGATGATTATTCATGCAAAAAATTTTTTATGTTGATTTGACTTTTGCATTTGTAAAAATTTATGTTAATATTATTACATTACCATATTTTTATATATAATTATTTGTACTTATTTTAATTCAATTCCATCCCACATATTTTCCATTATACATTGTTGGTTTTGTTCTTTTCTGTTTAGTTATTTCCCTCATCCATCACTGCACATAACAAAGATAATTTCATAGAATTTTCCTTGATGACACCTCAGGTCATGTTACTGAGCTGTTGCAGTTAATTTAGAACAGAAATGAGCAGGAAGAGGTTTTTTTGAATTTTCTTCTAATTCACTTTGTACCTCAGACTTCTTGGCAGAGAGGTCATTTGCTGCAGTGCTCCCAATTCACTGAAATAATTCTGTTTCTCATCAATCTGTTTCCAGTGGTAGTCTTACTAGTGTACCCTCCTAGGATTCCGCTCACCGCAGCATCCAAATTGGCGAATACATTGGCACAGGCGGCAGCATGCCCATACATCACCCGCATACGCAGTTGCCGTCAGCATGGGTGCACACCCAGACCCAGGAAATCAGGATCATTTCTGGACTCATGAAGTAAAATGTAATCTCTCAAGACTTACTGAGTAACCCCTTTCTTCTCTTGGGTCTTATTCAAACACCTAATTTTGTGCCAGCAGTGTATATCTCACTCCCCCTTTTCAATTACACTTAATAACTACATTTTCAAGGGATCTAGACCATTATTATAAACTTTATTTGTATGGAAGAACCGGGTATCCCTATCTTGCAATCCTAAAAGTTCTGTATGCAGAAAAGCTTTTAAACAGTACTCTGCAGCATAGTAGTAAGTCTGTTGTAATTTGACATCAGCAAAAAATAAACCTTTTTATCTTTTGTCTAATATATTTGTCTCTGTGATGTTGTCTCCCAATAAAGCATATCACTCTTGTGCTGGCATGTTAGTTCTGCAATAGACTCCAGTGTTATAGCATTTGCCTGGCCAGAAGGAAGAAGGTAAAACAATTTGCACAGAGGCAACGAGAGCATGGAAGCTCTCACCTCTTCCCTTACTACCCATGGATCATTATCCTTCCCTAATACGTGGCACAGATTTTAGAAGTGTCTTCACTGTACTGAACTCTTGCTTTTTTCCCACAAGTGTTCAGACGTAATAAAAACTGATGCATTTTGAAAGTGGTATTTAAATAATATTCTAACTACATTTCATCCTGAGATCTGGGGATATTTTACAGCATCAGGGTCTTACAGATAAATTTATGTGGCAAGCCAAGCAGGAGTAAAATGCAACATTTCAGATTTGACTGTATTTACATCTCTCTGCACTCATTTGAACAAACAAAAGTCACCACACAAGAGGAACCCCTCCAACTCCAGTAGATTATTTAAGAATATTTAATGTTCTCAGATTATTTTTTTAAAGACTCATCACTGAAACAAGGAGCAACTCCTTTACGGAATAAGTCAATCAGAACAAAGAGAGTGATGTCCAGCATCCTGTACTTGTCTGACACATTTTCAGAGAGTTCTATGTTCTTCTATGGACATAGTAGCATTGTGTTTATTTGTTTGAGAGAGGACATCTGGGAGAAAAACCTAAAACATCTAGGTACCATGGGGAAGAAAATAAGGATAAGCAAACACACAGAATGTCTGGACTACAGGATACAAACCTCACAGGATCTAGAAAGCACACATTTTTCTTCACAATAAACAGTAAACAGCTGAATCTAGTCTTTTATGTCTTTAGAGTATTTGAGCTTCCATAGACAGAAAACTATTTGAATCTGATGAGACATAGACTAAGCTGCTACAACATAATAATGAAATATTTTCTTATGTATACCTTTTACATTTGGCAAAAATCCAGAAAACACTTCTCTGCGGTACATACACGTTTCCCTCTGACTATAACCCTCCCACAAACTATCTTCTGTGATTCAGACTGTGTGTTAGAAATTAATTTTCTACTGTTTACATGAGAATCTGTGCATTGCACCCAACTCAGTAACTGTTGCTTCCATAGCAATTTATCTTGTCAAAAGACTGGAAAAGCTTCTTATACGGAAACAGCAAAACATACGTAACAATATAAACACAGCACATCAACAGTAAAGTATACAAAGCCTGAGGCTGATGGAAAGGTTGCGTTGAAGCTTGTGGGGCAGTACAAGATAGGCTTGTAGCTATTATCCAACACACCCAGAGTCATCACAATTTCTTCTGTTTTAGAAAGAGAGTATTGCCTGTTACTTAATTCTTTTCACTAGCTCCCTTCTGCATGTGAACTCAGAAATAAACATGCATTATGCATGGTGGTGTTATGTTGATGGTTGGACTTGATGATCTTGGAGGTTCTTTCCAACCTTAGGGATTCTATAATTCTATGATTATGGCTTTCAAACTAACATACTGACTGATCCAAGCAATGTCACAAAAGCAATGAGCATTTAGCACACATCACCTGGTTAGATGGCTCTACCAGGGTATTCCAGTGCTTTCCAGACACAACTGAAACAAGTTGAATAATAAAACACCAAAACATCAAAACTCTTTCCAGTAGTTCCTCTCACCAAAAAGAAAAATCAGAACTGCATGTCTGTTAGAGCTGTCATAAACATATCTGCTAAACATACGTGGAGCAAAAATAAGTAACTTCCAGGCTTTATAATGTCACTACCATAGTCTTCTTCACTCAAATCCCTCCTAAGAACTGCATCCTGCCATCAGAGCATTAGTAGACAATACATTTTTACTAGCAGTCAACGCAAGATTTTCCTTTGACTTCTGGTTATATTGCTGAAAGGGATGTTTCCATCCTTACCTGATTCTGCCCAGCTCCTCTGCCACGTCACTTCTGCTTGTATGTTTTGTTCACAAGCTCTTTGCAGACTGTCTTTGTAATTATCTGTACTAACAGTACTTGGCTCAATGGAGCAATAAGGAATACTGCATTACAAAATTATAATAAAATACCCTTTGCTTATGGAAGAAACTAAATAAACAGTTCTATTCTTTCTGCAACCCCATTAGAGCACAAATAAACAGAGAGTCCTGTACCAAGCTTTAGATATAATGCTCTATCTCTTCAACAGAAACAAGGAAACCCACAGAGACAGAGAAAAGATGAATTTCAAATTCTAATAGACACAAATGGACTTTAATATGTCTCTCCAAAGATCTTACAACTAGCAAAAATCACAGGGGAGAAGATTAGAGTGATAATAGCAAGTCACAGATATGCATGTATCTGATATGCTTTTAAACTGAACAACAAATCTAAAACAAAGAAACAACACATATTCACAATTGCAAGAACTACTTTTTTCCCGCTTTTGTTGCGTACTTAAAAATTTCTACCTATCCTGTTTTTCTTTCCCTGCTGAGAACAGCTTTTTTAACATCATCCAGACAAACAGAATTTATCACAAAACCTTAGGCCATGCAACAGATCAGGCCTTGGCCTCATGCAACCAATTACCAAGCGGAAAAGATACCCAGAGATACACAATGTAAACAATAGAATATGATCTGTAATATCAAAATATTACACAAAACTTTGTTAAAAGCTGACAGTCATTACAACACTTAGAGAAGAAAGATGTCTAAATAGAGTATACAGTTCTGTGGGCAAAAAAACCAAAGCCCAATATTTTTTTAGCAAATTTGCTTAAGCAAGTGCAAGAAAGCACAATGTGAGTGCAGAGGTGGAGAGGGAGGGAGCTGCAGACATCCCTGAGCAGCACAAAGACTTTGAGGGCAAGTCAGATCTTCTAGGAGGCTCTTGGCTGTAAAGGACCACTTGGATGATGATTTTCATGAGTATTAGGACTGGGGTTCTCTTTCTGATCCATGATTTCATCCCAGAAATGACATCCTGACAAATTTATTGCTAAAACAATCTCAGATCAATTCAGTACTTTATCCTCTTTTATACCCTAGTTACATCACTTTTCATCACATTTTGGATAGGAAACTTTATTCTCACTTTCCTAAGATATTGGTGGCAAACACTGGAATGAGCAAATATTGGGATGCCAGGAAAGAATCTACTGGATAAGGTTGCAGACCTATGCCATGCATATTTCTGATAAACATCTGAAAACAAATTAATGACTTCTTTAACATTTCTCTGCAATCTTAAGTGTTCAACCCTCAGATGCTGTTCTGTTAATTCTGAATGATCAGCCTTCCAAAGCACGAAAAGTAACACCTAATTTTTTTATATTCTAAAAGATCCTGCAAAGTCCACTCGTTGTATAAACAGCACTTATTGCAGATAACTGTTGCAGTGTCCAGTGATTCCTATTGTTTAGGAAATTAAAGGACTTTCAGAATACAGTCAGTTTTCCTTTTATTGTGAATGACACACAATGCACAAATAGCAATATGTATTTTCCAATTTGTTATCGTGTTCTGAGTCACCTAGAACATTTCATGATGAAGCTACTATTTAATACTTTTATTCTGGAGAGTTTGTTATGAATTCAGAAGACTAAAGCTGAATTTACCAAATTGTTTACGCAGCAGTCAACAACAAATGAAATAAAATAAACAATGCCTACTGTTCACGTAGAAACTACACAAACTAGTGACATTAGGCCAAATAAATCATTGCACCTTCCTTGTGAAATAATTACAAATTCAATAGCTAAGGTTTTTTCTAGTTGTCCATATTTTACAGATACTGAGCTTGCTTCTCTATTGCTCTATAATATAAGCTGTATACAAAAGAGACACATTTCAAGCCACAAGTTTTTTAAACCAGTACCTGTTCAGTTAAGACAAATCTAATTCTAAGCATCTTTGTTTAGATTGTTCATCTGAAAAAAAAGAGCTGAACAAGAAAGCAAAATTTTTTAAAAAAAATCCTGTTTTCAACTACTGGTATCCTAGAGTTATTTCTCTGCCTTTCTTGCAGGGATAATGAAACACTAAATAATAATTTGCATTGCTAACAGCAACAGGAGTGGTTTTAAGAATCACTTTCCACAGGGTAGAGATGCAAATGGTTACACGACACGCAAGAGAGTAGAAAATCAGGTCCTATTGCAATTAGGTTGTTCCCCTGGAAGTTACAGAAATGTTAACAGACAAAAGGAAGAGCCAGTCTGTTATCTGTACAGTGGGTCCCCTACGTAGCGAATGCTGGGTTTTTTTTTCATTTTAGATGACTTTCGGGTCTTCCTGTAAACTCTACCAAATGTACGGTCTGGTGCAAAGTACAAGTCAGTGGAAAACTCTCATTTATTTAAACAGTCTTCAAATAAAACCTTTAGACACTTATTGTCAGGGAGTCACTGTCAATAAAAATAAAGGGAAAAAAGGAAGGCACAGGGTAAGAGAAGACAGAATGAGATTTTAGTGTAGGGTAAGTCTGTTTCAGTCTGCTCTAAAAAGAACTCATGAAAAGTTTTCAGAGATATTTTTCATACATTAAAATACTTGCTTGTCAATATTAGTAACTTCTGGGAATATTGGTGGGGTTTATATATCAGTGAAACCAGGAGAAAAACCAAATCAGCTTCTTCTTTCTCGATTTTAAAATCATAGAATCATTAAGGTTGGAAGAGATCTCAAGGATCATCTAGTCCAACTGTCCCCCCACCACCTATTACCCACTAAACCATGTCCCTAAGTACCATATCTAACCTTTCCTTAAACACCCGCAGGGATGGTGACTCCATCACCTCCCTGGGCAACCCGTTCCAATGCCTGACCACTTTTTCTGAGAAGAATTTTCTCCTCATCTCCAACCTAAATCTCCCCTGGTGCAACTTGCAGCGATTCCCTTCTGCTGGTGGCTTTGCTGGATCTCCAGCCCTCTCCTTTCTCACTGGAGTCTGTCCTTGCCCTGTATTGCAACCCTGGATAGACTAGACTAGACTAGACTAGACTAGACTAGACTAGAATAGAATCATTATTGCAAAAGTCTTCTCTCCCCTCTGACACTTAAAAATTTTAAACTTTTTCTTTCCAAAAGGAGGACTTCATTGAGGTAAAAGTATGCATAGGAAAGATTTTTCAGAGAGACTATGTTTCTTTTAAATTAATGCTACAGCTACTTTTATATTATTTTTATATTATTTTATATTATTGCAAAATGAAAAGAAAAGAAAAAGAAGAAGACAGAGGTGTGGCCCTAAAAATGTTGTCCCTGATTTAGTACCAGTACAGAGCACACACATGTATTGGAGGGTGTGGTGGGCTGACCCTGTCAGGAGGCCAGGTGCCCATCAAAGCTGCTTTATCACTGTCCTCAGCCGGACAGGGAAGAGAAGATATGATGAAAGGCTCATGGGTCAAGATAAGGACAGGGAGAGTTCACTCACCAATTACCATGACAGGCAAAGGAGACTCAGATCAGGAAAATTAATCCAATTTATTACCAATAAAATCGGAGTAAAGTAATAACAAATAAAACCAAATCCTAAAACACTTCCCCCCACCTCTCCCTTCTTCCCAGCCTCAACTTCACTCCCAATTTCTCTGCCTCCTCTCCCCAGCAGCACAGGAGGACGGGGAGTGGGAGTTGTGATCAGTTCATCACACATTGTCTCTGCCGCTCCTTCCTCACACTCTGCCCCTGTTCTAGCGTGGAGTTCCTCCCACCGGACACAGTCTACCATGAATTTCTCCAATGTCAACCTTTCCCATGGGCTGCAGTCCTTCACAAACTGCTCCAGCGTGGGTCTCTCCCACAGGATCACAAGTCCTGCTAGCTAACCTGCTCCAGGGTGGGCTTCTCTCTCCATGGGGCCACAGATCGTTCCAGGAGCCTGCTCCAGTGTGGGCTTCCCATGTCGTCACAACCTCCTTCGGGGCATCCATCTGCTCCAGCATGGGGTCCTCCATGGGCTCCACGTGGATATCTGCTCCATCGTCATCCTCCACAGGCTACAGGGGAATGCCTCACCATAGCCTTCTCCGTGGGCTGCAGGGGAATCTTTCCTCTGGTGCCAGGAGCACCTAATCCCCCTCCTTCACTGACCTTGGTGTCTGCAGGGCTGTTCCTCTCATATATTCTCACTTCTCTTTCTAGCTTCAAAAACTAGTGGTTTGGTTGGGTTTTTTCCTTTTTAACTCTGTTATCCCAGAAGGATTACCACCGTTGCTGATGGGCTCGGCCTTGGCCAGCAGCAGGTCTGTTTTGAAGCCAGCTGGCGTTGGCTCTGTCATACATGGGCGAAGCTTCTGGCAGCTTCTTCCAGCAGCCATCCCTGTAGCCCCCTGCTGCCAAAACCTT
>VWZZ01001712.1:76293-122353 GCA_013399095.1 Psophia crepitans
ATATATATATACATGTTTCTTTCTCCTTTCTGCAAAGCACTGCAGATAGAGAATAACAGACAAGCTTTTATCCACATTCTGGCATGTTTCTCCATATAACTAAAGTCTATGTAAATGTACACAATAAAAATAGTTAATGTGCATGTATTTACTAAAAGTATAGACAGGACACATTATCTTGAACAAACATAGTGTAGTGTTCGTAAGCAGTGTTCTTGTTTCCCTATCATAGGCACACAGCAAATGACAACAGGCAACAGGAAATGTAATACAAAGGCAGCTCTCCAGTTGAGAGATGCCAGTCCTAGACAACTTGAAGTATGCTCATGCCTAGCCCTTGTAATGTCAAGCCTAATGCATTCTGGTTCCTTTCAGACTCCTGCAATCTACTGGGAAGAACTTTATTCCAGTTTCATACAATCATGAGACTTGCCCTTGCTAGTATTTATATTATACACAGGGACCTCAGGTCATTGTGAGTCACTCAAGGTTTCTTTTTTTTTTCTTTACTTTTAAAGAAATGTGAGCTGCATCATCCAGCACAGACCACAGATGAAAGGAGTTCAACAATCTTGCTAAGTGGTAGCTGGACAATAAGCTGCATCACGTGGTAAAGGATTAAAAATAGGAGTGTGTTAAAGAATAAAGGATAGAACAGCAAGTTCTCAAATTAAAGGCTGATTTTACCAAGTTTGAGAGAGGTGGGAAGGCTCTTAACCCCTTATATTCAACTTCAGTGGGAGATGATCCTCTGGAGTTCAATCATCCAACTTGTACGGCCTCTGCATTGGAAACATCAATGCTACCGCTGTGCCTCATGGAATCCCTGCCTCCTTGCCCTGACTCCCCAGCAGACACACTGTGGGCTCACTTGCATGTATCTCTTACCATGGGAGTCTGTGTCTTCACCACTGAACCTGCAAGATAATGTAGAACAGCCTATAGTAAGTTATGTATTCTAATGTAAGGTACTGTACTATACAGTACTATAAAACTTTGCTATGATGATTAAGAGTAGGAAAAAAGCACTCAAAAACAGTTCATTGTTGGTAAGGTTTCTGCTATCTAATATATTTCATTCCTCCAGGTTGGAAGTTATTTACCTCTTCTAAAATGTGGTCCCCACAGATTTTGGACAAAACCTGGTAGCATAGTTTAACCCCAGCCAGCAACTAAGGACCACTCAGCCACTTGCTCACTCCCCCTGCAGTGGGATCAGGAGGAGAATGAGAAGCGTGATAGTGAGAAAAGTTGTGGGTTGAGATACAGACAGTTTAATAGGTAAAGCAAAAGCCACGTGCACAAGCAAAGCAAGGAATTCCTTCCCCATTCCCCACGGCAGGCAGGGGTTCAGCCATCCCCAGGGCAGCAGGGCTCCGTCACATGCAACAGTTACTCAGGAAGACAGAGGCCATCACTCCAAACACACACACACACACACACACACAAACCCTTCTCTTTCTTCTCCCAGCTTTTATTGCTGAGCACGACATCATGTGGTATGGGATATTCCTTTGGTCAGTTGGGGTCAGCTGTGTCACCTCCAAAATTCTTGTGCACCTCCAGGCTACTCACTGGTGGGAAAGCATGAGAAGCAGAAAAGGTCTGGATACTCTGCAACCACTACTCAGCAATAGCTAAAACATCCCTGTGTTATCAACACTGTTTTCAGCACAAATCCAAAACCATGCCTCATACAAGCTACTATGAAGAAAAATTAATTCTGTCCAGGCAAAACCAGTACACCTGGCAAGAATTGCAGGTAATCATATTTGCTATTAACTGATATACTTGGGGAAAAAAAAGAAAAAAAAAAGAGAAAAAAGTTAATGATAATGAGATTAAATGCAATGCAGAATAAGAATACAACCTCCCATGGTCAAATATACATCATCTTAAATTAACCTGATATTCCTGTTTGATGAAGAATTATTTGATTAGAGAGAGTTGACTAGAGAAGTTACTTGCTCTGGAACCAAAATTAGCTTCAATAATGACTTCAGTACAGAGAGGGGACGTCAAACAACTTTTGTGGATGACAAAGTACTGGAAGATTTCATCAGCATGGGAGGTGACTGGGTGTTTGCCCAACACACTCACTTTTAAGTCATCATGAATACAGGAGTAACAGCAACCATTCTTTGTAGCATGCTTGTACAAAGTGATGCATACTGGAATTAATTAGAAAAGATTCCGTTAGCTGTATCAGCTGAAAAAAACCTGTATCTTTCTTTGAATCACGCTCACCGAATGCCATCATGAAAAAAGTAAATGAAATTTTAGGACATATGAAATGAAGTGTCAGCAAAATACTAGAAAGTGTTTGTGCAATGGTAGAAAGAGTTGAGATATATCTGAAATTTTTAATACTGGCCATCAATGAATGTTGTCTCACACTAGAGTCTGAAGGTGATGAGAAGAGCCTGCTCGGGGAAGCAGAAAACTGTCAAACAAGTAGAAACTAGGTGATTAAGACAGCTTCGGCTGGAATTATCCCTTAAAAGTCACCTAGCCAACACTACAACAATCAGATTAGCTGGTGACATGCTCTCCACAAGTGCTTCAGGCATTCAGCCATTCCTGTGGAGTGTAATCTCCGTCAAGACTAAATCTTGCAGGATCATCCACCACCCTATATTTAGCCACAGAAGTGCAGAAATTACGGCCAAAGCCTGCAAGAACAGAAGTCACTCAAAATAACATTCCTTTGTTGCACCATAACAACACACGAAGTTGAGTTTGCTTGTTTTCAACTTCTAGGCAGAGACAACAAAAGTGAAGAATCAGGACCCAAATGCCAAGGTTTACACATTTGTGTTCTTCCTGTCTGTCAGTGCTATCAAAGGAACACCTTTCTTATTAGTTCCCATAGTCATATCTGACAGTCTCTGAAGACTTACCATCTTCCTTAAGATACATCTGATACTTTTTAAACTGAGTAACAGGGTCTGTTTTGATTTCTCACAAGTCCTGACACATATGTAAGAGGGTGGATTTCAGAAGCAGACCAGAGAAGGCTGACACAGAAATTGCGAAAGGAAAAGACCTAGATCTCACATATCATTGAAAAGCACAGAGCAAGCCTTCCTAATACGCTTTATATTTCCTGGATTACATGGATTGCTCCCCTTTTCTGAAGCCTGGACGGAATAACAAATACTTCAATGCTCTTCTGCTCTGAAAAAACTTTCCTCAGCTCTTTTCTGATCTACATTTGTTCCTGCATATAGAAATTTAAAGTTATAATGCCTTCTTTCATTTCTGCCCTGAATACCTTTTTACTTCTGCTAGTATGATACAGTTCATTTATTTATGGGAGAGAGACCACAAATGTAGTGGGTCTGGCATGTCACTAACAGACCTGCTCATGAGGATTCCACAGTGGAGACAATTATTTCCCTGGTTACTTCTGTGCACTCATTCTTCAAAGAAAGAGTAAAGGAAATTAAGTCACCTATATATAACTGAGAAAACTGTGTGATCTGTTACCAGAAACAATATATGTGCCAGAAATATTATAGTTTGCTGTTTCAGCAAGAAATACTCTTCAAGGAAACTCTAGGCAGAGTTGTTTAGGAAAAAAATATTCTGGGAATATTATCTTTAGAGATTCATTAGATAAGGATAATATTTGAACAAGGATGGAGAGAACAGCTTTGGAAAAAACAAAGCAGTATGTTTTTATTTACCCCAACATGCTATGCACTAATAGCCAATACTCAGCTATCTAGGCATTACAAGATGAACACTAAATGTTATCTCTATGTCCTCTGGTGTGCCTTTTGATGAGGAATTTCACACACATTTGCTCTGTACCTACTGTTTTCACTCTCTGAGTAATTCTTCTTTCACTCTGTTATTTGTGTGAGGGAATGCAGTGAAGCTTTTGAGAAAAAAAAGGCTAAGCAAACCAGCTACACACAGAAGTCTCAAAAATGATCTCTAAGGTAGGCCCTGAATTCCCATAGGATTGGCTTGACATCTTCACTAACCTCAGTACAAAGCGGCTCAGAAAACAGCAAGATGTTCAAAAAACTCATAAGATGTACCAGGTGCTGCCGGAGGAAAGAGCACTGCCCCAGCTGAAATCTGAGAGACACCGCAGTTGCCCAGCAGACTATATGCACTTCTTAAATGGTCAGGTATCATTTTGTTAAAATGTGTATTTTATGTCCCATGATAATAACATTCTATTCCCTGAATCCCACCTCTGCTGGGCTCATTACTTTCGATACAAATAATTATACCATGAGGCTCTATGCTTTTGTGGTGTCAAAGGTGCTTAGTGGTTTTATAGCGGGAAGGATTTCGTGGGGGTTAAGGTCGGTGCAACCGTCTCTTCACTGTGAACGTTCCACAGGCGTTTTAGATGCTGCTGTTACTTCCAGAGAAGTGTGAGCTTTGGAGATCCAGCTGCTCATAAGAGATGGGGCTGAGCACGGCCCGGGTATTGCCCAGCGTGTGGGGAAGACCCACCCTCCTCTGTGCCTCTGGGAAGGCACAAAAGTAAAAATGAAAGCATCCTTGCAATCCATCCCCACTAAAAGGTAGCACACAATTCTTCTTAATGCAACCTTGTCTTTTAAAGCCCTCTTTCCAGGCCCAGCTAATGATGATTGGGACCCACTGTATTGATCCACCTGGGCTTACTGTAGCTACATACAGATAACCTATCTTTTACTTTCTTCCCTTCAGTTCTTCCCGCACACACTTAGAATTTCTCAGGCAGAAGCAATATGTGCAAGGTCACTTCTTTCCTCCATATTTTCCCTGCATGACTTGGAACAGCACGATCTATGTGCTACTTTCCCTGGCCCGTATTTTCAACAGGCTCAGACTTCCATGTTTTAATGGCTCAGATTGTTCACCATTGTCACTGTGTGCCAGCTGTTGTCTCATTTATGATTTACAGGCTCTGCCCTCACATATGCTTTCTTATTTCTATATAGTTAGGGGGTGCACATATGTATAATGTGTGTGTGTGAACATCTACAGTGGGTGTATATAAATCTAATTATACATACACGTAAGGGGGTGTATGTACACACACTATATATACCTTCTCAGACCCACAGTGAAGACAGCATTTTCTCAAGAGAGCGTTGTGTCAAAGTGGGGCGAGGAAATGAGCCTTCCTTCTCACAACAGTAACAGGGCAGCCAGGACTGCGACTGACTGCATTGCACAACACAACCTGTCCCTGTTCGCCCAGCTTTCTTTCTCTCTGAGGGACAAGCACGGGAAGAATCATTATGGCTCATTGCAGGACACAGTATTTAGAAGACACCTATCTTTTATGGCACCGGTCAGCACCAATCTGCTCAGTGACATTCAAGGGCAGCATTGTCTACGTCAATATAAGTCTTATTTAATTGGCAAATGCAAATCAACTGGAGTGTTTTTCTTGTCTTTGCTTCCCAGCTGAGGTGCTGTCTTGCAATGCATGTACATAAACAAGCAGGGCCATGCATGTGGGATGCTCAGTGTTGGCACGCATAAAGGACTCTTCATGAAAGAAACATGCTGTTCAGGCTGTCCAGCACTGCACTGGTATTTGCTTCCCATTTAGGGTCTGGCTGAACCTCTGAGGACTATCCGTGTACATTCTTCTTTCTGATGGGAAATCGGTTCTCATTTCAAAGCCTCAAAAAATAGTTGGGAAACAGAATCCTTGTTTTAAAGTCAGATACACAAATAAATTGTCACAGGAGGAATTTTAAAAAGTGGATTATTTTTCCTGTAAGAAAGCACATAACTCAGATTCAGAGTCCACATTTTTTGTATAATGGTAAAGAAAGCTAAATTTCCAGCACTCTGAATCTTCTAAAGAACAGGTAGTGGTATATAACAATTTGTCACTAGGAGTTGCTGGGAGAAAAATGGATAGTTTTGGACTGAGACATCTGTAATCTTAATGCAGAACTTTGTTTAAGCATTATCAAATTAACAGCCATATTGGGAAGTAAGTTGGAAAAGTATTATCCATAAATAAAGTCTAGCCTTTCATTTTCAAGAAATCTAACTAAATACCACATTTTTACATCACATAACATGATATTTTCATTGACTAGAAAGCTGTTGTGTTGGGGGAAACATGCTGTTTTATTGATTTCCAACGGCATTTCTCCATAACTAAAATCACAGCATGGTTGTGTTTCATTCAAGACAATGAGGTTTAAAAATTCATCTGTTTGACAGAATTGAATACTAAACTACTTGAAGAATTTTTCTTATTTCATTAGCTGATGTTAGCAGTATTTGTTGGACAGGTTTCATCTTCATGTGTAAACAATATTAAAAACAAATTAACTGCAAATAAAATCCAGACTTGTGTCTACCTATCAACATAACAGCTGAATCTCCATCATAGCTCTTCCATCATAACTTCAGAAATTTGTAGCATAGTGTCTGAGTAGTTCAGGTTTTTCCCTTTATCAGAAAGTAAATACCCTTCCCACCCACAGATGGCAGGCAGTGCTGAGGACTGGGCAGTGCACAAGTCACTCATTAATCACAGTCAAGGTACTTGCTTTAGAAAAGAAACTCCTGAACGAAATGTAGTGGTTTCTAATGCAAATGAGATCAAAGTATATTTGATATGTCCTTGTATTCTGTGACCCTATTCATTTTTAGGCATGATCTGCTGCACTCCCCCTGTGCAGATCTGTTTCAAAATTAGTAAGTTCCTTGCACAAAACTCGTAAGGAAGAACTTGTCCTAATTCTGCAAGTCTTTAAATTTAGTTTTCACTCAGCCATAGATTTCCTAAATCTTATTTGTCTTTAAAAAATAATTTAATCTAATCTGAAGCTACAACTGCTACTTTGTATTAGGACTATTATACAATCACTGACTGGAGGATAAGTTTAAGGTTTACCTCTTCTATTAATTGTGCATTTTTTATACCTTCTGTTTCCTAAGTTTCTATTAAAACTTACTGGATTTCTATTTTTTCCTTAAAAGGCATTATCATTATAACTTTCTGTAACACTACTTTTCTTTAAATTAGGGAGATATTACTTTGTTCCAACTCAAGATAATTTTAATATACAGGTCACACAATGAAAAGTCAGTTTGGAAAGGAAGGGAAATTACAAAATGCCAAGAGAGACTGTGTACAGTCCAATAAGTAGTATTTTATTTCATTATAGTGGAAGTAAATTATAAGGAGAGAAAAAAACCTTTCTTAAATGGTTGCCTTATTACCCTAAAAATGACAGACAAGACATTTCAGGCTTTCTAAAGCGGGTCCTTGAAAGGCCCTGCTGTTTTTCCAAAAGGTAAAGAGAATTTATAGGGTTCAAGTGTAGCCTACATTTCAATTTCAAATGTAGTTTTTTGTATGTGACAGGTGTTTACTGAAATGAGTAAAGATGACGTTCTCTAACCCTGTGCTGACTAGAGTACAAAGAGACATGTTTGCAAGTCGCAAGTGCTATGAAATATTCATCGGACACTTCAAGGGTTGTTTTATTTTTTTCCGTATGAAAGTGCTTTGCTTATTGTAGCTGATCTCTAGAGCTAGCAAAGAGGCATTTGCTAAGACTTTTCCTTCTCTAATGTTACTCATTGAAATGAACAAAATCATTTGCAGTGTGTTAATTGTTAACTCATGATATTTAATAGTGTCAAAATTTTTGCACACAGATATATTTTTGCATTATTAAGGCACAGTAGATTAGACACCAGATGTCTGATAGAATAATATCTTATTACTAATTAATATTAGACAGGATAAGAGTCATTAAATAGACAAAAAAATCCCATCTTTTTCATGCATACCTAACTGTAAAATGTATATGTCAAATCTTTGCGAAGAAGTAGCTAGGTTGGCAGATAAAGCTGATAATTCTTTGCTTTTCAGGGCTAAAAACCAGATAATACCTTTTTTTTTTTTTTTCCTTTTTCTCCAGAACAGCTTTTACAACAGAAAGGTTGAGTGTAATTACTATTTGTTACTATTTTACTGAAACATCTGGCAATTCAATGCAGCTGTATGAGCCATGAGATTTATAAGCATCTGTTTAAAACCACTGTTTTTCTATTTCACAAAGACTTCTGTTAAAAAGTTCAATAGTGAAAAAATAACACGAAATTAAAACTGGCTAAATACCTCTTCCTGTTCCGTGTTTAGGAGTTAAAGAACACATAAGAATAGTTAGAGGTAATAATGTAATCTACAGAATTTACAGATATCCGTTATCTTTTTCATATTTGTACAGTGTGCGTAAATTTGGTGGCACAGTCAGCAGTGGGATTTTTTCCAAGTGAGATATAGGTATAAATCTAAATACTGACATGCCTTGTGTATATATGGAGATTTACAGAAGATATTTCACATAAGCTTAAATAATATCCTGCCAAAATTTAATGAACGGAGTCCAATTTTTATTTGCTGAGAACACAGGCTGTTTCAAGCTTTTATTTTTTATATTTCTTATCCTATAACATCCAAACCAATAAGCTCACCTAGGTTCATAGGAAAGTTTGTTGTCCACAGTAAATCTTTCGATGTCTTGTGTCCAAGTTTTGAGAGTTGGATGCTGACTGCAGCATCATACCCTGGACAATTAAAAGCATCTTATTACCCCATTGCTGGAGCAGATCGTCTTTGCCAATCTGGGGGTGAGTATAGTTTATGGTTCACACCATGGATGTCCCTACACATTATTGGACACATTTGCACAAGAAACTAGAAATAAGAACTTCATTTCATCTCCCTTACTGCTTTCAAAATATCAATCACCAGCTGACATGGACAGTAGATCCCCTGTACCTCTCTTTGTGGCTAAACCAGTAGCTGTCCTGAATTTAACAAAGGAATAACATTGAGGGAGTTAAAAATATTATGAGGCTTACATGGGAATATTTGAGTCAAAATTACTATCTTGGACTTTCCTAAGAAGTAAAATTAGTCCCACGTTAAAAACAAAATTAAAGTAACAGCAAAAGAAAATATACATGAAAATAAATCCTCCAAATCTTGATCAAATATTTAAGCATTCATTACAAGAACTTATTTAACTTCAGTGTAAAAAAACGCCTTCTAACAAAAAATGCTATACTACCAATGAAAACAATAACAAAACTTCAGAATTTTAAAATCTTAGCTTTTTTTCCCTCCCCTCCAACTACCACAGTCCTTGAATGCTAACAGTCACTAAAAGGCAAAAGCAATACAGTCTATAATGTTATACTCATTATTAAAAACAAGATAAGGTTGTTACCCATTACAATTAGAATGCCAGCAATATTTCTCCTTTTAAATATTTCTAAATATTTTATATTATTGCATGTTTTTCTTCTCAGTAACTGCCTCTTGTCTTTTTAAAACACACATTATGACTTCATTTGGCAATATGCATGCAAAAACTTTTTGACCATCTGAATTAGTCGCTTGAAAAAGTAACATTCATAAAAGGGAAGATGAAAAAGAAAAAGCTGATTCCACCAGTACTATTGAAGAAAAATCAATCCAAAAGTCTGAATACTGACAAAAAAAGATTATTCAGAATCATATCCAAACTTAGTATACATAATAGAATGGATTATTTTCAAAATTCACCAAATGAATGTTCTTTTCAAAATTATTTATCTGCCTATCTCATAAGTCGTCATGCTTGTTATAAATTCAGCTACTATTATTCTAAATAAAATACCTTCTTTCTACATTATTATTATTATTTCAAATACAATAACCTCCACACACAAAAGAAGTATTAATTTCATTGGTAAAAACATCTCTCTGTCTTTCAGATCTGCTTCCTTTTCTGTTTAAGGTTGTCAGGAGGCCCAGCTAGAATCTGATGATGTGAACACCTGTAATACGCTGACAATGTCGTAAGTGAAAATTATGTTTAGGAAATTATACTATGAAAAGATTTAGGGCTTTATACTGTTTTAAAGAGTTCACTTACATAAGACTTGCCTATGTAGTGAGAAGAATCTAGCTGTGGGAAGCAAATTGAGAGTACAAGTATTCCAAAGAGGTTTAGTTGCCTGCAAACAAGTTCTTCATTCTCCCTGCAGTAACCGTGTGAAAAGGTCAGGTGTGTGTGTTTGAATGTTTCCACAAACTAGTAAGCTTAGAAAGGATAACACTTTCTCCATGTCAGTTTCAGGAATTATCTTATGTACGCCTGTATTTCCTCTCAACTTTTCTCATACCTTCTTATCCAAGTGTGGGTTTGGCATGGAACAGTCATGGCAACTCTTCCTGTTTGTTCACATTGCATTTTCCCAGAGTCTTATCTGCTGTTGCGTGGCTTTTGGAGTCCTTTCCCACATCCACACGGTTGGATTTTTATCACGAGTGAGAAGCAACTGAGTATCAATTACAACATCTACCAAGTTTCTAAAATAATTTTTTCTATACCAAAGCATAGCTACTTGTAAAATGAGATGGAGCATTTTCTTATTAAGTCTATTTAAAGAACAGAAAACTAAAATTATATTTTTGGTCAGAATCTGGCTGAGTACATATTACTGACCACTCACCAAAAGGATATCAGGAGTAATTTGTATTTTAAAGCATAATCATATACTCTCTTATATCCTCAGTGCTTTCTTTCTGAGTTGCAGTTCTGTTATCCTCTGCCCCTTTCAACAGCTGGAATATACAGTAAAGCTGTCCTAGGCCTGTTTCCCAGTTCTCTTGCATAGCTTAAATTCACATTTACCCAGAACCATATGAAGTGGGTGAAGCTCCTCTTTTGTAATCCAGCTTTTCAAAAGACTTATGACTGACACGAGCAAACTGCCTGTGCAAAGCATTTCTAAGTATAATAGTACTTTACTTGACAAATAAAGCACAACGTCAGCACTACTAAATGCGATGTCCATTACTTACAATTAACTTTTCTTTAGCACTCCCTGGAGAACCCACCCATGCTCAGTCACGTGTTTTCTTTATTCTGTATGACTCTGCATGCAGACAGCCCTCCTTCATTTTAAGCTTTTGTACCTCAGTCTCTATTCTTTTACAACAGTCCCTTTTTCTGTCAATCTCAGCAAATGGCAAATAGACTACAATACCAAGGCAGTACCCTTTCAGCTATCCAATTCTCCCTATGGGTCATGTTCTGACACTCAATCTCTCACAAATTAGTTTGGTCAATCAAGCTTTCATATGCTTTTATAAACACAGTCTTTTTAGTACACTTTTGCAGTTCATTGCTGAGGTTCTCTTAACACTTCATCTTTATTTTTCTGTGTCCTTTTCTGTACCATGGCAAATTTTGCCCAGTCAGACCTACTAAAAGTTTTTTTTCTGCAGAGATCATTCTCTGAAACCACTTCTTCAACCATGTCCCTCTCACTGAATTTCTCTCTATTGCCTTTTATGTCAACAATAAACTGCATCTCTTTACTTTTAAGATATTTCCATTACTCCCAATTATGGCTGGATGCCAGGTGCCCATCAAAGCCACTCTATCAATGTCCTCCTCAGCTGGACAGGGGAGAGGAGATATGATGAAAGGCTGATGGGTCAAGATAAGGACAGGGAGAGGTCACTCACCAATTACCACCTCAGCTCAGGAAAATTAATCCAATTTATTACCAATAAAATCAGAGTGAAGTAATAAGAAATGAAACCAAATCCTAAAACACTTCTCCCTACCCGTCCCTTCTTCTGAGTCTCAACTTCACTCCCAATTTCTCTGCCTCCTCCCCCCCAGCAGCACAGGGGGACAAGGAATGGAGGTTGTGGTCAGTTCATCACACGTTGTCTCTGCCGCTCCTTCCTCCTCAGAGGGAGGACTCCTCACACTCTGCCTCTGCTCCACCCTGGAGTCCCTCCCACTGGACACAGTCTGTCACTAATTTCTCCAATGTCAGCTTTTCCCATGGGCTGCAGTCCTACACAAACTGCTCCAGCGTGGGTCCCTTCCATGGGGTGCAGACCTTCAGAAGGTCTGCTCCAGTGTGGGCTTCCCACAGGATCACAGCCTCCTTTGGGTGGATCCATCTGCTCCAGCATGGGGTCCTCCATGGACTGCACGTAGATATCTGCTTCACCATCATCCTTCATAGGCTACAGGGGAACAGCCTGCCTCACCATGGTCTTCTCCATGGCATGCAGGGGAGTCTTTCCTCTGGTGCCAGGAGCACCTCATCCCCCTCCTTCACTGACCTTAACGTCTGCAGGACTGTTCCTCTCACATATTCTCACTCCTCTTTCATGGCTGCAGCTCCCACAGCAGTTCTCCCCCTCCCACCTTCTTAAATACATTATCCCAGAAGCACTGTCACCACTGCACATGGGCTCAGCCTTGTCAGTGGTGGGTCTGTCTTCGAACTGGCTGATATTGGTTTTCTTGGGCCTAGGTGAAGCTTCTGGCATCTTCTCACTGATGCCATCCCTGTAGCCCCCTGTCTTGCCAAGCAAACCCAATACATCAACGTATTCCTTTTTTATCATCTTCATTACTGAGATGTCCAGTCCAACCTGCACATCCCCTGTGGTTGTAATGAACAGTAACAAATCACCAGGACCAGATGGTATTCACCCAAGAGCTTTAGAGGTACTCAAGGATGAAATAACCAAGCTACTAACTGCAACATGTGATCTCATTTAAAACTCTGTCTGTGCCATAGGAATAGATGGTGACCAGCAAGATAAAAATTTTTTAGAGAAGTCTTAGGGAAGATCTTGGGAATCACACACCGGGAAGCCTGATATGCATACCAGACAGACCAATAGTGATTATTCTAAAGAATAATTATAAGCTACATGACTAAATATGATGTATAGAAGAAGCATCAATTTGGCTTCTGCACAAGGAAATAATGTCTCACTAATCTATTGCAAACCTTTTAAAAGAGGCACTAAGCACAGGGACAAGATAGATCAGTTGGTATTCAAAAGATATTTCATAAAATCCCTCACTGATGTCTGATAAAGAAACTAAGGCACTCTTGGAATAAAAGTAAATATTCTCCTATATATACATAGCAAAATAAAAGACAGGAAAGTAGGAAGTAGCTCACTAGTGGAATCCCACAGGAGTCTGTATTGCTCAGCATATTTGCAAGTGATTTGGAAAAGACAGCAATGATACTATGCTTTCCAGGCTGGTAAGGATAAGGGCTACTTACTAAGAGCTGGATGAAGGTCTGAGAAATGGGGTAAAATGGCAAGCAAAATTTAGTGCAGATAAATGTAAAGTAATGTGCACAGGACAAAAAGTCCAAATCCTATGAAGCAGGTTTGGAATTAGATTATTAGTACTGAGAAGTCTTGAATTTATAAAAGCTGTTTTTTTAAAATGTTGACTCAATACTTAGTTGTCATTAGAAGGGCAACTAGAATACTAGGAATCAGTCATTAGGAAAATGTGCAGAGCACAAATTAAAAATGTCTTTAAACCCCTCCATAAACCTCTGCTGTAACTGAGTGCTGTCCATAGTTCTAGCTTCCCCATATTGAAAGAGGTGTGGTGGAAATGGAAAAGTGGTACAGAAGAGTAATAAGGACAGCCAAAGTTACATGCAGTGGCTTTTGTATAAGGACCCTTCAGCTATGGAAGATTACTGTAAAATCTTGAAAAGACCAATAAAGAATGTCTCTTCCAGTACAAGAATGAGGCACAATAAATGGTATCGGCATGCTCAAAGTTAACTCAAGAAGGTACTTCTTCCAATAGCTAAGCTGTGGAAACATTGTGAGGGTTCCAAATGTGAAGGTGCTCAGCTAGTCATTAAGCAAGTTGAAGAAAGAAAAATTGCTCAAGGCATACCCAGATAGGATCTCTTTGGGAAAATTCCTTCCCAGAGTCTGGGAGAGTACTCATGGGAAGTTAACACTGTGCATTTTCTCTGCTGTTAACTTACTAACAAGAAAGACAGGACAGTGAGATCATTATCGTTATTCCTGCACTATTAAATGTTCATGAAAGTCCTTTCTCCATCATCCTATTCCTCATCCTGGGGAGAACATGCCCATAAACATCTCAGGATCTTTCCCCAGCTATGCTTTCCTACAAATCCTACAAAAGAACTTGACAGACAAGCAGTTTATGTGTTGACCTTTGCTAATTATGATGCTTGTTTCTTTGTCTTCTACTAACTTCTCTGTCTTTTTGTATGCTCAGATTGTGAGCTTTTTTAAGTAGTAGCATTTTCTGATCTGTGCCTGTGCAGCACCAAGCAAAAGGGACACTGGTTACTGACTAAGCATTCTAAAGGTACGAAAATTGCAGTAATTAGTGTGATGAAGAATGTCAGAAATTGATTTTTAAATGTGTAAAATAGTTTAGTTTGGGATTTGCAGCTGTGTGGGATTTGCAGTTTCAAAACATGTAAGATTCATTGAACTGGGGGTGAGAAAAAGCTGAGCGGCTTCCTTCATGACAAACATGCATTAGCATAACAGAAGTTCCTTAAGGAACTTTTCTATTATGGAAAAGGTACCAAATCTTTCTTCAATCGAAGGGATAAATGTGTCTTAACTCTTTGCCTGCTTTAGATACACCAAGTATAACGAGGAAGAAACTTGAATACAAGGTACTAAAAATATAATTTTCATTGAATGGTATTCCTGAACAAAAGCTGATGTGGTTACTTTTATATTGCTTGCTCTGGTAAGTCCAAAGTCCTCTAAAAATAAGAGTTGAGAATGTAGCTTCAGGCAAACTCCAAGCCATTCACACAGATTTTTGATAAAACAGAGGGGCTGCTGTTGATGTCTCCACTACAAAGCTGTCATAGTTTACAATGCTGAGATATCACAATCTGGATAGTGTTCATACACATATTTTGTTGTGATTACATGGCACCTTGAAGGATACCTAATGGAATAGATTATGCCAGAAAGCCTGGGTCACTTTACTCAACAAAAATTAGGTTATTAAGGTGAAAGGCTTCTTTAACAACAACCAAACATTTATTCAGCTTCCAATTACTCATCTCAGAACTTGCTATATGCATAAGAATAGCAAGATAAAATGCTGCTCTAGATGTTACTTCTTTCAGATTCTATTAAAACTGTAATAGCCTGCTTCCATTATACATTTTCCTGTATATTTCAATCAACATGTCACTTAGCTGCTGCTCCTGAAGTGCACTTAATATTTTCATTAAAATCAATAAACCCAAGAAATGACAAGGGTGCAGGTGGATGCAAGCAATTAAACTTCTCGTATATGTATTGTTAACTAGCAGTTGGAAAAAGAAGCTTCATTCAACACCTGTCCCTTTCCTTTTGAATGGCAGCTAACAGAAATCCACTTAGCCAGCTTTTGTCTGCTTATTTTGCTGACAGATGATGTGAAGAAGTAGGCAGTTCTGGGGCCAGTAATTCAGAATTAATTTTCTCTTCAAAAGAGTGATGTGTACAACTGAGTGCAGTAATGGTACCTGCTCAGAATTCAGGGGGTAAACAAGATAATTTGAGATGATGGGACAGAAATAAAGGCTCTTTAAAGGTTTGCTCCTCAGACGGCTCTCAAAGGCACACTCACTAGCACCTTTTATCCACCTCAAATGAAAGTCAGAAGAGTTAATCATTGAAGTATTAGCCTGATGTACTTTTGTGTGTGGTGGGATTGGAAAGGAAGCAAATAAAATAAGAGGCTGAGGATTTTGCCCCACCCCAATATTAAAAATACGTGATAGTGAAAGACAGCACCTAAGCCACACAGCGATTGTTTATCAATCATATTTTGAGAACACACTGCAAATTAAAGGGAGCTGCTGTTGTACCTGGGCCACATATTTGCAGTAAAAGGAAGTCATCATATCTTCAGTCATCCAGCAACATTTTTTTTATCTGGTCACCTGTGCAGCACTAACCAGAGTGTACATCACTGCTAGGGGAAAAATGCAGTGTGGAAAGCACCATTGCCTACAGAGGAGCCAAATACAGTGTCATTCTCTAAGTGAGCACAGGTTTGCGTGAAAACTGGAAGTCGTACTTCTGCACCCACTTCTCCAGATGTGTTGTTAAGGTTGCCTACATGCACACATGCATGAAAAATTAAGGCAGGATCTAAATACTTCTGAGCAAAAATGAACCTAAGGATAGATTTGCCTGGGTATTTCCTTTATAAGTACATATACAGGTATGAACATTTCAAGAGAACTGTCAAAAAGAAAGGGAACCTTCTCAGCAACTTCGGTTGCCACAAAGGGAGCTATATTTGAGGTCTTTCTTTTTAAAGACCTTCAAAGCAGTGTAGACAGTGCTTTATTACTATAGGCACACAAACGTGGAATTGGATATCCCTATTGATCTTTGGCTCTCTGACTCTTGGATGTGGTTCTAAAAGGAATTAGTGGGACTATTCATGGGACAACTGCCAGACCAGGCTGTACTTGGAGTCTGATGCCGACTCATAACCTTTCTTTCATCCCCCTCTGGCATTCAATCCTATTTGGTCACCCAATCTCATTATTACTAGTTGGCTGTTCCTGTCCTCTAGCACTTTACTCTGCACTCTAACAGCTACAGCCTTCAAAACATATGGAGATATTTAGTACCTAAGTAATATTTGCTGTGACCAGACTCTATACGAGTCCAAGAAAGGGAGTGGACTAAGCTTCAATACATTCCATGATTCAGTCTTGTTCATCTTATGTAAGAGATTCAGACTCGGGTACCAAAATGTCAAAGAGCAGCCCAGGCTCAGGCTCCACACAAAACCCATCTGCTTTTCGGTCTGTCATCCACAGTCAAGCCTTTCCAGGGAAGACTACCTGCTATTCAAGTTTGCAGCAAAGTAGAGCATTGGCAAGTTGCCAGCGCTGGAAAGTTTGCAGACGTGAGGACCGGGCAAAGCACATGTCCAAGCTTCTCTCTTTCATGCCTCGCTTCCCACACAGCCTGAGGCTCGGGTGTACCTAGAATGGGCAGTCAGTGGGCACCAACAGCGGCTCCCCCAGGTTGCAGCAGGGCTATGCCTCATCACCAGTCATGCTGAGCAGCCACTTACTGTAGCCACAATGGCAAATCCATGAATACAACCTTCTCTCTGTCGGGCGCTGTGTTCATGGGCTGTGCTTTATGACAATGAAGCTCTCAGCCCTAGCAGGGTGTCCTTCCCCCAACTCCTTCACCACTCTGCACTGGCTGTGCAAACCACTGGCCTCTCTTCCTGTGAATCAGATCGCATCAGACAAGAAATATGTGCTGAAGTGTTCTTTTCTTTACTTCTTCCTCCAGCCGTGGTACTCTCTTTTGTTATGTCAAATCTTAATTTAGGACCCAGACCTCCAAAGATTTGTAGACTGTTTTTGGCAAAGCTTAGAACTTGCCCAGAAAAGTGTAGTTTTAAACAAATACAAATATCTGTGCAGGATCAGAGCCTTCGTTTGCAAATGCCTTGTGGTGCAACTCACGTGTTTTATTTATTTGAGGAAAACTTCAGTACCTTCTGAGATCTGTTAAAATAATAATGATCTTATAACCAATTTTAGCAGAATAACTGCTATGCCCTCTCATGTTTTCCTGTAAAAGTATAGGCCTTACACTTTGATTGTTTGAAATATATCATGTGAATTTATTCTAGAGGGCAGCAGACTTATCATATGTGATGGCCTAGTCTGTCTGCAGTTACAATGTTCCATGTAATCCACTCATTTGTCATTCATATGAGATTTATATCAGAGACAAGACTGAGATCAGAAGACAAGACTGAGATATATCAGAGACAAGACTGAGATCAGAATCTAGCCCAGTCTGTGTATGAGGGTTGGGTGACACGCAGTTGTTAAGGAAATGGCTTATTCCTCTTGAATAGCAGGGTAACTACTTCAGATAAATCCTGCATCTCCTGACATCTGTTCCTGTCATGTTCCTTACTGACTTGTTGAACTTAAAGGCAGAAATGCTTATTCTGCAAAACAGACCTACTTTATTAAATCTGATCTTACTGTTGTATCTGGTAATGCTCATCTTGTGGCTGTATATAGTTTTGCTGTTCTATATTTTTGAAGAGAAATCTATGAGTAGATTGCTACCATGACCCCAAAGTAAATTTGGATCTCATCAGAATCAGAAGTTTATCAGTTATTTGTTTTTAACGTACTGCTAAAACAGGTCCATGAATTGTTTATCATCATAGCCATGAGTTTGTCTTCCTAAGAGTGGTTAAGTGAAGAGAATTGATGAGCACTGAGCTGCAATCTGACATCAGACCTTAATTATACCTTTAGAGACAGAAAGAATGAAAAGCAAAAAACAATTGAATTGAAGACCTGATCCAGTGATAATCAAAACAAAAATGCATTTTTTCACTTGTTTATGATGATGTAAGAGACTGGTTAGTAAAAAAAGAGAGTGTTGTAAAAAAAAATTTATGTTTACAAACCTAGTTGGAATCATGAGTTGTATTTGGATGTGCAGGATATTTTCTCGTACTTCATCTTTTATGACTTCTAGACAAATTTCGGGTTTCTTAACATGCAAATCAGCTGGTCTGAAGTGTTCCTACTTCAGGCTTTCAAGCTTGAGCTGAGGAGCAGCTTCTCCACAAAAATGTTCATACAACAAAATCTAGTACAGATTTTAAAGCAAAACTGTAAGCACAACTGTACACTGCCTCCATTTGCTTGCTGTGCATGGAACATCTATTGTTAGTGCCTGGTTGCTCCAGCTAATTTATTCGCTTCATACTCTTGCCCTGCAGCACTGAGCATTTTTTAGTAAATGTACCCCAGTTCCCATAGTTCTGTAGCAATGAGTTCCCAACACAGAGACGTCCGTCTGTTCTGAACTACACAGAGAACAGGCGTAGAATGATACTTTCAGTTGCAGATGAAAAAATTATGAGCTATGACATACAACAGACATTTCATTCTTCTTCTTCTGAAGCCTGTTATGGCATACAATTTTAATAGATTTTTCTTCTCCTTTGTTATTTTTAATAGTCCCTGCAGGTTAAGTGACAAAATTTACTCATTTTTACCTTTAATTCTTCTTGTTTTCACTATTCTCTGTTCAAGATTCAGGAAACTGTTATTGTTTGTCTTCACAACAATAGTTTTCATAAAGGCTTTTGCTAATGAAAGGTGCTTATATTGAAAAACACCTTTTTTAATTGAAATGTTTGTTCTATAGTTCTTTTTCTCCTCAAAAACGTTAGCTTTTTAAATTTAAGGGTGCTAGTCAACATAGGGAAGCAACTTCCTTCTAGTCTGAATGATGAAATGTTCTGAGTAAGACACCATCCAATGTGGATAATGAATATAATTAGAGCTAATTCTCAGGAGTGTGACAAATCATATTAAGCAAAATTAACTTTATGGCTTGCTACTGACACCGGTTGCTAAATATAACAATTGTGGGAATCTGATAACCATCTTATTTCAGAGGAACATTTTACACACACACACGTGTGTGCATGCACGCTCGCCAAAATGGATCAGAACATGCTAGGAAGTGGTATACGGACTAAACGTGTTCATCAAAATCACTTATTTCTTTGTAAGGAAATGCAACTCCAAGACTCTCAGGTGACAGTTCAATCCACACATGGTTCCAGTCTTATGATCAAAAATATGCTCACCTTTCCTAAGAGCTACTCCTATTATTTATATTCATAAAGGTTTGTTTAATCAGTTATTATTTCAAATGCCCAGGGACTCATGACGATGGAGTGGTAGGGTCATTGTAATCACCAGCAACATTATTTGCAAAATAGCTGAGAAATAAGAAACATCATGCCTGTACAAAAGGATGTCATGTATATAACAAAGTCAAGCAGCCTATGATTTTCCAAGCACTATTGCAGCAGTTACATTGTCAGCTCTCTGCTTCTACAGTTCTCAGTACCCTGCTGAATTTCAAGCACAGCTTGTGAGTTTCCTGAAAATAGCATATGCATTCGATACGCGTACGTGGATGAGTATGGAAGGTTTTGCTAGTTGCTCTTCTACACATCTTCTCATTTATTTGTACAATATTTTTTTATTTGTGCAGGAAATGGTGGTGTCAGACAACCTGAGAAGGGAAAATGATCACAGATAGTGACTTGGGAGGTTCAGACTGAACATCAGGAAAAAAGCATTTCACTTAGATGGTGGCAGAGTACAGGAAGAGTCCATTTGCAGAGCCGAGGGAATCTTGGAGGCTTTCCAGTTCCAGCTCAACAACACCGTTAGTGTCCTGGTCTAGTGTTGGTAACAATCCTGCAGGAGTTTTGGCTGAAGGCCCTGTACGTCTTTTCCAACCACTATTTCTGTGATTCTGGGAAAACGAGATCATCAAGTCCAACCATTAACCTAACAGCACCGTGCCTACTAGATCATTTCCTGGAGGGCCACATCTACACGTTTTTTGAATGTCTCCAGAGACGGCAACTCAACTGCCCCTCTCTGGGCAGTCTGTTCCAATACCTCACTACTCTTTCAGTGGAGAAATTTTTCCTGATATCCAACCTAAAACTCCCCTGACACAACTTGAGGCCATTCTCTCTTGTCCTGTCGCTTGCTACCTGGGAGAAGAGACCGACACCCTCCTCACAACCTCCTTTCGGGTAGTTGTAGAAAGCGATCAGGTCTCCCCTTAGCCTCCCTGGTCCTTCCCAACCTCAGTGATTCTATGATTCTATGAAGAAAAGTACACATTTTTTTTAGCATTACACTTTATTGGTATCTGCCTTTTCATCTTTAAAATACCTAATCTGAAGAAATAACTAAAATAAATGCTAAACCAATAGCAGAAATGGTTAGTATTGTCTACAATCCCCATTAATGTGTAAAGGATGAAAAACATTTGCCAGCCTGTAGGACTGAGGGTTGTGAGCAAGCTAAAAGAACGAAGTCTGAGTAGAAAGTAGCTGAAGCTATAGGAAAACACACTTTTAAAAGGTGTAATAAAACATATATAGACTAGAGTTTGTGGTTCATAGGTAAAACCATTGCTCTGTTTGGTTAAAATAGTGATCTCTAGTGGGCAATAATACTATTTAATGGTCCCTTTCTTAACCCAGAAGGCAATTACTTCTTTCCCACTGTAAACCTCAACAAGAGTAATATGTGCATATGTATTCCTATTTATAGATCAGAATTAATTTGCAACAGTACAACAAATCATACAGCTATGGAAAATATAGATATGAACAAATTAATGGATATAAATAACACAGATATACAATATTGCCAGAGATATTTTTCCTGATAGAAGAAAATCACTCTATAACGTACTCTTTTCTTCATGCCCAAAACACAAGGAAAAAGTAAAGAACATTTCAGTTGTCTGTCCAGACATCCTTCCTTTGCCCTTGTAAAAAAATTGCCGTATACAAGCAACATTATAAAATTATTTTGTCATCCAAAAGCGTCTGGAAAAGTTGACAGGAGATCTTTTTGAAAGTCTTCTTTAATGTTTTAAAGTGCTTTAGCAGCTGTTGTCTTCATCTTTATTTTGCAGCACTCACATTCGCTCTCATCAGCCTGTTTTCTCATTTACTGAACAAAGCAGGACTGATCATATGGACACCATTTCAGACATGTCTGGGGCATCTGGCTATAAAAGCCTTATCCATTGGTCTTCTTTTCTGACCAGGATCAAAGCCTCTCTCTGCTTTAAGTTCTGAGGAGTTTTAACATGTCACACATGTAGAATCAAGAAACTCCTCTGTTTTTTTCATTTCCTGGAAATCTCACAATAGGATAAGTAACACATCCATGTTTAGGGTGTTTGGGGTTGAGAGAGATGCTCAGAGCAAGTGTGATTCATTATCAGTTTGTGCACAAAATCTCAATGCAACAAGGAGACATGGGGGGATGGGAGGAGGGGAAGTAGACCCACAGTAGACAATGTTTCGTCTAAACGAGATGGCAATCTGTTCATAACAAAAACTAAGGTCGTGCTGAAGGTTTATCAGAACGCTTTATGAATACCTAACCTGCCGAAGTGGGTGTGGAAGAAGGTAGGCCTCCCAAACAACCCATCTACTCTCTAAACATTCTAGCAAAGTAGCAGAGATAACAGTTGTTCCAATCAAATCCCACTTGCAACTTGGCCATGACACAACAGTATTTATTGGAAATGGCATTTTTTCTTTTCATTCTCTCACAGTTTATACTCCTGATACATTTATATTTCCAATATAGAATCATAGAATCATAGAATCATTAAGGTTGGAAGAGACCTCAAGCATCATTTCACAATAATAGCCAAACCACAAAGAGTTACTGTGACACCTCTCTTTAAATCCATGTCATATGTAGACTGAACGGTTCCAAGTGTGCTCCTCAGGAGATTTAAGAAGTTCTCCTCTCCCAGACCAGAGCTCACATTCCCTGTGGAACTTGTCCCAGGACAACCACTTCCCTACCCCAGAGGAATTTAGCTTAACAGGTAGAAGACCCACCCTGCACAATCCTCTGTGTAGAGCCATATCACACTCTGACCTACCAAAGCTCACCATTTGCTGTGATTGTTCATGAAAATCTGCAGTTGTCCTGGATTCAGCTGAGAGAGAGTTAGTTTTCTTCACAGCAGCCAGCATGGGGCTGTGTTTTGGGTTTGTGCTGGAAGCAGCGCTGATAGTGCAGAGATGTTTTTGCTGTTGCTCAGCGATGCTCACACAGAGCCAAGGCCTTTGCTGCTTCTCACACCGCCCCGCCGGCGGGATGGCTGGGGGTGTGTGGGGAGTTGGGAGGGGACAGACAGGGCAGCTGACCCCAACTGACCAAAGGGACATTCCATACCATATGGTGTCATGCTTGGTTTATAAGGGGCTGGGGGGAAGAGGAAGGGGGGGGGCAGCAATGTTCGGAGTGATGACGTTTGCGTTCCCAAGCAACCACTACACGTGACGGAGCCCTGCTGTCCTGGGGATGGCTGAACCCCTGCCTGCCGTGGGCAGTGGGGAATGAATTCCTTGTTTTGCTTTGCTTGTGCACGTGGCTTTTGCTTCACTGATTAAACTCTTGTATCTGAACCCACGAGTTTTCTCACTTTCACTCTTCTGATTCTCTCCCCCTTTCTGATGAGGGGGACTGAGCGAGCGTCTGCGTGGTGCCCAGCTGCCGGCTGGGGTAAAACCACGATAGCAGTGAAGGTACTTTGAGCTTCCCTTAGGATATGGTCCTTGCATGGTAACACCAAATGCCTCTCCCCAGACAAAACTGGAAGTTACCAAAATAAAAAATTCTTTTGGGTTTGGTGCTGAATTAGCAAGGGTTTTCTCCCTGTTATGTTGAACTACAAATAAATATATCAATTTTTCCAGCAAAATGCCTTCAAAGGTTTGCTTAATTCCATTAGACAGTGTGAAATGATGCATTCTAGGTGTACAGAATGGTAAACAGAATGGGAAGTGTTTCTGAGCATGGGGTAGGAAAATCAATATTTTGTGAGGGAAAGCTTCCAGCAGTATAGATTGTCTGAACTACTTACCATTATGTCAAATTCACTTTAGCATTAGCAAACAGACACACCATAAGATGAATATTGAGAGCTATTAAGCTATTTCTACTGTTTGCGTTTAAAGACCTAAAATTGTCGAGACTTTTGTAATCAACTTAGTCTTTATAATCCAATAACAAGATTTTTATTTAACCCTTTAACAGTTAATGGACCATGTATTCTTTTTCCAAGCCCAGTAAAACTTTTAGACACAAAGTTTTCTTTCCTTTATTTACTCCCATGTGTATTGTTTATAATTTTTAGAACTTCCTCCTCTGTGGGAATCATTTTGTCAGTCATTCCTGAAAGGAGAGTGTCACCTGAAAGCAAATAAACATTCTCCACCTTGAAAAAGCCAACGAAATATCGTATCTTGTTGATAGTTTTCTTGAGAAAAATACAACTTCCACTTAAAAAATTATATTCAACATGTGCTTAAAGTTAAACATGCGCATAGTGTTGAAGAGAGATGGAATTAAGCATCCGTTTTAAGTACTCTGTTGAACAAAGGTCTGAAATAAGCATGCAGCTGATTTCACTTTGAAAGACGAGTATCATGGTTTCCAATCAGCTGGGCTACCAAAACTAAGAACACATTCTTCACATAAGGTTCACGACTGGCCTGCATTTGCTCAGAACTGAGGAGTCCATTGCATATTATGATTCATACAGACTTGCATAAAAAAAAAGTGTTTATTATAGGCAGTCAACCTGACAACCAAGACTTTAGTTTAATTTACTGTGGCATTGTTTATTACCTACTTTTGGTATGAAAATAGAGAATACAAGATATAGAAGTGTAAAAATTCAAAGTTATTGGAACTTACATGAAAAAGGGACAGGTCTGCATGTAAAACGATGTATTTACCTGCTAGGATATCTTCAAACTTTTCTTAGGCATCTTTCCTAAGCTTCCTAGTAAAAACCTAGCTTTGCCCACACATTGAGGTAAAAGAAGCATTGAGGGGTCTTAGTTCTGCACTGTTATTATTCTAGCCAAAACATCTCAAGTGGCCGATAGGCAGAGGCAGACAGATCACTTTCCTTAGGTACCTAGGATTTTGGACACCTAACGTGGTACCTCTTACGTTCTTGAAATAGTGCAACTACCTATTCAAGCATGATTCGTAGCACTTTAATTGAGCCGTTCCTATATCCAAGAAATCTTTAACACCTTTAGATGCAAAGCTTTCCTTGATGACCTTCTGCTTAAGGAGCTCAAAATTTCATCAAGGGACCCAACTTCTGCAGTATACACAGTGATGTGGGTGAAAACCTCTTTTCATTAAGTCTTACTAGTGGATGGTCACTGAATTCATCAGTGTGGAACTCAAGACTGGTCACAGAGCCAGTGTCAATAAATGGGGGAAGGAGGAAAGACATTTTATATTAGGTCAAAGGGTTTGGAGGTGGAGGTATTAAGCATAAAGAATGAGCACTGCTTCTAAAAGTCCTGTCAGAGGTTGTTTACAGGACAGAGCTGAGGACATGAATGAGAACAACAGAATAACAGCACCATCATATCTAAGAAATTATAAACACACGTTAGTGACTGCAATGTTGACATAAGCAACTTCCTACCAAAACAGCAAAGGAACACTAGTTCAGATGGTAATTCATTTGCTTACACTTCCTTGTGTTATGAAGCCAATGTATAGCGCACTTACACATGCAAGCTCAACAGAACTCCCTTATAAACTGATACCTTCAGGCCATCTACAAAGCCAGGGTGGGGCTTTGCTAGACTTGGACATTATTTTGAGCACCTTTTTTTTTTTACATCTATTTTTAGAAAAGACAAGTTTTGAATGCTCCAAAACGAAAATAAGCCAGAACAGGCTTTTAAAACTACTGGATTTTTTTTTATACTGGCTTGCCCCCAAGCAAAGGCAACTTCAAACAGTCTGCTGGAAAGATGCACAACCCTAGTCATGAAGCATCTGATTCGCTGCAGGCTGCTGCAGGTTTTAAAAACAGATCTGATTCTCTTAAAAAGAAATAAAACAAACAAACATACAAATGAAAAACCCCAAAAGATAATATCGTAACATTTTAGTAACAAATATGATTAGCATTCTAAGTATCCCTCAGTTTAGTTTAAGTCTCCATTTTACTATAAAAATCTGATGATATTATTCTTTAATTAAAAATTGCAACTTACCATTTTGCTAATGGGAAGTTAGCTTAGGTGATGGTGTGACAAAAATGATAATTTTCTAACTACTTATATTAGCTAAGTATTTTCTTCAGATTATATATATATGACATGTACACATTACTATGCTATCTGCAAATGTTGCTGTGTAACTGTTCACACTGTATTTATGCACCTTCCAGGATAGTGTTAAATACTATAATTTATATTCTCACCCTGCTTTATTTTAGTGTGATTCTACTCAATTTTATTAAATACATTTACACCAGCCTATGTTGATGCTAGTGAAGATTAGTAGGAAGAGGTATACTCTGCACTAGAAACAAAATGTGATGATGGCCATTAATTTATTTGGAGGATCAAAACTCCAGCCAGATCTCCAGGTTGCACCAGCTGCAAGGAGGTGATGGAGATGGAGAGCTGTGTGGTGTTTGAGAAGCAAAACTGTGAACCACCATCATTGTTCTAGACCTACCAACAAGCTTTTCTTACTGGTCCTAAAGCACAGGTCTTACTGCAACAAGAAAATTTTTCCTACAATACCCTTACTGTAGATTTTAAGATTCTTTGGTTTACATTCAATTAAGTGAGTTCTGTTAAGAAATGTCAGTGGTGCTGCTCTGTGCTGCTTTCTTTTCCAGCGCTCAAGAATGAAGCACCTGAAACTCTATCCTGTGCGCTCAATGGGAACCTGTCTGGATGCTGCGTGTGCTAAGATCCACTGAAGCAGTCAGCGACTAACACACCAGTAAAAGCAGGATCACTGGTGCTTCCAAACCCCCGAACAAATAGTGGGAGTTCAAAGTGTGTGCCCCAAAAAATTCTGTGGGTATCAGAGCAGCACCGAAAACTAATTAACATTCACAACATTCCCGTCTCATTATCTCACCCAGACGTTTCTATGACTGTCCCTTTAAAGAATTCCTGTCTAAATTTTATTTACATTTGTTCAGCAATATTGATACTTAATGAATAAATGCAGTATGCTGTCAGTATGGGAGGCTAATTACATCTATGTATGATCCTGAGAACCTGATTGAAAAATCCGCAGTAACTAAACTGGGTTTAAATAAACACTTTAGTGTAGTGCTTTAATTACACTTTAGTTTGTAATGTAATTTTTGGCTGTTTAAGCTATGATTTAGTCTGAGCTAATTACAAATTATTTTCTACTCAGTAATTAATAATAACAAAATTGTAATTAGACAGCTGCTTTGGATCAGGGTGGCAGTTTGTGTTAGCTGACTCACGATAGACTGGCAGATAGACAAGAGCTGCATTTGGGGACTGGGACATGCTGCACCTTTCTGTGCTTCTTTTTCAGTCAGAGGAGCTGTTCTGGTTGGGAATACTCCAAAATGCTTCACATTTTTGAGGACTGAAGTTTGATATTTGCAGTGGGAACCTCCTGTGCTTCTGCCACTTCTGGAAGTGAGTCACTCTACCTGTGGCTGATAGAAATTATGCAGGTGCCTTTACCTTGCTCAACCAAAAAAAAGCCAGCTTCAGGTTCTTCTGCATGTTACGTGACTGCATCACCACAAAGTACTCTAACTCAGGGCAAGATGATGAGTAGCATCTGCAGCTTTTTATCCACTACCCACCTGAAAGCTACACACACTCCGATAAAGCAAATGTAAGATAGGGATGATACTTCCATATTTCAGCATCTCAGTAAATGCTCCATGTTGCAGAAGTGTTTGGTGACAAATCACCCTCTCTGATACCAGTATCATTCCTTACTCCAAATACTGCAGACCCAGCAAATGGGATCAGTCAGGTAAGACTCCGAACAACACTGCTGTACTTCTGCTGGTTCACAAGCTTCTTCCTCGCCATTTAAATTCAGCAGGCCGTATAAGGCAAATAGTGATTCTTCAGACTTACAGTCAGATCACCACCTCAACTGTCCTCTAATTACCAGGAATTGATTCCCGAAGCCTAAACAGATGCCTGAAAAACATGAAGCACATATTACTGCCTCCCATCTCCATTTGGGGTTCCAGACTTGGTTTCTGGCATTGACTCTATTTATTGCTCAGTTTGTGTTGCAATTTTGGGCCCCTCACCACAGGAAAGACATCGAGGCCCTGGAGCGTGTCCAGAGAAGGGCAATGAAACTGGTGAAGGGGCTGGAGCACAGGTCTTATGAGGAGCGGCTGAAGGAACTGGGCTTGTTTAGTCTGGAGAAGAGGAGGCTCAGGGCAGACCTTATTGTCCTCTACAACTACCTGAAAGGAAGTTGTGGCAAGCTGGGGGTCGGCCTCTTCTCGCAGATAACTAGTGACAGGACAAGGGGGAACGGCTGCAAGTTGCACCAAGGAAGGTTCAGGTTGGAGATGAGGAGAAAATTCTTCTCAGAAAGGGTGGTCGGACATTGGAACGGGTTGCCCAGGGAGGTGGTGGAGTCACCATCCCTGCGGGTGTTTAAGGAAAGGTTAGATGTGGTACTTAGGGACGTGGTTTAGTGGTTAATAGGTGGTGGGGGGACAGTTGGACTAGATGATCCCTGAGGTCACTTCCACCCTTAGTTATTCTATTCTATTCTATTTTGAAAATGCAGTAACATTTCCCCAATTTTGATTTAAAAAAAATTAAAAGGTTTTAATAGGTTGGCTTTGGGATACATTTTGTATTCTCTTATTCAAAGTAGGCTGCACAGTGTAAATTTACTCAAACTTGGAGAAAAATATTAAAAAAAACAACTCAGTGAGGCCTCTTTAGAAAGCTATCTCTGCTAACAGCTCAGTTGAGCTTTCTTTTAAAACCATTTGAACAGACCACCAATCACATCTATGCAGCCTAATGAAAGATAATAATTGAACACTGAATGGCACACTGAAAAACACTCTTCACATGGCTTAGGATCAAAATCTGCTACAAGCCCTGGCGTTATCAGCATGCAGACAATGTGTAGCTGAAGTGAGACTTTGACAGAATTGTTTCTATGTATGTTTAAATACACATAGAGGTGTACCATCGGAGGATCTTAAATACATACTGCTACCACCTCATTACTTACAGTAACCTCGTGTCCAAATATACGTGAGTTACTTGCAAATTTGGTGCATCTCTAATTGAAAAACCCACTTAAGGATTAACAAATCACAAGGAACATTTGCACTAAAATATAACTATAAATCAGTCATATAAATAGGAACCTTAATACCATTTCCAATCTACCATTATGTAAGTAGTTTGAACGACATACTCTAGCTGTTGTTTTACTAAAATACTTATTTCAATGCTTGTTGCCTTCTAACAGAGCACAAACATCAATTTTACAGTGTCTCTTATGAATCATTTACATGGGAAGAGACGAATGATTTTGTCTAAGTCTAAAATCTAAACCTCCAGTCTGTCCTAACTTAGGGCAGAATCATAAAATTGCAAAACAGAATAAAATTACAAGTCTTTGGACACACAAAAAATGTAGGAAATAATGCCTGCCTGAACACTGTCTCTTTCCATGACCTACAGAAAGCAACATAAATAAGTCTGAAAATAGATGTATTTAATCAAAAAAAATCTGTGTATCCTTTTTCTGTCTGTTGTGGAATACTTCTCTGTTAAAATTGCTCTTGATCTTGTTCTGCTAAGATTCTGTGAAATAGTTTGTAAACTTATACTTCAGTCCTTTAGGTTCCTGATGTATTTCTTTATGCAAGTTTAAACTAAGATTTCTAAATTTAAGTAACAGCTCTTGGTCTATTGTCATCTTTTTCTATGTCTTCTGTGAAACCTGATAAATTAAAAAGGGAAGCTTTGGTTTATTGTTGGCTTCCTAAATTGTTGTTAGCAGCAAAACCGAGTATGTCTTCAAAAAATCAATAGTGCAGTTATACGTCCTTGGTAAGTGAATTAAAAAGAGCCCTATTTTTAAATGAAATACCATTTTTCATGGGACATTTATTCCCACCTACTGCATCTAAGCTAGCTGGCATCATTCCGTAAGCTATTATTGAATGGATCTTTGTCTGGTCTTCTAGGCAAATGTAACACACACCCTGGAGATTTTCAGAGAGCACTAAATTTCACACCCACTCACCTTAGCAACAATATTTTACCCCTAATTTTGATGTACTTGGTTTGATTACAACATTAAAGTTTCAATTTTCGTACACATTGTATGATGGAATAGAACAACATGAGCAAGTAGTTAGAAGATTAAAAATTACTAATTTTAAGGTTTTCCAAAAGCTGTTTTAAACTTTTCTCCGTGGTATCTTAATGTATAACCAGAGCATAAACTTTCATTTGATAAAAGCTAAAGAGTAATGGAGGCATAAGTTAAGCCATATAGCTCATTTGGATTTGCTCCTAATTTTAATTAGTTTTTCCAAAGTAGGATTCATAGAATACCAGGATGGAAGGGCCCTCAAGGATCACCTAGTCCAACCTTTCTTGGCACAGTCTACACGGGATGGTCTAGCACCCTGACTAGTCAAATCTTGTAAATGTCCAGTGTTGGGGAATCCCAAGAAGAAATCCAGACTGAAGTCTTACAGCTCCTCAGAAGACACAGTATAGGATTACTAAAGCAAAACTACTTAAATTAAAATTTAATGCCTATGAGCTTGTTGATGGATTGAGTCAATTTCTTTACTAGCTTTTTTGTTTTGTTTTGGGAGCTAGGGGCTCTTTTTATCAGCTGAGTTTAGAGTATGCTGGAAATAACCTTCAAGTCTTGATTTGACCCCACAGCTTCTGATCTAAGAGCTGAATTCAGTACTTCCTGCCTCAATACTTTGCCCTATTGGTTCTGTGGTTTAATGAGTTGCATATGTAAAATAACTTATGTTATAGGTGATACAGGTGACAACGGGAAGACTAGGGAAAATGTGGGCCTTGTACAACGACTTCGGAGACCTGCTTATACAGGGTGTGAAAAAAGGCTGAAGTACCGAATGCTTTCTTTGCCTCAGTCTTTACTAACAAGACCAGCCTTCAGGAATCTGAGGTCCTTGAGACTTGGAAAAAAGGCTGGGAAAAGAAAATGTACTCTTGGTGGAAGAGGATCTGGTCAGTGAATACTTAAGCAAACTGGATACACATCAAGTCCGTGGGCCCTGATGGGATGCACCCACAATTACTGAGGGAGCTGGGTGATGTCATTGGGAGGCCACTCTCAATCTTTCATCAATCATGGCAACTAGGAGAAGATCCTATGAAGTGGAGGAAAATAAATGCCACTTCTATGTTCAGGAAGGTCAAGAAGGAGGACCCAGGAAACTACAGACAGGCCAGCCTCCCCTCGATCCCTGAAAAGGAGATGGACAGCCGATCCTCAAAACATTTCCAGGCACATTAAGGACAACAAAATCATCAAGCATAATCAGCATGACTTCCCTAGGGAAAAATCACGCTTGACCAAGTCAGTAAACCTCTACAATGAAGTGATTGCCCTGGTAGATGAGGGAAGAGCAGGGGATATTGTCTACCTGGACTTCAGTAAGGCTTTTGACAGTGTCTCCCATAAGATCCTCATAGACAAGCTGCATAAGCAGATATTGAGGTAAGTTGAAAACTGGCTGAATGGTCAGGCCCAGAGGGTGGGCCTGATGTCAGAGTGTCACGAAGTCTAATTGGAGACCAGTAACTAGAAGTGTACCCTAGGGGTCAATTCTGGGTCCAGTCCTGTTTAACATCTTCATTAATGGCCTGGATGATGAGGCCGAGTGTACCCTGGGCAAATTTGCAGACACCACCAAATTAGGAGAAGTGTTTGTTACACCAGACAGTCATGCTGCCACCCAGAGGGACCTCAACAAAAACGGGCTGATAGAAATCTCATGCAGTTCAACAAGAAGTGCAAAGTCCTTCACCCAGAAGGACACAGCCTCATGCACTGGTATGTGCTGCGGCCCACCCAGCTATAAAGCAGCTTGGCAGAAAAGGACATGGAGGTCCTGGTGGACACCAAGTTGACCATCACCCAGCAATGTGCCCTTGTGGCAACAAAGGCTAATGGTGTCCTGCATTAGGAGGTGTTGCCTGCAGGTCAAAGGAAGAGATCCTTCCCCATGTCCTCAGCACTGGTGAGGCCACCACTGGCCTACTGTGCCCACTTCTGTACTGTGTCCAGTCACAGCCAGAGGAATGTGGTCAGAGAGACAGTCCACAGCAGAACCCCACAGAAGCATAACTACGCACACAGCTCGGTCACCAACAATGACACCTCAGCTGGCAGAAGGAGGTCTATAGTAAGCCGCCAACCACAGAGTCTTGGTGCAGCTCCAGGGCCCTCAAACACCTTCTCCCAGGAGGCTCCCGCACCCAGGGCTTCCTGGGATTGAACCCTGCTGAGTGCAGGGGAGTACTTCCCTGGCCCTGCAGCTGCAGCATTTGAGGGCATCAGCAGACCAGTGTTGCAAGCTTGGCTTTTTGCCTGCACTTGCATCCAGTAAACATCCATATGCTTTCCAGAGGCTGGTTTCCACCCCCTGCTTCCCTCCACCCCCCCAAAAAATAAGAAAAAAGGATCTGGGTGTCCTGGTGGACACCAAGTTGAACACAAGCCAACAGTGTTCCTTTATGGCAAAAAAAAAAGAGGCAATGGCAACCTGGGCTGCATTAGGAGGACTGTTGCCTGTAGCCAAGGGAGGGAATCCTTACCTTCTCCTCAGCACCAGGGAGGCCACACCTTGAATACCGTGTGCAGTTCTGGGCTCCCCAGTATACGTGAGACATGGACATACTGTAGAGTATCCAGTGATGGGCCACTAAGATGATGAGGAGCCTTAAACATCTTTTGTCATAGAATCAAAGAATCATAGAATGATTTGGGTTGGAAGGGACCTTAAAGATCATTTAGTTCTAATCCTCCTGCCATAGACAAGGTTGCCTAAAGCCCCATCCAACTTGGCCTTGAATGCTTCCAGTTCCTTCTCTGAGGAAAGTCTGAGAGAGCTGGGACTGTTCAGCCTGGAGAAGAGCAGGCTTAGTGGGAATCTTATTAATGTGTATAAATACCTGAAGGGAAGGTGCAAGAGAATGGAGCCAGGGTGTTTATAGTGGTGCCCAGTGCCCAGCGCCCAGTGCCAGAACAAGAGGCAATGGGCTCAGACTGAAACACAGGAGGTTCCCTTTGATCATCAGGAAACACTTTTTCACTGTGACGATGACCGAGCACTGACACAGGTTGCCCAGAGAGGTTGTGGAGTCTCCATCCTTGGAGATATTCAAAAGCCGTGTGGACATGGTCCTAGGCAACTAGCTCTGCATGGCCCAGGGTACTGGGCAAGATGACCTCCAGAGATCCCCTCCAATCTCAACCATTCTGTGATTCTGTGATTTCATGTCTCTGATCTTTCTCACATTATGCTCTAAGAAACAGGAACTTTGACTTGTTTGTATTAACGTTTTTATAGTATTAATGTTTTTATAGTAAAGCTTCGATTCTCATACAGCCCTATTAATTGCAAATCTTTATAATTTTTACATAAAACGAAGGAATATCAAATCATTTCAGGAGAACAGAACAACGAAGAACAGGATATGAATGCCTCACATAATTGAGCAAATCATTAATTTCCTGGATCTTTATGAAGAAAACACAATTAGGTAGAGACACCACAATGTCTTTAGGAAGAGAGCCTTTTCTTGTACATTTCTTGTATGTTTTACTAGAAATTAATAGATCAATCCTTAAATATTTCCCACATTAAAGATTAATAGTGATTGATTGATGAAAGTCTCATCTCATGTTCAGGAATGAAATTTCAGTTCCAGCAATATTGGGGTATGTGAGTATGCATATGTGTGTTTCTGTGCATGTCTGGCATCCCCATAAGTTTAAGTGTTCCTTCCCTATTTCTAAGAATAATAAAAAAAAAAAATAGGGCTGATATTTTTCTCATTTATGTTGTTATAAATCATTTGCACTACTGTAGTCAATGGAGTTAGTCATGCCTAGCACTAGTGAGAAGGGACTCCAACATGTAAGGTTTTCTGGTGACTTTGTCTAGACTGTTTCCCTTTGAGGTTACAGATTGACTCGTGATCTTTTGTTCCCTTCTGAGGAGTCACAAAATCTTTCAAAATAAAAGCTTTTGGAACATTTGACTCATCGTTTTGTTCAACCCAGCATTCAAATGGTACAGACAACCCTTTGACTTTAGTCAAAGGTGCTGCCAGCCAAAAAAAAAAGGAAAAAAATCAGCAAAAAAAGTCAAAAGAAAAATATTTTTCTTCACCTTACCAGACAATGTGCAAATGCTTTTTAATTGAATCAAAGTTTCAGATTCTTGTAAGGATCTGAATATTAAGTTGATTAGAGAGAAAGGTTTCATCCAGACATGAATCTATTTTCTGTTTCAGTTCAAGACTGAGACTTTCAGACATTAAATGTAGTCAAAAGCCAATGAGAACTAGCTGTTAAAGTTCCTAATATATCAAAACTTGGAGGAAAACTCCTAAATTCCTTATGTACATTTTAAATACTTTGCTACAATGTTAATACAGTGACTGCCTTAAAAAGTCAACATTTGCCAAAAACTGCAAAAATTTTGATGGAGACACTACAGTGAGACACCCTGCACTGGCTAGTGAAAGTAATTGTGATGTGGTTGAGGCATTGTGTGAAATATTTTGAGAAATATCTTTTGAAGGAAAAGCATTTCATACACCTTTGTTTCAGGAAACTTGTTTATGAGACGAAAATCAAAACATGCAGCCATTGTGTGCAGAGATAAAAACAAGTAAGATATCAGACCACTTTAAAAAGGACACTAATTTATCTGATACTATATACTAACTTTTGACTTTGTAATGTATTTTTGATTAAATGAAAGAATATATCTATTGTTTTCCTCATACATTTATTGATTTTTTCATTTGTTTCTATCCCTAAGTTTACAATGAAAACTTTATCTGAGCAGTATTAAAACTCTAGCAACACATCAGCCTTAGAAATAGTATTTCCTCATGCTTCCTATTGAAATCAACAATGCCAACATTTAGTTATCCATTAAGAATTTGAATTCTTTTTTCACTTCTGCAAGTCTAAATCAGTAGTAAATCAACTGAGCTGAAGAGCTGTAAAGCTAGAGCAAATTCAATCAAAACCGCATCCTAAATATACAGTGGTATTTTAATCCAACAGCTATTAAAGGTAATTCTGTTTCCTTGCTTATAGCTTTAAGTACCTTCCAAAACTGCTGAAGCTCGTACTCTGTCTATGTCATCTAATGCTTCCCAAAGGTTTTGAACATTTACCATATTTTTTCCTAGTCACAAATGATATGGAACAAATTAAAGGAGAATGAATCTCTTTGAAGTCAGATGTTAAGGCACAGAATTACCTGGATCATTTAAACAGAAGATTGCACCCTAAATCACCCAGAGTAAGGTGGCTGACCCAGAGCATTTGTCACTGGCCACAGAAGAGAGATTGTAAATGCTATGGGATAGCACCAAATATCTCAAGCAATCATTGTCACAGAAAATTCTTGTTAAAAAAGACTAAAAAGGGCATCATTAATTCATGAGTCCTTATTTAGGGTCCAGTTCATCATGAGTCTTCAATACTTGCTTACTTGAAGTGTGTGTACATCCCACTGAAGTCAATAGATGCACTTGAAAGCGCAAGGTCAGAGAAATACTTTTCTCCTTGTTGAACAAAGGCCTTTGAGGCAGCTCCTCCAAAGCAGTCCCCAGTGTTGAATCTTGTCTGCTGCTTCTGTGTTTACCAGCGCTTAGGGAAACACAGTCTATTTTTGTGACTGAAACACCTGAGCTTCATAATAAAATCACCAAATTATCAAGTACCTCAGGAGTTTAACAGGCTCAGGGAAGGAGTTTAGGCAAAAATCTCACTATGGCTCTTTTGAAATGGGAGAAAACTATGGCAGAGTTTCCAAACAACCTGGTAATGACCCCAAAAAATTAAGTGTATTAATAAATCCTTGTCTTAAGAAACTACCAGTTATAAGACATTAGTATGAACAGTACCTCACTTCATATGACAATGTTGCAAATGTCTGGCACTCATTATTTACAAGGACAAAGCAGATTTCCTGGAAAGTAGTAATTTGCCATTTTTAAAAAAATATCTGAAGTACTACCTGCTTTTTAGAAAAATAAAAGGTGATGTGTGTGCTTTTGGAGATACCTCTAGAGTAATGTCAATAAAATACAATGCAATGTTTCCACAGCTGATATACAAGGAAAGGGAAAAAATATCAGCCTTCAGGAGAAGGAAGAAGTTTGCACAGCAACTGTTGTTTGTGAGGAATAACAGCAGGCAGACTAATGTTTTGCTTTAAATTATGTGTTGAAACAATATGACATCGGTTGGCTGGGGAAATATACCTTTTCACAGGTGGCACAAGGAACTTCACTCACTCATGTTCTGACATTGTTCTCTTTTATCTTTGAATACAGGGCACGTGCTACGTGCAAGTGTACTGTGTTTGCATGGCAAGGTTTTCATATTGAGAGGGGCTCAGGAGTGGCTCCTGTGAGAAGCTGCTAGAAGATTCATCAACGTCTTTCCTGGTTTCAGCTGAGAGAGAGTTAACTTTCTTCACAGCAGCCAGCATGGGGCTGTGGTTTGGGTTTGTGCTGGAAGCAGCGCTGATAGTGCAGAGATGTTTTTGCTGTTGCTCAGCAATGCTCACACAGAGCCAAGGCCTTTGCTGCTTCTCACACCGCCCCGCCGGCGGGATGGCTGGGGGTGTGCGGGGAGTTGGGAGGGGACAGACAGGGCAGCTGACCCCAACTGACCAAAGGGACATTCCATACCATATGGCGTCATGCTCGGTTTATAAGGGGCTGGGGGGAAGAGGAAGAGGGGGGCAGCAGCATTCAGAGTGATGGTGTTTGTCTTCCCAAGTCACCATTATGCGTGGTGGAGCCCTGCTGCCCTGGGGATGGCTGAACCCCTGCCTGCCATGGGCAGTGGGGAATGAATTCCTTGGTTTGCTTTGCTTGTGCACGCGGCTTTTGCTTCACTGATTAAACTCTTGTATCTGAACCCACGAGTTTTCTCACTTTCACTCTTCTGATTCTCTCCCCCTTTGCGATGAGGGGGACTGAGCGAGTGCCTGCGTGGTGCTCAGCTACCGGCTGGGGTAAAACCATGACAGTCTGATAGAGCCAATGCCAGCTGGCTCCCAGATGGACTCACTGCTGGCCAAGGCTGATTCCATCAGTGACAGCGGTAGCACCTCTGGGATAACAGAGTTAAGAAGGGAAAAAAAAAAACCCACTGTGCAACAACAACTGAAAGAGAGGAGTGAAAACATGTGAAAGGAACAACTCTGCAGACACTAAGGCTAGTGAAGAAGGAGGAGGAGATGCTCCTGGCATTGGAGCAGAGATTCCCCTGCAGTCCATGGAGAAGGCCATGGTGAGGCAGGCTGTCCCCTTGCAGCACATGGAGGATGATGTGGAGCAGATATCCACGTGAAGCTCATGGAGGACCCCATGCTGGATGAGGTGGATGCACCCAAAGAAGGCTGTGACTCCATGGGAAGCCCACACTGCAGCAAGTTCCTGGCAGGACCTGTGGCTCCGTGGGGAGAGGAGCCCACGCGAGAACAGGTTTGATGGTAGGTCCCCACTGGGGACCCACACTGGAGCAGTCTAGTCCTGAAGGTTTGCAGCCCATGGCAAGGAGCCATGCTGGAGCAGTTTGTGAAGGACTGCAAGCGGTGGGAAGGAATCATGCTGGAGAAGTTGGTGGAGGACTGTCTCCAGTGGGAGTGACCTCATGGTACAGAACGGAAACAGTGTGAGGAGTCCTCTCCCTGAGGAGGAAGGAGCGGCAGAGACAATGTGTGATGAACTGATCACAGCACCCATTCCCCGTCCCCCTGTGCCACTGTACGGAAGGAGATAGAGAAATTTTTTAGATTTCAAAAACTTCCTTTCTCATTGGAGTAATTATCTGCAATTCGTCTGCCACCTTAGTGCACTTTCCACCTCACTCCAAGCATTCCTTGTACTCTTTTTTTGTCCCATTCTTATGGCAATGAAGAGCTTTAGAGTAGACATGGAGGTTTCTTGCATCTCTGGATCTGCCACAGAAATTACCAGGTGAGGGTTAATCGTTTATGCAAGGCAAGAGGCGAGATTAAATGACTGCAATGTCCCCACCCAAAGTTAGAAATTGTGGCTGATACTAAAAAACTTGAATGGGAATACAAGGGAAAGAGAAAAAAAAATGGGTTATATTTTAAAGAATATATGTGGGATACCTTGTTGCAAGCCTTCTCTACTGCAGGATACTGTCAAATCTCTGCTGCTGAAGATGATGGGGCTTCTACAAAGCAGCAGTTCGAACAGCTGTATCTGCCTTTCTTCCTCTACACTTCAATGCAAGATTGCTTTGAAAAAGTCTGTAGGAAATAGCTTCCTGACTCTCTGTCTCTAGTGTGGAGAAGACTTTCTCTCTTTTACACTTGGATTATATCTCAGGTATTTCATGAGTACATGAGAGGGTTGGATGATTATAACTTCATTTCTATGTGTTAAGAAAATTATTTAAGTGATACTAGAATAACAAAAATCTCCCTGTCAGTCAGTACTGCAGGGCTGAGGAAGAACGACAAGAAAATTACAGGTCCAAGCAGAAGAACAAATACATGCTGCAATAAAATAGAGTTCTGTGGTGTAATTTTAAGTTTCTTACCTCTCTTCTTGATAATAAATAATAACAAAAATATCTCAATGAATTCACAGCTGAAAGTAAATTATAGATAATGCAGAATTTTCCACTCAAACCTTGTTATTGCATCAAACCCAAAGTTCAGTAAAATCCTTGTCCTTTCAACAGTCTACCTCAGATTACACAGTACTTCTTAGGCTGAGAGGAAGAATTCCACAAGCTCACTCTTGACTAGAGTGAGGATGACAGACAACACAAGTCCACCAGGGTAGTAAGTGCCAAATCATCAAATTTTGGTTTATATACATAGTTTATGTCTACTTTAGTACTTTGTTTCAGAGGAAAAAAGTCATTCTGAAGTGAATCTCTTTATGCAGCTGGTGACTGCACATCGGTTCATTTTTGATATGTGAGAAAACCTTCCTTTTGGAGGACACTAACACTGAACCTCTGCTCCAGGCATTCAGCAAATGTACCTAGCCTGCCATAGAGGTCTAAGGCTGTAACTGAACGTTACATAGCATCAAACAGTATCTGTGATAGCAATATTTGGTCCAGCAGTGATCTGAAATAAGACCTCCAACCAGCACACAGTACAGATGCCATGGTCTCAGCTCAAGCTGCTCCAGTTTCCTGGGAAGGGATGTCTCTAAATCCAGCCTCTTCCTAGACCAGATGCATCAATGAATTAAGATCAGGCTTTTCAGGGCTTTGCTCTATCCAAGACAAGACTTGAAAACCTCCAAAGACAGACACTCTATAGCTTCTTTGGGCAACCTATTCCAACTTCTATCCTTTCCTATCGCACCAAATTTCTTCTTCATGTAAACATAGCTATGGGAACGACAGGCATTTGTGACATGAAAAATTTTTTATTGCAGGGCCCTTTTTCCATTACCTTTACCCTCCCTGTAACATAGCAATGGATACACCTTTTTTGCAAGTCAAGGGATGTCTGGGTGTAATTGAATTTGTCTTTCACCTTCTTTAAGTAAGGTACAACATTGTGGAGGATTTATGTAGTCCAATATAATTAATTTTCTCTGCACACCTTTCAATAATTCCATTGATAATGCCACTAGAGTGGCATCATTTCTACCAGTGGAGGTTAAGGCAAACATTTGTCAAGAATGCTGTATGTTTAGTGTCCCTGCCTCAGGTGAAGGAGTGGTCTAAATTTTTTATTGGTTTTCTCCAGGTTTTATTCTGAGTCTGTGATATATGACTTCAACTCAGAATGGTCCTCATCCAACCATAGTTTCACTGGAACTGTGTCATGAAAAAAGACACATCCTACGTATTGCAGCATGCAATAGTATTTGATGATGTTCAATGTCATGTTTATTTAAAGAGCAAGGTTAATAGCAAAAGGGTTTTGTAACAATCACTTTTCTTTAGCATGTGGAATAGTCAGGTACACCAGTGCAAGACATAGAGCACATCTGTACTTTTCAGCTCCTCTTTCAGCTAACATTTTAGAAGAAAAATAATGAAATGGTCCATCTTGTTAAGCACTCATTCAGATTTATTTCTGTGTTTGATGGGCTTTCTACAACTGCTACATAGAGTACCAATTGAAAGCAGCTCTGTCATATATACTTCTACAAAATATGAACAGTGCTAAATACTTTAAAGTGAATCGATTTCCAGTGAAAGTGTTTTAACCTCCTTTTAGGTCAAGAAATAGCAATTTTCCAAGCTCACTGTAACCTGAGAATTAATCCTGAGAGGCAGGTATGCACTGCATACTTCATTCAGTCTGTGAAATTTACTGAAAATACTCTTCTCAGAACCGTACTTGAAGCTTTCTAATATAAATTTTAGGTGTGGTTCCTCTAACTTGTATTCTAAGTTGTATTCAGAGTTGATTTCTCTCAGATCAAATAGAGGATTTGCAATTCACAATCTCTTCCTTTGTTAAGAATATAACAACAGAATAAACAGCAAAACATGACAGGGTATGCTCATACATATAAAACTTGGGTACACTGATGGAGCAATTTGCAAGTAAAAATATGCACTCTATGCATTCACAAGAACGGAGTACTTATGAAAATGACATTCTAGCTCTAGTCAATCAAGGGGGTTTTGTGTCAAAATTCTATTTCTAGATGCATTGCATTCAAGATTGAAGACGAACAGCTCAAAAAACATGGCTCACACTGTTGACCCCATAAACAGCTGGTGGTGCAAGGTGAGAAATATTAATTCTTACAGTAGTTTTTCAAGTCACTCTAACCAAGCAAGTATCAGAATGCTTCATTCCCCAGATCAATGAAGTATTGCTACTATTCCTCTGATGTCTCTGTCAGTATGTTTATTATTAATCATAGAAAATGTTTTACTTCCTTCATAAAATAGCCATTTGTTCGTCATTCTTAAACCATTTATTCCTAGAGATTAATATCCCCCATCAGTAATTGAGATCAGGTGTTTGATAAAACACATGGCTCTGTACTAATGGAATATTTTTTAATTGATTAGATGGTGCCTTTTTTTTTTTTCCTTCTAGGAATGAAATAAATTAGCAAGTGCAGCCTGTTGTCCATGGACATTCAACCTGCAGAGAATTGGCTCATCACATGATACAGTTCTCGCATTTTAGCTCTAGGCTTTCACAAACTGTAAATTTAAGGGAAAACATTCAAAAGGCATAAATGAACTTGTGAAGATGTCTGTAGGAGTTGGCCAGCTAATTTCCAGTGACAACTCTAAAATCTTCTTCTAAAAATGTATTATTTGTTTTCTAAGATCTGTTTTTCCCATAGAGGTTATGACCATAGTAACTCCAGAAACATAATTATATCTACCCTGTACTCCAAAAATGGGCCAAAATTCTTAATCGACTGGCTAAGAAGAATACCAAAAAAAATCATATGATAGGGAAAGCACTGATATCATAGAATCATAAAATATCCCAAGTTGGAAGGGACCCATAAGGATCATTGAGTCCAACTGCTGGGTCTACACAGGAACAGCTGAGTCAGACCAGATGACTGAGAGTGTTGTCCAGATGCTTCTTGAACTCAGTCAAGCTCAGTGCAGTGACCACCTCCCTGGGGAGCCTGCCCCAGTGCTCAACCACCGCCTGGGTGAAGAAACTTCTCCTGATCTCCAACCTAAACCTCCCCTGTCGCAGCTTCATGCCTTTCCCTCAGTTTCTGTCGCTGGTCACCAGAGGGAGGAGATCAGCGCCTGCCACTTTGATCCCCCTCACGAGGAAGCTGTAGGCTACCGTGAGGTCTGCCCTCAGTCTCCTCTTCTCCAGGCTGAACAAAACAAGGGACTTCAGCCTCTCCTCATACATCTTGCCTTCTAGACCCTTCACCATCTTTGTTGGCCTCCTTCGGTCACTCTCCAATAGTTTCATATCCTTTTTGTACTGTGGCACCCAAAACTGCACACAGTACTCAAGGTGAGGCTGCACCAGCACTGTGTAGAGTGGGACAATCACATCCCTAGACCTGCTGGCAATACCATGCTTGATGCACCCTAGGACATGACTGGCCTTCCTGGCAGCCTGGGCACACTGTTGACTAATGTTCAACCAAGACCCCTAAGTCCCTTTCAGCATGGCTGCTCTCCAGCATCACATCCCCCAGTCTGATATGGTAGACTTCTGAATGGTCTGCTTGCAAAGATAAAGTTCCCAATACAGAAAGATTTTAGATTGGAAATTTCACACATATTAAAGCACAAACTGAAACATCAACAACACCAACACATTAACAGAAATGTAAACACCAGTTTCAAATGCATGGATTGCAACTACATCATAGTCTTTTAACCCTATAACTACTCTATACTGTAGGTAAAATTTGTGCAGATTCCTTGTACAGATAATCTCAACAGCATCACCAAAATTTGGCCCAATATTTTCCTTTAAGTTTCTGCACTTGTTCACAAGCTCCACATTGACATCAGTGCAATTTGTTGGTTCATATCCTTTCCCTTTGAAAGGTATCTCAGATTTTGTTTCTTCACCCAAAAAACCACAAAACCTTCCTGTCTCAAACACAATTGCTAATCTGCAGTTGTGACCTTTGTGTCTTGCTCAATGCATAATATACATTGCTTATTCCTGATGAGCACCCTTGGTCTGTGTCATGTTTACTTCTTTTTATGTGGGCATATCTCATCCAGTCACCTTCAGACTTGTATGTGTGCATGTGTTTATCTCAAAAAATAGATCCAATTCTTTATTTCTAAGAATAAAAGTTCAAGAATGACCTGTGCTAGGAAAACACAATGCTGACCTTGCAAATCGCATGAAAATCTCCCACTAGTGAGAAAGCGGAAGAATGAGTTTTCATGTATCTTCTCTCTCTTGAATTTCCTTTGCAAAACGTGTGCTTTGAATTGAGGATACTTTGCTGTCAATGAAATACCAGTAATGGGTGAAGATACCCATTACTGAAAGAAAATGGAAATACAGCCTGTGACTTCATGAAAAATGTCCCTACTTCTAATTCGTATCTATTTGCCTGCTGTTTCCAAGATCCTGTGCTGTACATACACACATACCTACAAAGCAGTCAAAATGTATTTAAACAAATTTTCAAGCCACAAGCTGAAGTCTGCATTTCTTGCTGGAAGTTACTACTGTTTGTAGATCAAATCTGGCAGTGCTTAGTCAAAACTCTGTAGTCATTTCAGAATTTTCTTGAATAAGGATTCAGTATGGCCTATAGTTAATGCATATTTTATTATATTCTTTTAGTGATAGCCACTTTATCAAGGCTCTACTACAATTCCCGAATTTGAGCTCATTGATTAATTTCCAAAGCTCTAGTATTAAAAGGAGTAGTCATTATAGATTAATGTGCTTTAAATACTTCCTCAGCCTTTATGGTGTTTCTCTGCTTATCTCCTTTGGAAATAGCAGCTAATTAGAACATTGTTATGTACACTTCAAGGTGTTACAAACACGTCTGAAAGTATTTTGATTCGCTTTTTTTCCATTTCTAACCGGTTATACCCAGTGTTCACTAAAGTTACAGTCCCACAATGCAATTAATATGCATAAAAAAGATATCAAAGGAATGAAGAAATTTAAACCAAATGCAAATCTAAGTGTGCAAGAGGATAAATATACCTCATATAAATGTACTGCATGTCAACCAGTTCCTGCATGTGCCACGTTGCACAGTGGATGTGAAACACCAGTGTCAATCACTGTGTGTGGTACGGGGAACTTGGAAATCAGGTCCACGGTTTTCTTTTACAGGAAATGGGCTTTATTCTCAACTTCTTATAACACTGGAGAGGCAGGACTGTGGCACAGCCAGTGGTGCAACCTGGAAGCTTAGGCTGTTTCCACAGAAGCAAATTTATCTATACTGTTTAATTGTTGGCTTCTCCCTCTAGCCCTCACCAGCACTTCACTTCCCAAATAACATTCAGGTGTGGCTGTGCAACGGCATATGGCAAGGATTTCTTCAAACAGTAGTGCAGGTGACACTGACCTGTCCTCAGAGGAAACTGAAGAATGTACCCATACTGGTGGAAGCCTTGCCATGCACTTGTATTTGGGCCAAAAAACAGAGCATGCCTTGACTTATCTATTCGGGAGTGGGGAGGGATGGGGGAGAGGGAGAGGTGGGGAGTGAGTAGAGCCTGACAGACAGTAGTCAAATAAACTAGTATAGATGTCTTCGCTTTGGAGTTGATGGGAAGCAGCAGGATACAATACTGGCTAAGGCTACCTTAGATAATGTTTTAATGAAAATATTTCAAAATCACCTTTATGGAGATGGTATATTTCTCCATTTACTGAGATATATTTTGAGAGTGATTTTGACCTTACCCACTCTACAGTACCCTAAATGCTATACCTGAATAGACTGACAGGAGTGTGAAGTGATCCTAGTGAAATAACAGTCAAGCAAAAGAGTTAAAGAATAATCAGTAATGGAATACTAAAATGTAAAATTCCGCAGAAGGTCTCTGCTTAGGCCAACACAAAATCTGCCACTGAATAACAATGCCAAAAGTGAGATGAACCGTGACTTTTGTAGGTACCCTGGCTTTTAAAATATGGTAAGTAAATAAATTTTCATCCTAGTAAAATAATAACAGTTAGCCTACTAAAATAATAATGGGCTTGTTCCATTTTATCTGATCAGCTCAACTTTTTATTGTGTACAAATTAAAGTACAGTTTTCTTACATACAGGCACTACTGGCAAGAAAAAAAAGAAAAATACAACAAATATTTGATTTCAGCCGGACATATATCTATATACTTAAAAATATTTATGAAACCTCATGTCCCAGAGATGGCTGACTTTTGCTTTTTTCTGGTGTATATGGTTTCCAGGTGATGGTTGAGATAATCCTTCACTTGTGTGTTGTGGGAGATCAGCAACTGACATTCATTGGGAGTAAGGATGAAAAACTTTTTACATGGATTGATGGAATCCTTTCTCAAGTTTTCATATTTTACAGCAATAGCAAAAGCCATAAAATATGTAATACCTTGAGAAGGTAGTAAGAAAAAAAAATACACTTCTTTCCTACATATATATCTTTCTTTTATCATTAGCTCATTGAGAAATGACCCACCTAAAACATCTAGTGCATAATAGGCAATAAAGTGAGCAATATTACATCATATCATTGAGGCAGGGGATGAAAAAGTGGGACTTTCCTCTTTGCTAGTTATACATTGCAGCAAAATTATTGCAATTTCTCACCTCAAAAATGTTATGGCCAGACTCACCACTTATTTTAAACAGCATTTCAACCATTTATCTTCTAGCAATGACTTTGACATCTAAAACTAGATATTCAGAAAAGACAATATTTAGTATATAAATATTTTTTTTTCTTTCTTATACTAGTGGTCCCATTCTGTTTCTATATGTCCCTGCATAAATAAAAGATAACTCCACTGAGTTCCCTGATCACACATAGCTGGAATTACCTCCATTTCAAAAAAAAAAAAAAAAGTTTACAATTATGATTCTATATTTTCTTTTAAGTAAATAGAATGGTATTATTTTAGCTGAGTAACTTTTTAGAATAAACTGCACAAAAGCATTTAGAAAGGAGGGGGAAATAGCACCGTATTTGTCACATTAAAGATGTGCCCAGAAATCATTAGAAATCAATCGAGGTACATTGAGTATAGTGTCACTGTATTTATGTCTTTGAAATAGTGTGACGACCTGCTGCTTCCTTCCTCTAAGATCATTTGAAACCGCATGAAATCTCTCCCTTTCAGGAGACAAACATTCATTGACAATATTCTGTTAAAAGGTACTGAATAAGAGAACCAGGATAGTAATTTCAGTTATTTCATATTTAAAAGCTGCCTCCAACTTTTATTTCTGATAAACTTGTATAGCGCTTATGAAATGTTCTTGATTAAAAAAATTATTCTATACCTCAAGGTATAAAACATTTTAGAATTCTTTCTGTTTCTCAAACTCCAAAATTTCTTACTAAATTTTCAAGCATATTTGCATATTTTTGAGACACAACTAATTATGTCTTTTAATTCTCATTTCTTTGCATGGTTTTGAGTGTTTATTGTCCATTTTCAACTCAAAAGAATAGCATTTCTTCTACAGCTAGGAGGCAGATTCTCTGCTTGGAAATAGACTGGGCATTAGATTGGTTTATTTTCCTTTAGCATGTGTTGAGCAATTGAATTTGTGCATCGTTTGTATTATTGTTGGTACTGTTGCTGTTACTATTATTCTTTGTTATCCCATTCAATTGCCTTTAACTCAATCCATTAGTTTTTTGTTTGTTGGGTGGTTTGGGGGTTTTTTGTCATTATCCTCCTCACTCTCTTGTGGGGGAAGGAGTGAGCTAGAGGCTGTGTGGTGCTCATTGAATACGATCTTATTCAACTAAGCACTAAAAACTTTGCAGTGAAGAAAAACATTAAAACAGGCAAAAATAAAATCCAGATACAATTTCAAGAGAGGGAA
>VWZZ01001712.1:137818-168903 GCA_013399095.1 Psophia crepitans
TTGGCCTCTGCCCAGTGATCCAACCTGTCCAGGTCCCTCTGCAGAGCCATCCTACCCTCCGGTAGATCGACACTTCCCCCCAGCTTGGTGTCATCTGCAAACTTACTGAGGGTACACTCAATTCCCTCATCCAAATCATCAACAAAGTTGTTGAAGAGGATGGGCCCCAGCACCGACCCCTGGGGAACACCACTCACAACCGGTTGCCAGTTGGATTTGACTCCATTCACCACCACTCTCTGGGCTCAGCCATCCAGCCAGTTTTGAACCCAGCAAAGAGTATACCCGTCCAGGCCATGGACCACCAGCTTCTCCAGGAGAACACTGTGGGAGACCATGTCAAAGGCTTTGCTGAAGTCTAGGTAGACTACATCAACAGCCTTTCCCTCATCCACCAGATGGATCACCTGGTCATAGAAGGAGATGAGGTTGGTCAGGCAGGACTTGCCTTTCACAAACTCATGCTGGCTGGGCCTGATCTCCTGGTTGTCAAAGACATGGCACGTGATTGCCCTCAAGATGACTTGCTTCATCACCTTCTCTGGCACCAAGGTCAGGCTGACAGGCCTGTAGTTCCCCGGATGAAAAAATGGATGGGAAATGGTTACTGAACTGTTACAGCACTTTCACACATACACAAGTCTATGGGGCCAGGTGGGATCCACCCAAGGGTACTGAGGGAGTTGGCAGAAATGTTCACCAAACCACTCTCCATCATTTATCAGCAGTCCTGGCTAACCAAGGAAGTCTCAGTTGACTGGAGGTTACCCAATGTGATGTCCATTCACAAGAAGAGTCAGAACAAGCATCCGGGGAACTACAAACCTGTCAGTCTGCTCTCGGTGCTGGGGAAGGTCATGGAGCAGATCATCCTGAATACCACTGCATTGCATGTACAGGACAACGAGATGATCAGGCCCAGTCAGCATGAATTCATGAAAGGCAGGTCCTGCTTGACCAACCTGATCTCTTTCTATGACAGGGTGACACACCTAGTGGATAAGGGAAAAGCTGTGGATATTGTCTACCTAGTAAAGTATTGCCTACTTTAGTAAAGCCTTTGACACCGTTTCCCACAGCATTCTCCTGGAGAAACTGGCGGCTTGTGGCAATGACAAGCATATGCTTCACTGGGTGAAAACTGTGTGGATAGCCAGGCCCAAAGAGTTGGTGAATGGAGTTAAATCCAGTTGGCAGCTGGTCACAAGTGGTGCTCCCCAGGGCTTGGTACTGTAGCCAGCTCTCTTTAATGTCTTTACCAATGATCTGGATAAGCTGATCAAGTGGACCCTAAGTAACTTTACAGATGACACCCAGCTGGGCAGGGGTGTTGATCTGCTTGAGGACAGGAAGGCTCTGCAGAGGGATCTGGACAGGCTGGATCAATGGGTCAAGGCCAACTAAATGAGGTTCAACAAGGCCAAGTGCCAGATCCTGCACTTGTGTCACAACCCCAGGCAATGCTACAGGCCTGGGGCAAAGTGGGTGGAAACCTGCTTAGAGGAAAAGGACCTGGAGGTGTTGATCAACAGCTGGCTGAATATGAGCCAGCAGTGTGCCCAGGTGGCCAAGAAGGCCAGCAGCATCCTGGCTTGTATCAGAAATAGCATGGCCAGCAGGAGTAGGGAAGTGATTGTCCCACTGTATTCAGCTCTGGTGAGGGCACACCTCAAGTACCGTGGGTTTTTTTGGGCCCCTCACTGCAAGAAAGACATTGAGGTGCTGAAGCATGTCCAGGGAAGGGCAATGAAGCAGGTGAAGGGTCTAGAGCACAAGTCCTATGAGTAGTGGCTGCTGGAGCTGTGGTTGTTTTAGCCTGGGGAAGAGGAGGCTGAGGGGAGACCTTATTGCTTTTTACAACTATCTGAAAGGAGATTGTAACCAGGTGGATGTCAGTCTCTTCTTCCAAGTAACCAGTGATAGGTCAAGAGGAAACACCACTAAGTTGCACCAGGGGAGGTTTAGACTGGATATTTAGAAAAATTTCTTACCAAAGGGGTTGCCAAGCTTTGGAATAGGCTGCCCTGGGAAGGGGTCGGAGGTATTTAAAAGACACACAGAAGCAGCACTTCAGGACATGGTATAGTGGTGGACTTGGAAGGGCAAAGCTAACAGCTGAACTTGATGATCTTAAAGGTCTTTTCCAACTGAAACGGTTCTATGATCGTATGAATGTTTGCTGCCTTTCTATCTTTTGTAACGGCATACGGTGGAGATTGCCCACTGCCTTACATTCTGGTAATGGCTTAAAACTCATCAAACAGTGTGTATGTAAGAAGGGATTTTTCCTCAAAACAATTCAATGGATTCCGAGCTAGAAACCCAAATGCAGTGTTTGGGTTTATGGCAGTCTGGTTTTTAATAATTAAAGAACTTTTTCTATGTGAACCTTATTCTCAGAGACAATAAAATATTTCTTATCCCAGGACAGTTAATTAATATTGAAATTTTAGCCCACAAAGTTTTTTGTCCATCTTGCACTCAGGAGAAGGCCAGACACTGTGAATAAGCTGCCCCAAAACTCTGTTTAAAGTATGAAGTTATTTCAGGAGCAAATTATGAACGTTTCCAAAGATAAGCACAATAAAATCCTGCACTAACAATGGTCATATTTGAAATGCATTAAGGAATCACTAAAACAGCTCAACAGTTACTTGGCGCTTGAAAATAAGAATTCAACTATATTGGCTGTATTTCTGTGTTCTTCTGTGGCCCCCCACTCAGAGATGAGTAGGTCCCAGTCCTGTGAATACACTTTCTGTTCTTTCCTGAGAAGACGTGAGACAATGGATTTTTTTAGGAGGAACATCATTTTGCTTTCTTCACTCTCTTCCTTTTGGAACAGCTGGCCACAAGGAAACTGTTTGCAGAAGGGCTCTCATCTCACAGTGGGAAGCAGAGTGCCTGTTTTCTCCACTACAGCGCTGAGTTGCGGTACTGCCTAAACCTATTTTTTGATCCTCAGATGAAGCAGCACTGCAGGCACAGGTACAGACGTCCAATCATTTTTTCCTCCCTAGGTATTAAGATATACCTTAAAAAATTCTAAATACATTTTGAGTGAGGTCAGTAATATTTTTAATAGTTATTTCATCTTCAGAATCCTCACCCATTATTGCTTGCCAAATTATGCACCTACATAATGAACACTGGTTGATTAGTAGTCTTACAGCACGGATCTCCCTCACCCAGCATTTCTCTGGTAGAAATACACATACAAATGACTGAAAATTCAACATCTAAAAATCTGATTGTGGCCTTCTATTTATAACTTCATATGTATTAAAATGATTCCCTGACAATCCGAAAAGGTGTAGAGCTACCAGTGATAGCCACTGGCAGATCCATGCCAAAAGCAATATAATTTGCTGTCCCCCTTAACAGCTGTACTGTTTAATTCTGTGACCTCAATTAACCAGCCCTAGAAATAAAGGGATTTCCTGTCCTTTCAGTATCCTATACTTTTATACGATCTGCATAAACCCCAGTTTTCACCTGGCTTGCATCATAGCTACTTGATCTTCCTTTCTACTTTCTGAATTTTATTATAATTACCTAAAATTGTCTTTATTCCACCATTAGATCTAAGAATACTTACATTCCACTGCCAATCTGGTGGTTTTCTGAGGAATGCTAAGGTTAGAAGAAGCACCAGCCCACTAAATGGAGTCAAAAGGACTTTTCACAGCCAGATTCCTCTCTCCCTCCCTCCACTTCCCAGGTCAACCCAGAAACAAGATAGTAGCAAGAATTAAAGCTCTTCTCATAGTCTCTTTCTTAACAGCATAATTCTCTCCAGCTGAGCCCAGTCACATTTCCAAGGGCAAGGAAACTCCACTAATTATTTTGCTCAAGATTTTAGTGTTAACCCTTAATAAGTAAGTCTAGAAAATTTCCTATCTATCTATATTTGCAACTCAGGTCTAATTTACTTTATACAGTAAGTGTTCACAGTACAGAAAATACTAAAGCTTGCTCTGTTTATCTGCATAAGAAATTAAACAAGTAATTACCGTAATGAAGTGAGATGACGTTCTTTTAGCCTGGAAAAATCCTCTGATATAGCCTCATAAAGTGTTATAAGATACAGGGTAGTTTTTCTGGCAGCCATTACTGTTAATACTAAAATAAGGATTACTCTTAAAGGTCACCCAAAGACATATTGTTGTAACAGTAGGATAACAAATTGTGGTTTCATGATGTCCAAATTAAAAAAAAAAAAAAAAAGTTTACTAATTTCTGTCCTGTAGGGATTTTGCATTTTTAACAGGTATACTGATAAAATTATATTATTATTTAAAACGTTCTCAGAATATTACTGTAGAGTACTTGTAAATCACTGTTTCTGTATTATAGGTGGGAAAAAATAAAGATAAGGGATAACATTCAGAATTTTGGAAGTGGTCCTTTATTTTGAAGGGCATTATGTGAAGGACATCACCTTAGCTGACATCTCTGAGAAACAGTGCTATGGCATGAGCTGAACACCCACATCTCTAGGTGAAATAAAAAATAGTTTCAACTTCTTTGTCAAGTATTTTCTCAGGGCCAACCACACAGTATACAAGTTTTTGCAAGTTATGCCTTACACTTTATCACTACTGTCTGGCAAAGAGCACCACATACTTTACTCTTCATGTAACAGTTTTTCCTAATGCTATACTAGGTTGTGGTCCCTCGTGACACAAGCGGGTGTGATCCATCTTCAGAAATTGGCCCCATGGTTCACTGAGGTAAGTCACCATTTCTTTAACCTGCATACTTCAACTCAGCTGCATTTTCAAACTAAAAACCTGACCTGATTGCAAAAGCTCCGTGCTTCAAAGATGCAGAGGGGTCCATGTAATTGCTTGAGTATGGATCAAGATCTTCAGCCAGGTTACCAAGACTCACTTTTAGTTTAAAAGCACAAGTTTTTAGCTTTAAAAATTGTGAGGATACTTATCGAATATTTATTGGATGTACATGTAATTGTGAATATGTCACATAACACCACAAAATTGATCATAAATTCTCCTGTTCACTTCTCAATTGCTAGAGATGTCACAGAAGTGTATTGGATCATGGGGTTTTTTTTCTTTTTTTCTTTTTTTTTTTGGTGCCAATTGTTGTTATGTCTTTTCCTCCGAACACCCCATGTGCTCTAGCCCTGTGTTTTCCAACTAGTATGTAACTGACCCAGTGAAAACCGTTTAAGAGCTCTGCTCTGTAATTATCTTCATCCTTATAGCCTTTTAAAAGAGGTCTTCTATTTTTCTCCCAGTCACTGAGCATCACACTTGTAAAAGTGTGTTGGCCTATCACACAGAAGAGTTAACTCAGTAAATTCAGTGAATACAGTTTGGAGGCTGTGGTAGCTGTAAATCTCCAAGAAAATAGGATTCAAAAACTGCAGTAATTCTAGCACAAGTTGCACTTCAAAAAAATGCTAAGTTAGAATTCAGTATGGAGAAAAATAAAGGTGTTTTTCATCATTCTCTGTATTAATACAGAAATGAGGACTTGGGACCAATTCCAGATTGTTTTTAGCTGCTTTCTAAAGGATGTCAAAAAATCAGTTGAAGCTCTTTTTTTTATTTTTTGAGAAACATATGTCCCAATTATCTTAGTCTTTGAATGCATGTTATGTTATTTTTAAATCCCCATAGGTAGTCTGAACTTCTCACTTCAAATTAACATTATATAACGAAAGCATATCTGTAAATATTGATAATTTACCTGTCAAAGGTTTAGAAAGGCACTGTTCTGGTCCTAATCAAACCATCCTTACTGCAGCTGTTTAGAACAGTTTCTCCCAATTTCAGTAATGTTTTCACTAGATTTTGCACATAGGATGAGGAATAATAATACAGTATCATTTAATTGAATTGCCATTATGACAGACTTTACAATGAGCCGTTTAAGGCACAACATTTTATAAATGCTATTAAATAGAATTAATTACTTCAAATAATGTATCTCTGTGTGAAGATGCACATGTGCTGAAACGTATGCTTATATGCACGTGCATGTATGTAAGTATATAGGCTGTGGAAACACATCTGGAAAAAGAAGATGTAGCCACCACAAAACTTTATTTTAAAATCCTGCTTTATAATATTGCCACATTCCCAGATAGCAACGCCATTTTCTGTCATAGCTTTTTCCTATTTTTTCTGCTTCCCCATCCTTTCTTAAAGCATGAGTAAGAGGATTGTGAGGTACTTGTATCATAACTGGTACACATAGTGAAATCAATGCCTAAAGCTGTTAGTACAGCTACATCTGACTCTAATGACTCCAGTCTTTCTTTCCTCAGTTCTTCCATTTTTGGTAATTTCCCACGTGCCTCAGTTCCCTAACTTGTGTGGTTATTTGAGAACCCCTGTTTCTGCCTGAGAGCAAGAGAAGTAAATTCCTTGGGTTGTGCTGGCCATGGGACCACTGAGAAACTGGCGGACCTAACTGCTCTCATTTCACCCACGAAAACATTTCAGTCAGTCGAAGCAGAGGTTTCAGATGAGTTCAAATTAGAATCATGTATTTTCTTCCCCCTCTACTGAACAGCATCTCTGAAGACTCTACTGTGTCTCCAGTGAGCCTCTCAAAAAACTCACTTGCAATATTTGAAATATCTAGATACCGTATATGGCAAGACATGAGTCTTCCACCATAAGGTTTACTTTCTGAAAGCCCACCTTATTAGGAAAGGCTCTACATTCAGAGTTTGGATAGATAAAGTCTTAAAGACATAAACACACAGGCAGAGATCACCCACACTCTGGCAAAGCTTAAGCTTGCTGTTACCTTGTTTGGCAAATGAGCAAACTGAACTGCCTTCACACAGCCTTAACCTTCACATAAATGCTGTGCATCAGAAGAAAAAAGCAGAACTAGTAACAATAGTGTGCGAGAGTGGGGACTGCAGTTCCTGGCCTCAAAGCCTCATCCTTAGCCATGACAATGTCCCCCTTTTCCTTTCCTCTCAAATGGGCACAAAGGGTATATTTTTCTGTCTTCCAGCCGCAAGCCTGGTAAGGCTGACATAAATACATACTCCTGTCTCTGACGCCATTGTACTGTACTTCAAACTACCCCTGCTGACTTTTATTATCCCAAACATTGTAACATTAAAATTGCTGATACTTTTTAAAAAAAAAATGCAGTAATGGCTAAAATTCTGAAAAATTACAGTGGGTGTTATTTTTAATAATTTAACATAATGGCTGTAGCCTTTTCAGTAAAGTAGCAATTAAGTCATCACAGCTGCCTGGTCTACACAAATATATTACAGAATCACAGAATCACAGAATCACAAGGGTTGGAAGGGACCTCGAAACATCATCTAGTCCAACCCCCCCTGCCAAGGCAGGGCCACCTAGAGCACATCACTCAGGAACACGTCCAGTCGGGTTTTGAATGTCTCCAGAGAAGGAGACTCCACAACCTCTCTGGGCAGCCTGTTCCAGTGCTCTGTCACCCTCACAGTGAAAAAGTTTTTCCTCACATTAACCCGAAACCTCCTGTGCTCCAATTTGCACCCATTGCCCCTTGTCCTATCGCTTAGTGAGGCCGAGAAGAGCCTGGCTCCATCTTCCCGACACTCACCCTTAACATATTTATAAACATTGATGAGGTCACCCCTCAGCCTCCTCTTCTCCAAGCTAAAGAGACCCAGCTCCCTCAGCCTTCCCTCATAAGGCAGATGTTCCACTCCCTTGATCATCTTAGTGGCTCTGCGCTGGACTCTCTCTAGCAGTTCCCTGTCCTTCTTGAGCTGAGGGGCCCAGAACTGGATGCAATACTCCAGATGGGGTCTCACCAATGTAGAATAGAGGGGGAGGAGGACCTCCCTCGACCTACTGACCACAGCCCTTCTGATGCACCCCAGGGTGCCATTGGCCTTCCTGGCCACCAGGGCACACTGCCGGCTCATGGTCATCCCTCCGTCCACCAGGACCCCCAGGTCCCTTTCCCCTACGCTGCTCTCCAGCAGGTCAGCCCCCAGCCTATACTGGCCCTGGGATTCTTCCTTCCCAGGTGCAAGACCTTACACTTGTCCTTATTGAATCTCATCAGGTTCCTCCCCGCCCAGCTCTCCAGCCTATCTAGGTCCTGCTGAATGGCAGCACATCCCTCCAGTGTGTCAGCCACTCCTCCCAGTTTAGTGTCATCAGCAAACTTGCTGAGGGTACACTCCATTCACTCATCAAGGTCGCTGATGAAGATATTGAATAGTACCAGAAACTGTGTCTGTTTTTATTGCTCATACCTTCGGAACCATTTTGCTGCACAATCTGACACCAAAGTCAGAAATCATGAAGGGAAAACTGGTAGAAAAAGAAAGGTCATTAATTGAAACTCTTATTTTTTGTTATGTTCCACTGATATTAACACAACTGTAAGTGGCTCTGCATCTCAAACACTGTTTCCCCAAGTAATCATCGTTGCTGCAGGTATATGTCTGTTCGAATACATTTCTCATTCTGAACCAGGGATGTGCACAGGGACACATCACTAGAATCATCTATTTTTAAGGTTCCTCAGCTGTATAGCTCACCTTTTAATTCTTGGTTAGTTCCTGAGCAATATTTATACAAGGTTCTCGTATTTCTGGCATTCCAGTGCCTTTTTTTCATAGAAGCCAATGTCCTGATGCATAAGTAACTTTCACTACAGACTGTTGTTATTTTAGTTGTGGTGGGTTTGTTGTTTTGTTTTTTGTTTTGTTTTTTTTTTTTTAATTTGGTTGCAACGGTGGTTGCTCCCAATACTGAAGCAAAGTGCTTGTCACTGTTTTACAGCAGGTCAGCAAGGAGCCAGGAGGTGGCTTTTAGCACAAGCCTCATATTTAACATGCACAGCGGTCGAATTCTTTCCTCCCAGTCTAGTTAGCAATTTGAAGATTTCATTATTTCTTTCTAATATTCCTAAACTGATCAGGAAAGGAAGCCAACAATTAGGTCATAACAATTTGCTTTATGCCTGACCTTATGCATGGCCTTAGACAAAAAGTTGAACTTTTCTCTACCTTGTTTCCCTATTTGTTTTGAGCAGTAGGGACTGTAGTGACCCAGAAAGTCAAAGCTCTGAGCACTTTGTCCCTGGTTCAGCAAAACACCTGTATGCCTTGGCTTCCATGAGGCTTTCCCAGCAATCAAAAATTAAGCTTAGATCAAGTTTCTCCTAATCTCCCTAAGAATTTTTTGACATCTCAGGGAAGTTATTACAGCCACCTATTTCTGATAAGGACTTCCAAGTTGCCACTCTGGATTGTAAGAAAATTTGGGAAGCAGACGTCTGTGTGCCCCCAATGTATAACTTCAGAGTGAGAGGACAGAGTCACAGAATTTGAAAAGTATCTTTTTTTGGCGACCTACACCAGTGGCCTATAAGTGGACCCAAAGTGTTTCCATGCATTTGATAAAGAAACCCTCCTTCATTCGGGAAGAAATGGCAAAAGAGATACAATCACAGACTTGAAGGGTCGGGAACTGTCCTGCCTCGACGTCCTGCATACTGCTTACTGGTCATTTGTGTGAGCATAAACGTGGTTCCAGTCATATACTGCAGGTAAGAGCGTAGACACGGGCAAGGACCGTGGAGTAGCCAGCACGTTATCAATCAGCAGTCGAGCTTACTTTATTCATGTAGCCATGCCCCAAGCTACCACTAGACTAAACCACCTAGTAATAAAGTATTAATATACAGCAGGTGCCTAATTATGTAGACTAAGTTACAACTGGCCCTCATTTTCATGTGAAAAATTGTGGTTTTGAAAATCCTAGCTGAAGGCTTTGCAGAAACAGTGTGCTGTCACATCAAAACCCAGTCATACCAGGTATCCTGGTCCTTGGTATAATACAAGACCCAGGGGGACTGATCGGTTTAAAAAGGGAAACTAGTCTGCCCCAGGCAAAAAAATAATTCAGAGCCACGTTAATTCACACTACAAAATGGAATAAGACAGCAAGATTTCTGCCCTATCTTCTCACTCTCTCCTCAGCTACCCTCCCTCCCTACAAGAAGGAAAAATTTAAAAAAAAAAAAAAAAGAAAAAGAAGAAATCTGCCTCACCAGCTGCTTCAGCTTCAGGGGATTATTATTCCCCTAAACACCAGTGTAAGTCAGAACATTCTTGCTACCACAAACAAAATGCTACATGTGTACACTGGGTAAATAGGAAGCAAGGAAAGATGTTATCTTAGTCATCTCCTGCACAGCTATACTATCCTTCACTTCCAACTGAAGGAGGTGCTATGACAGCCTTTCATTAAAGGCATTAAATATGTTGTCTTTAATTCCTCTAAACCCAGCAGAAAGAACTCCAGATACACTGATGTTTCAGGTGTCCAACAGCATCACCAGTTCAGGAATCGAGGAAGCTCTGTGCCTGCAATAAAACCAGTGTTACGCAGGGTGGTGGGAGTTTGTCCTTCCCCCTGCCCCAATTTCCCTTGCTGCAATCAACAGCTAAATTGATCTGACACTTCATCCGTACAGCAAGGTCCCCAGGGAGAGGGTACGTATGCAGTGTGTGGAGTGCACTGGGGAAGAGAGGACCTGGTGGCGATGGGGAGTAGGGGGAGGAGGGCGGGGGAGGAATAAAGGGTTCAAAAGTAAAGTCATCAAAAATAATGAGGCTGTTCCGCCCAGCTTCCACTGCAGCAGAGAAGCAAAATGCCCTTTCAAATTGGGTGTCCCAGCTCCACAGCTGAAATAACTGGTCATAGAAAGCTGCAAGCAAATTGCCTTGACAAGGCCGTTACCGTTGTAAGAGTTCAAAGGTTTTGGACACCAGGTCAGCAGCTGCCAATCAAGCGGACAGAAAAAGCTGCTCGTTGAGCCTGTGATTTCTACCTAGGCCGCAATTATCCCTGACTATTCCTGTACCTCAGCAGCTCCTCTGATTAAACCAGCCTCCCTTTTACATCTCTTTCAGAGTGCGATTCACACACTAATTAGTTGCCTGCTCTCCACTGGGATGTCAGACCCTCAGTCAATTTATCTCTATTTCAGCCTGCTCAGAGTGACTTCCCCAGTTATCAAAATTTAATCATGCCTTCAAAAATGTTGAAAAGTGGTCATTAGAGGCAAAAGGCCACAGGATACAATATTCATTTTTCTCTATCTTCCAGTCATCCAGCTGGCATCTATAATGGATATCCTGGGGGCTGTGAGAACACGTTGATTTATGCAACCTTGCTCTTGCTCTCACTGTGGTGCACCAGCCTGCTTTAAAGAACAGGTTTTAACAAGGTCTGAGGTGGGAGGACATTAATCATGGTAGCATTGTATGTGGAAAAGGGTGCTGTGTAGTCAGAAGAACCCCCTACAGCAGGGCAGTCAGATTTTTTTACCACCTTCTCAGAGATAAAGGAGAGTTTGACAATTGATTAGACCTTTCTGTAACCTTGCAGTCCTGTGAAATGATGAGAGAGAGAGAAAGGGAGGGGAAAGAATGGTGAGAGGGGGAGGGAGGGAGAAGCAGAGAATGATTCTCATACTGACGGTCTTAAATGTGCAATAACTTTATGATTCTTGACTGAAGCTGGCTATCAAAATCAGTCCCAACTCAATACAGTCTAAAAAAGAAGATCATTCCTGGAATAAGAGTCCTTTCAGCTGTACATGTCAGAGGCAATCATGGGCACCCAGCAGCCTGCAGTGACTCCCCTGAATACTCTGTATTGCACAGTGAAACCCTGATAAAAATGGCATTGGATAACATCAATCTCAGCTGTAACGTTCCAAAGTAGGTTTCAGCAAAATCAACAGTGATGAATTGAAATTTGTTGACAATAGGCCGGGCGAGGAGGGGGACAAGGGGGGAGTGATTATTATTCTGTCTTTTTCTTCCTTGAAACCAGAGGAATGATTTCCAAACCTGGGAGCATGCAACTGAATGCATACATTTGCATGCAATGAGCCAACGTAGAAGGCAAAATCTGAGCGTGCAAATCAGATACTTGCCTTTGCCAATGGAGGGAGGGTTCCCTGGTGAGCAATGCATATGCAAATGAGCGTTGAAAACTGGGCTCACCTAATTTGTTTAATCTGCCACGATGTCGGTGGTTTTGCCCTTGTCCAACATATAGGATCAGAGGGTCACGACTTAGAGTGGCTAGAGCCGGGCACAGTGAGAGTGCGCATCTTGTTATGCCTCCCCCACACCGCTCTGGAAATGTGACTCAATCCTGAACCACAATCCCCCTGCTATTTTAGTCCTGAGCTTTTCTCTCTACCACATGCAATAATTGTCATTTTCCATTCTCCTGTCCTGGGATCTCTCAAGCTGAAGGAGTCTCCTGAGCTCTCACCCTCCCTTCTTGCTGATACTTAAGACCCGGGGGGTAAATGTTCAGCACAGTATGCAGGCATTGAGCTGAACAACTCATTACTGGTACGGGGAGGGGAATGGGACTAATCCTCATATCATGCTGGAAATTTAACCCTGGATGTCGTAAGAGACTGTTCTTCCCCACAGACAGAATCAGAACGAGCTGGAGAGAAAGTGAAAAATCAAATAAAAATCAAGAACATCCTCTAATTACACCTCTTTTCAGAGGTGGGCTGAAATCCCTTTCCCAGCTGTGGCCAGCCTGCCAGCCTACTTCAGTTTTCCCTGCCCAATGCAGGTCACTGCCAGCTGCTTGTGAAGGTGCAGACAGCCTGTCAAGGGTAATCTTTGCCTATGTCAGATTCTGATCTAGGTATTACAGCTCAGTAAACAAAGTAGCATTGGTTCTTTAAAAGCTTTGGAGTGACAAAATGCAGGGTCCTTTTTTGTTTCTTTTTTTTCTGTACAAGGCGCATTTCCCATAGCACCACCTCCTAGAAGAATGTGGAGATGTCCTCCAGGCTACAGTTAACTCCACCTTTCAGCCATGCACAGCAATCCTAGATATTAAGGACTTCTGCATTAGGTCTCTAACCTGTTTCTTTGTGTTTCCTGTGGAAGCAGAAAGGACATCAAGCACCAGCTATTCTTCTTCAGTGCATCAGCTCCTCCAGGCAAGCAGTTCGCTTGTCACTAAGCAGCCCATATTATGATACACTGTGAGACACATTCAAAACAATTTAGGCTTACAGTTTAAAGGAGGATATTGGAGCCATGAACATGAAAGCTCATGTGCCTAGCCACATTAATTTCAAACCAGATTCTTTGAATTCAGGTGTACTGTTTACACAAGAAAGTCCTGAGTACATTAGTCCAATGCAGCCAGACACAGAATTTGCCTTGGACTGCAGTATTCTGAGGGCTACTGAAAGGCCATGTAGTTTCTGAAAAAGGCTGAGCTAGTTCTCCTACACTTTGTAACCAGCTGCCTGAGGTGGAGTATGTGAAAAAAGCTCCTGTGCATCCCATGCTACCTGTATTTCTGGGTCAACAGTAAACAACATTCAGCCAGGCCAATGGATAAAGATCCTCTCTTCATGCTACCCTAACAAGGCACATCAACTCTATGGAATAATAGGTTTGCGGAATTCTGCCCTCAGCACCTCTGCAAAACCCAGCAGTGATGCTCTTGAGAAGAAATCCTGTTTTCTGCTGTGCTTATTGTGCTTCCAGTCAATAATACATTCTGCAGGCAGGACATAGATGGGATATCTCTCAGAAAAGAGGCAAAAAGAGATTTTAGAGGCTGGAAGGATGGATCTTGAATGTAAGCACCAAAAAAGGGGCGCAGGTGGTTTTTTACTCAGAAAGAGATTTCTAACGTATCTTTCTTGATCTCCTCAAGATTATTCAAAGAATATTATTGAGGAAAAATATAATCTATTTTCCTGGACTGTTACAAGGCTAACAGTGTATGCGAATGAAAGGAAACTGAAGATCTTCGAGAATATTGACTGCGCAAGAGTGGTAGCCTGTAGTTGCTACTATATTGGACAGCAGGTATTTTGAATCAACATCTTCCTATACTGTATGTCAACCACATAGAAACAGAAGCATTAGATGTTTCTTCTGTTTGGTAGAAGTGAGTGGAATTACATTACTAAATTATGGTTTTGCTCCAATTGCTCTGTCTCCCTGGCACTGTTGGCAAGCATGAAAGCTGTAATTTTCATTAAAAGACTCATCCAGATATTTGGCAGCGATTATATGATTCCTAGAGCCACTCAGTCACAAACAGGTAATTAACCCATAAAGCAGTGCTCATATTAGATTTATTTTCATTTTTATTATGTATCAGTGGTACAAAGAGAGAGAAGAAGCTGCAAGGATGTTTACAATAAAAAAAACAAACACCACAAGGAAACTACATAGTACAGACCATAGAGTTTAGCAGTTGTCTCTATTTTTTTTTTCATAATAAACCAGAATGAAATCAGAGTTAAGAGCTACAGACAAAATCCATTTAAAAAATAGAAGAAAATAAAATATCCAGCTTACATGGAGGAATAGTAAATCACTTCCAATACTGTAAAAATTCTCACTGTAGCTGGCAATAAAATTATAGGAATTACTAAATGTATATGCATGCACTTTCCTGTGTGCACACATATATATGTTTGCATATATGTTTATGCAGACATAAGACTGAGTTCATATAATAGTGGAACTGGAAAGTGTCGACTAAAAGGAAATGAAATTATGAGGTACATAAATCACTTCCAAACAATCAGAGACTCATCCTCTATTTTTTCTACTTAAGGATCTAAACTGACATAAAATAAGTACTTCAAGCGACACCATTTTTCAACTGCGAGAGACTTAGTAATGGACTATTAGTCAGATCCAATAAATAACAATAACAGTCATTTACATACTGTGGCAGCAATACAGACACAGTGCACTCAACAACAACAACAACAAAAAAGTAAATGCTAAAACTTTTCAAAAGCCTTAATTCAAAGTAACTGATCCCAAGACATGTGGTCCTGAGCCTTTACACCAGATTTTCACTTCCACAACTGAAATTACCATTCAAGCAAACACCCAGTCCCAGGCAGTTTGACTGAAACTGCAGTTTTTAACCAGGGAAAGTCCTGAAGGTACTAGCAACTTTGAAGAAGTTGGGAGCCCTTCTACAGCTTTCAGACAAACGACCTCCTTTCTTGAAAACTTAATTTCTGAAGTTTCATGTTCCATACTGAATACTACCCACTTTTTATCTATATTGTATGTATAGGATAGATTGACACTGATAGCCATAAAAAGAGAATTGTCAAAATAGTTAAAAATAAAAGCTTTTAAAAGGAGTAACAGCCATTTTTTTCATATATTGCAGGACCTAAGAGGAGAGCACACATTCAAAAGCCCAGATATTCTCCATTTCACAAGCACCACCAAGCATTTTAAAGCAAAGTATTGTTTGTAAACATGAACTCAAATATGTTTGTTAGTTATGGGATGAATAGCGTACAGTTTAATAATCTTTTTGGATCTCTGTCTTCATTTCTCATTTTTTACCCCTCCACAAGGTAGCTAAGGTACAATGTAAAAGCCACCGGCAAATCCAGGGAAATAACCACGTATCATGAATATTACTCGCCACAACAAAATACGCACTCTCAAGATATACAGATAAAATAACCCACATGTTCTAAAGTAACCCACATATAGCAAAATTATAACCTCGCTATATTTATACACATGGGTGCAGTTTTCATACACTATTATAGTCTCATATTATATATCTTTAAATCATGCTGCGAAAGTTTCTGCCTTCCCCTAATGCTGGCTCTAATTTAGGATGAACAACTACTCTCATAAAGAAAAACTGCTGCGGCTGCTGTTTATTAGGCTGCAGAAAGGTCTCACTGACTAATGTCCCAGGATTAAATGAATGTGGAATAATAAGAGCTGATTTATTTGTGCTCCAGTAGGATAAAGCTGCCACTGATTTTACAAGAAACTATTCATCTGAGGGCTACTATAGCTAGTAAATTGTGGCTGTTGCTGAAATTAGTCTCCAGGCCTTCGTGCAATCTACAGAGTGAAGTAGCAATACGGTAATAAAGCTATTGCAAGTACTTGGTGTATTTAAAAGGTCCTACTTTTACCCGTGTCTTAAGGGATTCTGAAAGTCAGCTTTCAGAGAATGCCACCAGAAATTCTACTGGCCTTTGCCTACAATTTCGATTTCTACCCTGGGAATGTATGAGAATTAAAAATGTATAAGTGACAATAAAGTAGAAAAAATTTCATGCTTGTGGATTTTGGAGGAGGTTTTTGGTGGGTTGTTGGTTTTTTTCCCCCTTTACACAATCTGCAGTGATGTTTTCACTACAACATTACAGAGAATACAAGGGATTCTGCCCAGCCAACAGATTTTAATAAAAAGAACAGTAAAGTGAATCCTCAATAAGATAGCAGAAAACCCTTTTTTAAGATTTCCTAAAAATTTTCTGATGTTTGCACTGAGATAACAATAAACCAAAAATTAATTAAATCACATTAAAAGATATTAAATGGAATTGATTGAATAGCAAGGAATTACCAGAGCCCTTTAAAAATAAGAAATAATCAGAAATTATGTAAATAAGAATTTAAAAGTGAAAAACACATTTATAGAGAACTAAGAGCATTATATCCTGATCCAGTAAAAAAATTAGTAGTATTACATTGAATGGACATTTGCATAGATATGAATGAATTGCTGAGCTCCATGGACAACAACCCATACTGAAAATAAAAGTGAAAGACTTTTAATCAAATTTATAAATCTCAGCATGCAAATTTTACTGAAAATTAATTACATTTTTCTCTGTCAGGACTATTTCTTTCAGGCTAAAGATCAGGTTATATTTCTGGAGTTATCTTTCATTACATGACTTTTACCTATTCTCTGAATAAAATACAACACACAACATCATTTTCTGACAGTTCGTAGTTACTAAATCCACTTCAACTGGAATCCATGGACACGCATGTTCTACCCATATTTGTGCATTAGAATGTAGCAGCCCTTATTTCTTTCCGAAGAAGAAAACTTTGTTGGTAGTACTGTTATCGTGCTGTTGACATGATACACATTTGGAAACGCATATCAGCAGCACGCATCACCCAAAACTCTGACATTAACTCTCACAATCGATTCTGAAATAACAATGTAACCGTTAAACAGAGGGTCCACACATACACGCCAAAATGGATAGTACAAATACCATCTTAAAACTTTACAGGTGAGAAGAATTCTGTCACTTCATTTTACCCTTCTTACTATTTTTGTTGCCTATTTTTGAAGTGAGCACAGAAGTAAATAGAATCAGTTTAGGCTTCGCATGAAAATTCAGGCTGGGATTTCTTCAGATGAAGAGCATTCATTAGTGAATTATTCCCAGGTAATGAACAAGCTGAGAGAGTCCTCTGTCTCCAATTCAGAATTTGCTAGATAATACTTCGCACCTATAGTGGATTTCATTTCGTTGTATCGTAACTATAGTGACAAATTTTATCAATAAAATATACTGCACTCTAAGGCTAGAGCTTTTTGTTTTCAAATGGAAGGTTATCAGCATTTTCTTTTTATATAATGCTTTATAATTGAGTGTTATGCCTCACATCTTCAGCTATCCCATCCCTACTTTCAGGTGTGGTCATTCTTTACCGTATATTATAATTAATTCTCATAGTGTGTCCTTAAGAGTGTCAAAAGACCTATAGGTGAGGTCTATTGTCAAGACAATACTAGAGTTTTAAGTTCCTTTTCAGGAGGCAGTGATCCATATACTTGAATGTCAGCATCCATGATAACCGTGGGAAAACTTACCACTGTCTCTAAGATTTCCACATCCACACATTCAGGTACAATGGAAACATTTCTTTGCAGAAAATAAAGATTTTTCTAGGCTGTTAGGCACTAAATTTGCTACCAAGCTCTATTCAGATTTCTAAAACTATGATCTCTTTTACACTGAAGAAACAAGAAGTACGAAATTCTTTCTGTTCGTTCTCTCCCTTCAACAACTTTTTAATGTCATCTTGTTGCAAATGGACAGGAACTGCACATTTTGAGGAAGGGAAGAAATAGGATGAAATACACTAAAAGATGCTGAGGGTAAACACCAAGACGTCCCAGGGTAGGAAAATAAAGTTAGCACATTGACTTGGTCTTGAGTGATACGCAGATAGCTTTGTCTGCACTGGAACTACGTTAGCTGGTAAAATTTTTCTGCAGTGATTTTCTTGTCCTGTCCTCCTTCGTTAACATCATCATACTGTTAACTCTCTCTTACATTACTTTAACTTCCTATCACTACAGTTTATGAGGTGATATTTGGTGTACTGCATGTCAGCATTATCACAATTTTAGTGGAGATTTCAATGCACACATTACAGCAACAAAATACAAAAACTGCTGTTTAGAAAATGAGATTTATTAGTGTGAAAATAACCACAGTATCAACAACGGTTTTAAAGCATTTTAGCTGGGTACTTTTTTTTTCTTATTTTTTTTCCCAACATTTTTGTAAATTGAAATCCTTTATGAAGGAACTTTTTCAAAGAAAATCAAGTGATTTTGAATCATTGTACCAGATAAACCAGATATAAAAAAGAGTGGGTGGGTGGGGGTGGGGTGGTGTCTAGGCCAAGCACTTTTACTGCTCTTTTTAAAAAACAACAAAGAGAAAAAAAATCTGAAATTTCTTTATTACCCTCTGGAGTTGGATTTTTACAACAGGTTATCATCATCACAGCAATATTTATTTGCTCCATCATTCCTAAGGTATAATGCTGGCTGGTATTCATCTGTGTTGTCTTGTCAGAATAAAATGGCTACTGAATTAGAAGCTGTCCTTTTATTGAAACAGAAAGGGTAAATTAACTTCTTGAAGCTTATTTGTAAGTCTAGCTTGCCCTGAAGTAACTGTAACACTACAGATGCATAGTTCATCAATTTATCAGCTGTGGTTCTATTTAGTTCTGTTCAGGTTTTTGTGTCATATCTAATATCAGATTAATTAAGCCCTACATTTGGGAAAAAGTCTGCCTGTATGGATTAAGGTTATTAATTACTAGGAGTAAAAAGTAAGCTTGTCTTCCTCTGAAGATCAAGAAATCCAGCAAGGAAGAGTTCTTTTTTTTCCCCTTTGTCCAAATCCTTTCAGCCAGAACAGAGTCCAAAAGCATCTTTTCTTAGACAAATCTCTCGGTAGTAGTAGCTCAAGCTGCTACTTTATCCCAATTTTTCTCTTCCTTCTCTCTGGCTTTCTGTGATGTTTCCTTTGCCCTCCTTCTCTCTTTTCTTGTTCTTTCTGATAGACATACTTTTACTGCATGTTAAAACTAAATATGATGAACAATGTATGAACATTCATACATACAGTTGAAATGATTTTGTGGAATTATATTTGCTGAAAATGGTGACAGATGCTAATGTTTGGGGTATAACTGCTTTGATTTCCAAAAGAGTTTTGATATTTTGTAAACTTACAGTTTTGCTGTCTTCTGTACATAAACATACGAAGTTCTCAGGAATAGTTTGCTGTGCATATGCAGCACTGACAAGGTTTTAATTTAAAGAATCAAAATTATTAAAATGAATCTGAAATTTTTCTTTGGCGAGTATTGGAAGATAATCTAAGGAATTTGAGTTACAATTGCAATGTGAGGAGGAAATTCAAACCACAGTTGTGTTTTAGTTGGGTGCCAGGGTTGCGCTTGTGTGCAAACCCAGTGCACCCTGTCATTGAGTCCCTATGTCACCCAGGAACACTACAACAAATTTCTGCAGGTGTGAAGAATAGACTGTCCTAAGACATGGTGATGGACTCCACTTCTAGCCATCTTTGGAACAAAGCTTTTGACTAGGTGCTACAGCACTCTCCATGGGAATTGTGAACTCTGGAAAATCCCCACCAGGTCAGCACCTGTTGTGCATAGGCCAGCTGGTCGGCACTATCTGTCAACTTACATGTGTTGTTTACTGTACTGTGTGGAGATTCTGGCCATCCCAGAGATGTTCACAGGCAGTTCCAGCTGCATATCTGAACAAATTGCACATAGATGACACTCTAGTAAATTTCAGAAACTAGTCCTGCAGATTCAAAAACAGCCATGTAGGACAGCTTTTTCTATTGCCCAGTTGTGTGTGACTGTGATGTACACAGTCAAAGACGACCAATAACAGTGGATGGATTACAAATGTGGCAGTTCTCATGTAGGACCACTGACCAGGTGGACTGTAAGTAGTCATCAGAACAACAGTTCGGGAAGTCTCAGCCGATTCAACTGAAGAAGCCATTGTAAAGTGTTTCATAACTCAAAGAATTGACAATTGTGTTCAAGACATTCAATTCCACATGTGATCACTAACCTTTGCAAAAGATAAAATAAAGCTAGTTTTGAACAAACATTCTGTCCACAAGTGACTGAGGAACAGAAAAAAAATATGCTGGAAACCATCCTAGAGTCTATGAACTCATACTGAAACAGCTAAGATGTCAGCACTGAGCAGGTAACCAGAAAGTCTTACACATAGTTTCTAAGATTGTCCTTATAATACTATTTCTGTAGATCTACAGAGGTAAAACTCTCAGCTAAGCTCTTCCTATCCAAGATATCCTGAAAAATATATGGAGGAGCTTTCAGAACTCTCAAAATTACCTAAAAAAACCTCTAGATTACTTCATCAGGGCTTGGTGATGTATTGACTTTGACAAAACATCTCAGTAATACTTCTAAAAAGGACTTTTTAGTTCAAGTTAGTACATTTTGCAAATTTTTTTCTTGTGAACACAAAGTAGATTGCTTCCTTTCATATTTATATTCATAGTATTGTTAAAATTTTGTTCATACAATACCTTTGAGGGGGATTTTTTTTGTTTAGACTAAACCCATAGTATTTTGTTAGCATTAGGGAGGAGCTGTTCATCTTAAGTGAAACTGAGATCATACTGAACTCAGTAGGAAATCTCCTATAGAGAAGGATTCTCATCTCAACTTTTTATAGTGCTGTGGAATAAATGAAGAATGAGAAATTCAGTCTAGCAAAAAAGCTGCTGACAACAGTTTTCTGGAAATATTTGTCCAAGCTTTTAAAAGAATCTTCTTCCAATCAGTTTACAAATTCTATTTTTGTTTTGGTTTTTGCTAATATTTTGTCAAACTTTCAGACAAGAGTGTTTGTATAAGATGTCTCCAACAGATTTATAACAGAAATTTGAATTATTTCTATTTTATTTTGAAGAGCTACTATCACCAGTTAAGGTTTTTTGACTGTCTACTGTTTCCATCAATATGATAGGATCGATCAATGCAATCTGGTTATTAATTTCAATCTAATAAGGAAGAAAAAAAAACAAGACATTTTGAGTTACACAGGAACAAAACAGGTCAAATTCTCACAGCTATGTGATCAAGGTCAAAGATGATGAAAGAAGACAAAAGTAGCAATATGGACACCGTGAAACTACAGTATGATTAAAATCTCATCTTACATCAAGGAAATTGCTTGAACACAAATAGAACACATCTTCTAGCTAACTTTTTACTCTGTAAACCTTTTAGATATTCTTGTGGAATGTTTGATGAAATTTTCCTCGCCTGTACAATAGCCTTTTGTAGCTTTTCTTATTAGTGTGGACCTGCAGCCTGCCAGCATTAAACATTAATCCTCTGCATAATGAAACTGTGAGAATGGATTTCTATGAAATTTCACACATTTGTTAGTCTGGTGAGGAAGATGCTCATTTTCATGTCTGGCTTTTCAAGGTTTTCTGATTAAAAAAAACATCTCTAAAATCGAGATTGGTTGGAAGCTGAGAATAACTTGTTTCATTCTTATTGGTGTTAATGTTTCAATTTGATATTTAATAAAAAAGAAAACATCCAAAAATACTTGGTGGGAAATATCTGGGTTCAAATGAAGCATATAGCATGTAGCAGAGCTGTGCACAACTCACACTAGGCACAGAAGTACCATATGCCCAGCACTGTCCAAGTATGCCAGGTGATAATTCACAGGAAGCACATCATAGCTTATACTTCTTTAACATCACACCTTCTGGCATTTATTTGCACTTGTACAAATCTAGTTAGCTGGTTTATATAGTTATTATATTACATTACACAAATACAAGTTCGTTTAGATATAAGAACTAACTGGATCTACACATGACCAGTGTTCCCAGGCTTAAGAATGTTGCAAGGAGGGGTCCCCAGATTTTAAGGCTTAGAGTATTTGACTTACTTTAGCAACACAAGGACGTTCCTCTGCAGATGGGGGACAGCAGATTGTAAAACACTCGTATTCAGCTGGGGACATACACTGGATGAAAGAATAAAGGGAAACTGAGGACTAGGTGAAACTGTTGGGTTAAATTGCTGTGTTTTGGGAAGTAGAGAGAATGAAAGCTCTTTTAGCAGACTCTCCTCACGGGTTGAGATGCCCTGGTGAATTTGTAGTTACATGCAGTCAAGATGCTGATATTCTCAGTCTGCCTTCTGAGGGCATTATCCAATGCCTTGGTAAGAACCATCCCTGACAGAAGGGGTTTTTTGCTTCAGCAAGCACCTTCCGTGAGTCAAAGGACCATTCCAGAAATGCAGCAGAAACTGGCTGCCTATGCTTAATGGAGCACTTGGGCCATTTTAGTCATCAGTACTCCCAGTAACAAGGTGTAAAAAAGAAGTCATTGCATTCGTCATAACTAAGGGAAGTGGAGAATTTAGAGCATAATGTTAGAATACATAGATCAACATTTTCTCTAGTTGGACTTTAAGCACATATCTAATTATTTATACATGCAGTTACCTAATGTTGGCATACATTAACGTTTATGTCCCAGTATATTATAAATGCAAATATAGACATACACTTATTCGTTCCTGAGTGAATTTGGAGTGTCGGTCCTGGAATGCTTTCCTTGAAAGGGTTGGATGATTTCACAAGTTGCTTCAGAAGTCAGTAGGGCAGAGCAGAGAGCAGATCAAAGTAAAACTGCAAACATTTAACAAAGAACAGACACAAGTGAATTTACAAATATTGGACTGAGTACAATTGTACAAAAACACAATTCAGTATGACTAACTGAAACAAATGTCCATGGTGTTAGACAGTTAACCTGCTGCTGTACTGATTTGGAGACTTAGGGAGAGGAATTGACAAGAATTGCAGGTTTGCGGGATTGGATGTGATCTGCCAGTCACAGACTCCATTCTGAATTCGGTTGCCCACTTCCTACCAATGCTTAAACAGGCACTTTAGAAACAAAATATAGCTTCTAGAGTTTCAGAAGCAGCCAAAAGATCACTTCTCTTGGACAAAAGAATATTAAAAAGCAGCCACTAGTTATGCACAGCACTGTGAGATGAGATTGGCTAAAACCTATAGAGTCCACTACACTTTAACATTTCGGATGAGACAAGGACGTTCACTTCGGATGGGACTCTGCTCTCATTTAGAGTTGAGGCATTTAGGATGCACCAGGTCTCAAAACATGAGGTGTTGCTCAGGCATCAAAGCTGAAGAGCTCCTCCTCTAAAAAAATACATGAAGATATATAGAAGGTGGAAAGGTTAAAAACACCATATAAAAAGACTAGTTTGATGGCTGACACAAATGTCTTTCCTTGCTCATGATTTTGTGAGTTACAGCTCCTTACTTATTATTCTTAATTCTCACTGTAATCATTCCACACCCCCTGGCTTGTTTCCGCATTCACTGTCATATATTTTGCTATCAGTTTGAGATCATTCACTGCTCCATGTATCTACCAATTTCCTTCCTATCTTATACATGAACTTAACATTAGGATCTTAAAATAAATAGATAAATAGATCACTTAGCTGGTTTCTCCTCAGCAACAAGTAAATGGTTGTTTGGGGGAGATTTCACTGAACAGCTTTGTGAGATACTGATATGTTGCAGTGTTGGGAAATAAAATGGCATTTATTGGCAAGTGAAAACATCTAAATGGGTCAGATTTCCAATTCTGGATTCAAGTCACAACACACATACTTGCAAAGTACCTAATTTTTCATGTCCCCTCACCTCTGTGACATAAGATTAGTGAACTTCAGATTGTCACGGAGTAGTCACACCTGTATCACTTAGGTGAATCCTTTAATAAAATGCATGGATAAGTATCGGAGGGAGAGACTTTCTTCTGACAGAATTACATAAAACGACAGACTGTAGATTTGCCATGACATTGGATATGTTCTGTAAAATTGCCCTGCTTACAAGCATAAATCTAGATAGTTAACCTATACCAATGTAGGAGCAGGAGGAGATTTTGCCATTACAACAAGAAAAGTACAGAGATATTAAGAAAAAAAAAAGGGGGGGGGATAAAATAAAAAAAAAAAAAAGATCAGAATCAAAGTTTTCTTAACTTGCTAGTTGTCCACAACATCATTTGTGTATGAAGAAAGAGACCAGATTAAAAAATGGCAAATACAAGCGTAATGGATAAAACAGAGAATTGAAGTGATGTTATATTAGATGGCATGTCTAGAAAGTCACTAAGACATATGAGATGAAACTGATCACTTGAGTAAGACACAGAGACACATGAAGTTAAACATATTGGCAGTGTGCATTTCAGGTTGGTGCCAGAAAGGAAAATCCCAGAACTTAGATAACTACTGCAAGTCATATAAAAATGTGCCAACATTCAGCTAATTAACCACTTCGAGCATACATTTAGTCAGAAGAATTATTCGTTGAAACAATAGGTGCCAAAGAATACATTTGCATTAGGTTTATTTTCTCCAAAGACAAACAGCAAAACTGTCCCAAGTGCCATAAAGATTTGTTTCTTTCATGGCATAAATATTTGGACACATAGGGCCAAGATTTGCAACACTGTCAAGATGTAAAAGATGCCAATAAACTCTAGTTACTGGACTCCAAAGGATTTCTGAATTTCTGAGGTCTGAATGCCTCATACATATCCATAGCATAGATTCACATCTCAATCTAGAAGCATACTTGTACATGTTACAAGGAACATGGCTCCCCTTGACTTCTAGTTAACTAACTCAGAGCCTGCTTAGGGACTATTACAAATCATGCAATTAAAGGCGGTGTGAAGATATTGAACTGCCTCTGAACAAGCTCATCTTTTTACACAGCACAGTGAAGGGCCATTCAGAGGCATTTGCTGGCATCCCTGAAGCAGGACAGCATTGCTAATTAAATGGATAAGTAGAGGTAGAACTAATTAACCCAGTGCAAATACCACTAGACTACTCTGGGGTCCAAAGCTCCTACTGGCATTGTATGGCACCACGCAGAAGTACAGTAAAGTCTTATTTACCATTTTGCAGCTTACTTGAACTTCATCCCTGTCCAGTACCGTAAATCTCATCTACAGGTCTTAAAATTCCATTTATTTTTGAAGTATGCCTTCTTCAAAGGGAAGACTACTGCAGTGCATTTCATTAGGTTAAAAAAAAATCGGCACAATGACCCTTCACTTTAGCATATTGCTGCTCACTGGGGCATCTACCTCAAAAATCACAGAACCACATAATCAGAATCACAGAATCACACAGAACAGTAGGGTTGGAAGGGGCCTCTGAAGATCGCCTAGTCCAACCCCCCTGCTAAAGCAGGATCACCTAAAGCAGGTTGCATAGGATGGCATCCAAGCAGGTTTGGAATATCTCCACAGAAGGAGACTCCACAGCCTCTCTGGGCAGCCTCTTCCAGGGCGTTGGCACCCTCAGAGTAAATAAGTTTTTTCTCCTGTTCAGACAAAACTTCCTATGTTCCAGATTGTGCCCATTGCCCCTTGTCCTTTCACTGGGCATCACCGGAAAGGGTCTGGCCTCATCCTTTTGACACATGCCCTTCAGGTATTTATAAGCATTGATGAGATCTCCTCTTAGTCTTCTCTTCTCACTGCTGAACCCACTTCTTTCAGCCTTACCTCATAAGAGAGATGCTCCAGCTCCCTAATCATCTTTGAAGCCATCTGTTGGACTTTCTCCAGTAGTTCTCTGTCTTTCTTGAACTGGGAACCCCAGAACCGGACACAACTTTCCAGACGTGGCCTCACCAGGGCAGAGTAGAGGGGGAGGATAACCTCCCTCAACCTGCTGGCCACGCTCTTAAGAAGAGAATGCATCCTGGGATACCGTTGGCCTTCTTGGCCACGAGGGCACATTGCTGACTCATGGAGAGCTTGCTGTCAACCAAGACTCCCAGGTCATTCTCTGCAGAGCTTCTTTCCAGCAGATCAACCCCTGGCCTGTATCGGTGCTGAGATTATTCCTTCTGAGGTGCAGGACCCTACACCTGCCTTTGCTGAATTTCATATGGTTCCTCTCTGTCCAGCTCTCCAGCCTGTCTTGCTGAATGGCAGCGCACCCTTCTGGTGTATCAGCCACTCCTCCTAGTTTTGTATTATCAGCAAACTTGCTGAGGGTACGCTCTGTCTCTAATGTCCCTAAATGTTGTTCCTGATACATTTTTTTCTACAAATACTAGAAAGTCTGCTTAAATGCCATTCTTAGAAGGGCTATTAGTACATATATATGACTTCAAGAGAAAGATATGGACATTTATAGTACCCAAGAGCCTGCCTCACTATAATTTACTGGTTTTGATGTTACTGGAAACCACATGAGCTTTGTTCCCAGGACCAGTGATTGCACAGTAACTGAACATTCAAAATGGCCCAATTTCTTTCATCAGTCTTGTCAGTTACACAGCAAACAGAGCCTATATTTGTATATCTCTCTGGCTTCAAATAACTTATGTAGCATCTTCTCACACAGAATTAAAGACTACCCTAAAAGTCTAATCCTTATTTATGATAAGATCCTTTTCACCTCTGTTCATAAAGGATGTACTCATTTAAATGTCCCTCTACTCCCTGTCAGAGTATATAGGAGACTTAGCGCAAATGAAAATCTATTCCTAAACACACAAAAAGATGAAGTGACTAGGTAATTTATTGAAATCATTTCCTCAGCACTGCAGAGGATATGTACATATATCCCCTTCTCCTTGGGTGTCTATTGCTACATGTATGTGAACATTTATTTGAATGCTATTCTTTAAAGGTCTTCCTGCATGCTTATCATATAGATCACAATTAACAGCTGAAGGAGACCACTAGCACAGTTTGTCCTTATACACCAATACAAATAAAGACAATAGTGGAAAATCAATAATGTCATTAGATCAAGGGCACTCAGTAGTGCAGAGCCAAAAAATGTCTCTTGCCCACATTTAAACAGAATACCTTGGGGGAAAAAAGAAATCTCTGCTTGTGTAAAAATCCTGAGCCTCTGTGACTGTGGAAGTTACTATATAGTACATATTTCTACAGTCAGAGTTCTTCTGTCAGTACATATAAACCATGAAGTGCTTTTGTTGCTGATTTAGCTATTATGGGAGGAAAATGACCTGTAAAGATGTTTTGAGTGGCTAAGCATTTTGCATACATCATGGCAACGTGCGACATAAAGAGAAGTGGTAAGAATGAAGTTTACTAAAGTCGGTACAAGCAGGTTTATTTTCCATATCACAGCAAGGACTTCATAGTCTTCTAAACTAAAGGGAAAAAAGTCTGTCAAGATAAACACTCCCAGAATTTCGGATTTGGAGGATCAGATGAAAAACACTTCCCACCTGCAAAAAATATGCTTTTAAAATTACAAAGGCAAATGACACAAAACTTCTGTATTGTTAGAGCTCCCTTCAGTGTTGCCAAGCACAGAGCACATACGTGGAGGGAAGTATTGTAAGTGCAGGTCCCATTTTCCCATAAACACCCAGACTGCTGTTACAATAATTTTCCCAAGGGCTGTGGTGAGGGCACAGGACAGACAGTAGGCCCAGGACACTGCTTGCCATGCTGGCATAGACTGCTACCTCGCAAGGGGCAGCCTTCCACAGTGCTCCCAGGCACTTCCTAGAGATGGGCACTTCCTAGACCAGTGCTTCTCAGATGCATGATCCTGTATATATTCATGTTCTTATGTATCTGTGTTCCTCCGGTGTTCACAGGAGCCGAGTCCCCAGGAAGAGCCAGACTCTGTTGGAATTCATGTAAGAACTACTTGAGATTTCAATCCTCTGCTGAAGGAAGCAGCCAACCCACTCAGAACAGTTTCTCCATCAGTTAATGTTGTCAAACCAAACTGGCAGTGGGTTACATACATGATAAGCAATGTCATTCTCAGAGGGTCCCATGATGCCAAGGAAAGTCATGATCATATGTCCCATATGATCCCATGGGTTTTGGTTCAAGCCTCCAGTCTGCTCAGCTAAGCCACAGAAATACATAGGTCAATGAATAGCAAGAATTCTTCCTATTTTGTGCCAGGCAATTAACTATTGTGCTACTGAATAGAAAAGGTAATTGAGGCATGAAGCGGCCTTCTCCCAGTGATGTTCATCAAAAATCGAATTAATCTTTTGAGTTTTAAGTGTAATGAGCTTTATACTTGTCCTGATTTCAGCTGAGAGAGAGTTAATTTTCTTCATAGTAGCCAGTATGGGGCTGTGTTTTGGATTTGTGCTGGAAGCAGCGCTGCTAGTGCAGAGATGTTTTTGCTGTTGCTCAGCGATGCTCACATAGAGCCAAGACCTTTGCTGCTTCTCGCACCGCCCCGCCGGTGGGATGGCTGGGGGTGTGCGGGGAGTTGGGAGGGGACAGACAGGGCAGGTGACCCCAATGACCAAAGGGACATTCCATACCATATGGCATCATGCTCGGTTTATATTGGCCTTGGGAGGAAGAGGAAGGGGGGCAGCAGCATTCAGAGTGATGGCGTTTGTCTTCCCAAGTCACCATTACACGTGACGGAGCCCTGCTGCCCTGGGGATGGCTGAACCCCTGCCTGCCGTGGGCAGTGGGGAATGAATTCCTTGTTTTGCTTCGCTTGTGCACGCGGCTTTTGCTTCGCTTATTAAGCTCTTGTAACTGAACCCACGAGTTTTCTCACTTTCACGTTTCTCGTTCTCTCCCCCTTTTCCGATGAGGGGGACTGAGCGAGTGTCTGCATGGTGCCCAGCTGCTGGCTGGGGTTGGCACCCAACGTGCCGCTCAAATCCACGACCCTGAGATTAAGAGTCTCATGCTCTACCGACTGAGCTAGCCAGGCTAATCGTATCATTACAGCTGTTACCCTGTGCTCAGCATCACTTCTAGAGGACAGAGAAATACATATGACTTACAAGAGTTAAAGAGATTTGTGTTGTTACCTTTATTTTTTATTAGCTCTCATGAACACCACTGCAGCAAAAGGTCTGTGAGCATTTCTATTAAAAAAGAATATTCAGTAGTTTATATCTCAACCATAAACATTCACTCCAGCCTCCAAATGGTCAAAGAATTTCCTAACTGAGGAGTAAATCGGGATTTTTTTCTTTGGTTGGTTGCTTAATTTTTGTTTTATATATTTCACGCATGTAAAAGGTATTTTGGTTATTTAAAAGTTAATTAGATTCATAGAATCATAGAATGGTTTGGGTTGGAAGGGATCTCAAAGATCACCTAGTTCCAATCTTCCTGCCATGGGCAGGGACACCCTACACTAGACCAGGTTGCCCAAAGCCCCATCCAACTTGGCCTTTAACACCCCGAGGACTGGGGCCTCCACAACCTCTCTGGGCAACCTGTTCCAGTGCCTCACCACCCTGATAGCAAAGAATTCCAATTCTAGAAATAAATAGATATGCAATTTAAGTTGCATAAAATGTTTTTGTTTCTGGAGGGAATTTCAGACGGAAGTTGCAGTAAACAACAAAAAAATATAGCTTGGCATTAAAAAAAATAAAAACAGGACAACGATTCACTTTTAAACATTTTTCTATTGGCATGAAAGTTCTATAAACACATCTCTATAAACACAAAGTGCATGATTGAACGACTGGCTAATTATCTGCTCATAAAGTATGTCTAGCTAACATTTTCAGGTCTTTAGCTGATGTAATGCTTTAGGGTCAGCTTCCAAATTTCTCCATCCTATCTTCTGTCTTCCTTAAAAATAGGAGACAATTTCTGTATAGACCTCTCATCGAGTACAGAAGATGCAGGTGTCAGTTTGAACAGGGAATTACACCCAGAATTTTCAAAAGGATAATCTTCTTACGTATTATCTGCATTTACAACATGTCACATACACAGCAGTTGCAGGCAGACTTCCCAGCTATCTGTGGTCATTGTGTGGTTGCATTCAATAGCAATTTAGCTTTTCCATTAAATGTACTTTGCAGAACAGGTAGGTGGACTGACAGTAAAATAAACATGACCCTGAGCGCCATCAGTTTAATTCAGACAATTGTGGGATCCAGGAAAAGTGCTACAAAGTTGAAGAAGACTAAGAGTGCTTAGAAAGCTCTCAATCAAAGAAAAAAAAAACCCACCATATGAGCACAAGTGACAGAAGTCTGTGGAGGATAATGTTGTGGTTAAGAGGTAAGAAGGTCTCATGCTTAGTCATGATTATTGATACAACAACAAAAAAGAACAACTACAGAAAGGTAATGTGAAAAGCTATGGGAAACTGCTTTATACTTCTACATACATTCTTGGGACTAGGTGTTACTGTCTCATGAGATAAGGAGAAATTTTTCTCTGAAATTGAGACTAAACATGGGGAATAGACACAGGCATGCTGATGTATGAGCAACCTACTGTTAAAAGTTATCAACCACAGGTCTTCTGAGCCAGAAAATTTTTTCAATGTAATTAATCAAAGGAGACAGGTAAGAATGGCAGCTGCTGAAGTACAAGCATTCAGATTTACAAGCAGTAATTGTATAAGAGGACCTCGGTGAACAGCATTTAAGAGAGCCCAGTGAGTTCCCCTCACAGAGCTGATGGATATGCAATACATGCTGTTTCACACACAGCTGAGGGTACTATGAAACCATTCCCCAGATGGGAGGTGAGTTGAACCCTGACAGTCATGTAACTAAATGAGCCAGGACATACAGCTTTAGCTTTTGTAACTACATACAAACATATATATACATAATTGTTTGTGCCATATGCATGCAATGTCTGCTAGAAATACAGCATTTCAGGCATATATGATTGTCAATCAGGGCATTTTATCACTGCTCCTGGCATACAAACATAATGTTTAACATACAATAATATTTCAAAGTATCCTAAAAACCCTATCCTTTCCTTCCTTCCTTCCTTCCTTCCTTCCTTCCTTCCTTCCTTCCTTCCTTCCTTCCTTC
>VWZZ01001712.1:168981-179295 GCA_013399095.1 Psophia crepitans
TCCTTCCTTCCCTCCTTCCTTCCCTCCTTCCCTCCTTCCCTCCTTCCCTCCCTTCTTTCTTCTCACTTGAAATACCTTCTTCACCCTGGAACTGTTTCATTCCTGGTAGAATAAAAATATCAATAATTTCTTCACTCTTTGGTCGTGCTCATACACATTACATCACTAAGTAAGGAGAGGCAATATTTAATACAGTCAGAAGAATGAAAGAGGAAGCAGCTCTTGAGCTAGCAAAGAGTCTCCGCTGGTGAAGAAAGAATTTTCTCTATTTATTAGTAATGGTTAACCCTGCTTTATGTATCCAGTATAAGAACATTATTTTTAGCACTGAGCTAAAATACTGTGGTACCTTTGCATTTAATTCACTGAATATAAAAGAGTTCTTGGATTCCTTCTTTAGCAACAGTCTGCTATATATTTTCTCTTGTCAGCTCAGACCCCGAGCTGCAAACCAGGTTAATGCACCACTGTTTTTAAAATTTCAGTTTTCAATAGTCATATAGGCATGTATTGCTTAGCTTGGATTTATCTCGAGCCCTAGATACTGCAGTCCAATCTGATAATGCGTGCAGACAGTAGACATCAGAAAATATGTCCTTGTGTAAACACAATATAGCTGAACCTGTTTGTCAGGATGGAAAGGTGTATGAAAGGACACTGCACTTGGTGCCCCAAAGGGAAAATATGATGTACTATCCAAGGCAGAGTATTAATCATAGCTGATATTTCTGGACAATAAAGTAGAGTAATCCTTGTGAACAATCTCTCTTCAAGGATAAAAAGGGAAAATAAGGAACAGGCAGTATTATATGAAACGACATAGCCTGATATAGGATAAAGTTAGAAGCATCTCAGAAATCTCATCTGGAAAACAGCTTAATAATTGCTACATGGTTTATTGTGGCTAAGGTAATTTTTTCCCCTATTGCACCAGGGTCATTTTCTTGCTTGCACCACAGACACCTGGGCTCCCTGTAAAGTTGGCAAACCTGTAGTAAGTGAAAACACTTGTCCATTTAGACTTGCAGAGTTCACAAGGTTAGACCATTTCTCCCGCAGAAGATAAAATGTTAGTACAATTGCAAAACCCCCGGGAACTGGATGTGCAGACAGTTATATTCTTACCCACTCCTACAAAGCACTTCAGCTGTTAGATGTCTGATGTGTACCAGTATCTTGCGATGAAACACAAATTATATGATGAGGCGCAGCAGGTTCAGCTTTAAGGAAATATTTCTCTTCACAATGGATGTACTGAGCAAACCTGGGGCCAACATATAATTTTAGGACAGCAGCACTGGGAATAGATGCAATGGAGGAGTTTACTCAAGTTCTGACTATGCAGTGTCAGGAGCGTAGGAAACCTCCTTTGACATCTCACAGAGGCTAAGTTCCTTTGATTATCAACTATGTGTAGTAAGTATGACACCTTTCTAAAATCAGACAACAAATATATGTTAAAATGGAAAGAAATGAGATGCTTTCCAGCACAGTGGATCCATATAAAGCTAGGTTGAAAACAGTGAAGACAAAGAAATGCAAGAAAATCATTAAACCGCAGCTACGCAAAAACCACTGAAAATTCTATACTTCTGAAACCCAAAATCAACTATTTTTCTTTCTCCCTGGAAAAGGTCACCAAGTTTTTTGACTAGAAACCCTAGGCTTTAACTCGTCTGGAACAGAAATGTGGTCACAGTTTGCAAGGGCCAAAGCAATATTCCTGCTCTTTATCATCCTGATGGAACACATCTGAGATAGCCCATAACGTTTCAAATGCATTATGGATAATGCACAGTTTCAGATTCTAGATAAAACACATTGTGTCTTTCTTTAGGCAGTTTCAGTGTTGCACTGTACCTAACTTCTTGACGAATGAGCAACAAGTGAGGGTGGAGGCTGAAAAATGCTTTTGGTCTGGAGCACTATTTTGGTCTGGAACACCTGGTGCCATGTTGTGGCTCTGCAGTCCTTCCTGCTGCTACCGACTGTCAAAGAATCTATGGACATCACTGGGATTTTCCTATCCTTCCTACCTTCTCCATTGTCCTGGTTTCAGCTGAGAGAGAGTTAATTTTCTTCAAGAAAGTCAGTGTGGGGCTGTGGTTTGGATTTGTGCTGGAAGCAGCGCTGCTAGTGCAGAGATGTTTTTGCTGTTGTTGGGCGATGTTTACACAGAGCCAAGGACTTTTCGGCTTCTCGCACCACCCCACCGGCGAGATGGCTGGGGGTGCACAAGGAGTTGGGAGGGGACAGACAGAACACCTGACCCCAACTGACCAAAGGGACATTCCATACCATATGACGTCATGCTCGGTTTATAAGGGGCTTGGGAGGAAGAAGAAGGGGGGGCAGTGGCGTTCGGAGTCATGGCGTTTGTCTTCCCAAGTCACCATTAGGCGTGACGGAGCCCTGCTGCCCTGGGGATGGCTGAACCCCTGCCTGCCGTGGGGAGCAGTGAATTAATTCCTTGTTTTGCTTTGCTTGTGCACGTGGCTTTTGCTTCACTTATTAAACTTTTGTATCTGAACCCACGAGTTTTCTCACTTTCGCTCTTCCCATTCTCTCCCCCCTTTCCAATGAGGGGGACTGACCGAGCGTTTATGTGGTGCCCAGCCGACGGCTGGAGTAAAACCATGATATCCATCCTTAACATCATCTCACTCTTCTCCATTCTCATCCCCACTTCACTGCCCTTTTCCATCCCCATCTCTCCACAGAGGCTCCCCTCACAGCAGTGGGGTGTACAGTGCTATGCAAAAAGTAAAGAAGGTTCCCAGATAAAGGAAGAAGCATGTTAGACAGAGTGCCACTGCCCAGGTCCTGGTTGTCGTTTGTGCACAGATGGGGTTTGCCAGGCCCAAGGAGGAGTGTGTCCAAAGTCCTTGCACAGAACAGTCCATCTTCTGATGCATTATTCTGTGCAGGCAATGTCACCAGCCTCCAGCTGGCCTAATCGTTGGCTTCATTCACCTCCGTAGCCGGAAACAGACACAAGTTACACCTGTGCTTTAAAATAAGTACAGGGGACACATTTCCCTCAAAGATGCACGAAGAAGGAAGCAGCAACAGGTCATATTCAAGCTGAGGGTTCTGCTCCCCTTTCTGTTGGTCAGCACAGCCCATGCTGAGGCTCTAGCAAATCACATGAATGGAGTTACAGATGGGACCTGAGCCCTTGAAAAGGGACCATCCTCAGTCACGACCATTTACTGAATGAAGGGCTCCTTCTCCTGCTGTCCCATCTCATGTCCCTAACCTTTGTGTCCCCCAACTCCATATTCCAAGGCCTGGATAAGCTCACGCTGCTGTCAGTGTTATTACATATCCAACAAGTAGCAGAGTGCTGTCAAGCGGCACGTTTCAAGCACTCCACAAATGTCATTTATTTTAAAATACTTGTTTGGGTTTAAATTTTTCATCTAAAATACAAAATTAATGTGACAAAGAGTGAAAGACAGAAATATTTTATAAATACATTTACAAAAAAAAAAATCTCTTCATGTTGCTGCCTAACGATGGAGTGGTTTAAGAATGCTTCTCTAATACTTTTCTTTGTTGTCTGATCCAGAGCTTAGTGCAGTAGGATTTAATTTTTAGTGTCACCATGAAATGCAGTGTGCAGCATATGAAATGTTAATGTAAAGCATAAATGTGCAATTCAAAAAAACAAGGTGATATAAACAAACAAGTATAGAATCGGTGAAATATTCCACAGCTTGCAAGTGCCATTAGGCACAAAAATAATGGATTATTTCACCCATTCAAATTTGGGCTTGGCTATCTCCCTTCTTTTCCTGTCTTCTAATCCCTGAATTTAAGTTTCCACCTTGAACTGAGATGAACAAAATGTTCATTAAGCCAAATTTAATATTGCACTAATTCATGCAAAGAGCACTGGACTTTCTATAGGTGTGAACCAATCTAACTTCAATGCCACCAGTAAAGCTATACCACTTAACACCAGCTGAAAATTAACTTCCTTGTGTAGTAAATATCAAGTACGGGCACTCCAGAAGGACAACTAGACCTGTTAAACACCCCTTTACTTCTTTCCAGTGTATTAAATTTAAGGGGTTATTTTGTTTGAGATTCAGCACACTCTCATCTGCATCTTTTCCACAATAGTCTTTGCACATGGATTTGAATGCCTGAAATAACCTCACTATGTGGTAACTCCTGCGTTTCACCTTGTCTTAACTCAGAATCTTATAAATAACACCTACAGTTTGCAAGATTGCAGTAAACTCCAAAATCACATTGTGTCCTCCAGTGAAATGAGGAGGACAGTATTTTCCTGCCTCATAAAGCTGTTATGAGGCTGAATATACTAAACTGTTGAGGTTTACAGATACTAAGCAATGTGATCATTTAAATGTCTGTGCTATAAGACAGAGATATGGATAGAGTTCAAAGTTACTTAATATTGTAATAGTAAATAAAACAAGCATTTCTATAGAATAGTCTAAGCCAAGTGATTACAGAAACCTTTTTCCATTTGTGTTTGGACTGCAGTTGTACTGTCTGTAGTTACATAACATATAGTTAGAACTGTTTATCAGCATAAGAAAAAAACACTGATAGAATATACAACAAATTTTTTTTGCATTCTAATAACAATGATAAACATTGAGGCTGAGTCTACACCACTGGATTTTTCTGATGGAATGTCATGCCCTGTTCCCAGGCCAAATGGTAGAAGCTGACTCATGTCTTTTTTAAAGTTAAATCTTTCTGTGGTTGACCATTCAGGTCAACACATTGCACAGGGCTTGGCCTAGCTCTCCTCAGTGCTCAACTCTGTGCTTTTAAGTCCTCACTGTTGCGGGTTTGTGTGGCAAGGTCTCAGTAGTGGGAGGGCCACAGGGGCGGTGGCTTCTGCAAGAAGCTGCTAGAAGCTTCCCCTGTGTCTGATAGAGTCAATGCCAGCTGGCTCCAAGACGGACTTGCCTCTGGCCAAGGCCAAGCCCATCAGTAACCGTGGTAGAACCTCTGGGATAACAGAGTTAAGAACAAAAAAAAAAAAAAAATACACCCAAAAACAAATGCAGGAGTTTTGCAGCCAGTGAGAGGAGTGAGAAGATGTAGGAAACTTCTTAGATGCCAAGGTCAGTGCAGAAGGAAGGGGGAGGAGACGCTTCAGTCGCCAAAGCAGAAATTCCCCTGCGGCCCATGGTGAAGACCATGGCAAGGCAGGCTGTCCCCCTGCAGCACTTTGAGGAGGGATGATGGTGAGCAGAGATTCCACCTGCAGCCTGTGGAGGACCCCATGCCGGACCAGGTGGATGCACCTGAAGGAGGCTGTGACCCCATGGGAAGCCCGTGCTGGAGCAAGCTCCTGGCAGGACCTGTGCCCCCATGGAGAGAGGAACTCATGCTGGACCAGGTTTGCTGGCAGGACTTGTGACCCTGTGGGGACCCACACTGGAGCAGTCTGCTCCTGAAGGTCTGCACCCCATGGGAGACACCCACAGGAGCAGTTCATGGAGAACTGTCTCCTGTGAGAGGGAACCCATGCTGGAGCAGGGGAAGAGTCCCCCCGAAGGAAGAAGAAGCAGCCGAAACAACGTGTGATCAACCGGCCGTAACCCCCATTCTCATCCCTCTGTGCTGCTGGGAGGGTGCAGGGAACTATCGAGAGTGAGGTTAAGAAGGGAGGGGTGGGGGGAGGTGTTTTAAGACTTGGTTTTATTTCTCACTGCTCTGCTCTGTGTTTGCTTGGTAATAAATTAGATGATTCCTTTCTAAGTCTGGTCTGTTTTGCTGGGGACAGTAACTATTGAACAACCTTTCCCTGTCCTTATCTCGACCCGTGAGCCATTTGTTACACCTTTTCTCCCCTGTCTAGTTAAGGAGGGAGTGATAGAGTGGCTTTGGTGGGCACCTGGACTTCAGTCAGGGCCACTCCACCACACCCACTAGGATTTTATCTGTGAACTTTTTTATTTTTTCATTTCACTATGCCTGAAACAGTAGGGCACAGTTATCACAGTGAGGTGTTTATAGCATCGTGTTGACGGTAGGTGTTGTGTGGTCAGGGATACTTGCCTGAGGGCAAATGAGGTCGCTTACAAGTGCAGTGTAGCATTATATGGTATATGATAGTATACAAGTGACAGTGTAACCTCTGTAGCGTAGACAGAGGTAAACCTGGTGAAACCTAATCCTTGTGGCTTGCACTGAGAGATCACCCTAGTGTCCCATAGAGAAACAGTTTGCTCACCATATAGAGGACCCAGCAATAAGGTGCCAGACGTGCATTGCTGTTGTGGTTCAGCCTCGCTAGGCAGCTGAATGCTACACAACCACTCGCTCAGTGCCCATCCCCCACCCAGTGCAACGGAGAGTAAAAGTGCAAAAACTCATGGGTTGAGATAAAGACAGATTAATAATTAAAAAGGAAGGGGTGAGGGGTGGGACACAAGAAAAACAAGGGATGCAAACGAAAACACTTGCTCACCACCCACTGACTGAAGCACAGCCAGTCCCTGAGCAACAGCTGAGGGAGCTGGGTCTCTTTAGCTTGGAGAAGAGGAGACTGAGGGGTGACCTCATCAATATTTATAAATATGTTAAGGGTGAGTGTCAGGAAGATGGAGCCAGACTCTTCTCAGTGTCATTAAGCGATAGGACAAGGGGCAGCGGGTCCAAGCTGGAGCATAGGAGGTTCCGGGTTAACATGAGGAAAATCTTTTTCACTGTGAGGGTGACAGAGCACTGGAACAGGCTGCCCAGAGAGGTTGTGGAGTCTCCTTCTCTGGAGACATTCAAAACCCGACTGGACATGTTCCTGAGTGATGTGCTCTAGGTGGCCCTGCCTTGGCAGGGGGGGTTGGACTAGATGATCTTTCGAGGTCCCTTCCAACCTCTGTGATTCTGTGATTCTGTGTAACAGCAGCCTCCACCAACCTCCGCTCTCCAGTTTTACTGCTGAGCGTGACGTCATACGGCATGGAATATCCCTTTGATCGGTTGGGGTCAGCTGTCCTGGCTGTGTGCCCCTCCTAGTCCTTTGTGCACCCCAGCCTACTCACTGGTGCGGTGATGTGAGAAGCAGAAAAGTGCTTGGCTCTGTGTTAGCTCTGGTAACAAAAACACCCCTGTGTTATCAACACTGTTTCCAGCACAAATCTAAATCACAGTCAAATACAGGCTACTCTGTAGAAACGTAACATCCTGGGCCAGAACTAGTACAATTGCAAAAAGTCAGAGAATCAGGAAGCATTTGTGTCTCTTTCTTGAACAGGAACACAAGAGAAATGCAAAAGCTAGGACACAAGACAAGATTCTTGGACAACTTCATGTCCTCCTCAAATCTAAATATGTTGCATATTTCTCCCTGATTTGTGTGTTTTAAATACCTGATTGTTGCAGTAAATTGTGGAGTTACCTTTTCTAGCAAGATTTGACACAAAATGATCTTTTGAGAAAAAAAATTTAAAACTTTTAAAATAAAAAATTTCTATTTTCTTGTATATTAGTAGTCAAGTGTTTAAATATTTGACAGTGGATAATACATAGTACTTATAATTTGAAACAATAATCAATCTACATAGGATATTTTAATAGGCAGGTGCTAATAATGATTTGTTTCTCTTCAAAAGGCAATGGAAATACCATAGTCATCACAATTAAGGCAGTATAGAGATATGAAATCTTTTGATCTGTTTTTCTGTTGTCCACCTATTTCAAGTCTTAAAAATAATGTTAAAAGTCTTAGCTTTGTATCACAATTTGAGATACATTCATATCTTGATTTTATTTCAGAGTGCTTAAATCTTAACTTCCACTTTGAATAACGGAAAACAATTACCTTAATTGTAAATGTCTGGTTAATTTTTAATGAGAACTGGGCCAACACATTTGAAACAAGCAATAAAACCATAGGGCCACTACCGTTTTGGCTTTTGCATATCAGAATTAAACTGACCTTCTCAATTTCTCCAATTTTTTAGAGTCCAAAAAAACTGGAGCCTTGCAGCCAGGCCAGCTTAAGGCCTCCCACAGCTTGCACCAAGTAACTCCCACAAATGCAAAGCTCATATCCCACAGCTATCAGCAAAATTGAATCTGTCTTATCTAAGGTACTATGGTCTAGGACTTCTCTAATCAGGCAGCAATGGGCAGGCCAGGGGGTGAGCAGAGGTGATCAGCACCCTAAAGAGATGGGGACGCTGAGGGTATCCCTGGAGAACCAGTTTCTCACTGTCAGAGGTGAAGCAAGAGGTAGACAAGGAGATTTCTGACCACTAGCTGCAGCCACCTCAAACTCCTGTCCAAGTCACCTGCTTGCTGTTCTTGAGCTTAGTGTCAGTCTCATACCTACTCCAGATTTGTTCTTCAGACCCAGATGTTCCTCTCTGTGCCGCTGTATGGAAACTTTTCCAGGACTTACTTTATTCCCAAAGTATTTAAATCTGTCGCGAACGGATAATGTTTTCATTACCTGTAATATTAGTAACAGCTACAGTATCTGTGTTAGCAGTATTAAGTAGCTCAAATTAGTATCTCCTAATTCCAGAGCCTTGGCAGTGAACACCGGAACAAGAAACAACCCAGTGGGTCCTGTGAGAGCACTCCAGCTTTCAGCAGCGCAGTACCTAGCCTTATCAGATTTCAGACAGCCCAGAGGGAAATGCTGGTGCAACTTCACTGCTCCTCTGAAACCTGTTTTTGAAGCTTTTCTACTTCTTTTGTCAGAAAACTCAGTGAGTTTAGGTTTAAGCTCTTCCCTTCTCTCCTGAGCTGTCTTTGACAACACTGCCCGGAAATGGAATACTAAATGCAGTTCTTGGTTACAATTACAAATCTCACTGAAAGTCATTGAACAAGATCACCTTTTGTGATGTTTTTACAGTGTGACTTTAACCTTGCAACACAAGCTGCACAGATGGAATTGATTACAGCAGTATTGCCTTGGATGTTTATGAGAGCGCACTTGATCCAACAGTAGATTATGCAAGAGACAGACAAAGCTAAATCCCGTTAGCTTAAGAAGGAGGCACTTTGTACCTTATGATATAAATCATAAGGTCAGTGTGGATTATCAGATGGGTTCCAAAACTTCTCAAGCATACTTCTTCTGTAACAGCCTGCTGCAGAAATGTTTTTTTCCTTGTGTGCAAGCTATGGCTTACCATGCACAGTGCTTTCTCCTGAGGGTCTTCTACCTCTTAGAAGGAGAAAACAGGCCTCTAAAGAAATATTTTTTTGTTTAAAATAAATACTATTTAAAATGAAATACTTATTTAATTATATTTCATTATTTGTAATAGTTCATACTTTATTTATAATAAATTTTGTTTAAATAAAAGATAATTAATTTAGATCACCTCTGATCAGAAGAGTTTCTGTTCTGAAACCATCATATGTAAACAGAAAAATTAGTGATGAAGAATTGCAAGTTCTGTTTGAGAGTATGGATGCTTTTTACTTACTTCAGCTCCCTTTCAAGTCTTTCACAAAACTCCTTTAACATTGCTCTTCCTTCGTTTGGCTTCCTTCCTACCTCCTCACATGTCCTTTTCTACTTGCGTTTCCTCTGAGTTTAATACATTTTTTTCTCTTATACAAGAAAACAATGCCAAAAACATTTGGAAATGTACCTCTATATTTTTCTGCAAAGGATCTAAGCATAAATCTTCTGAACTACACTGATACTCACTGTGATCATCCACTTCTGTTTTCTCTTTTTTCTTTCTGTCCTCCTTTGTGTAGCTTTTCTCCGTTATCTGCTCCACTGCCCATCTCAAATGTATTGATCTCATGAGAAAGTACTCTGCTATTTCTGCTCCTTCCCAAATTATTTTTTTTCCCATGGAACTGAAATTTCCCTTTCCAACAGAAAATCACAGAATCACAAAATCATAGAGGTTGGAAGGGACCTCAAAAGATCATCTAGTCCAACCCCCCCTGCCAAGGCAGGGCCACCTAGAGCACATCACTCAGGAACATGTCCAGTCGGGTTTTGAATGTCTCCAGAGAAGGAGACTCCACAACCTCTCTGGGCAGCCTGTTCCAGTGCTCTGTCACCCTCACAGTGAAAAAGTTTTTCCTTACATTAACCCGGAACCTCCTATGCTCCAGCTTGAACCCGCTGCCCCTTGTCCTATCACTTAATGACACTGACAAGAGCCTGGCTCCATCTTCCTGACACTCACCCTTAACATATTTATAAATATTGATGAGGTCACCCTCAGCCTCCTCTTCTCCCAGCTAAAGAGACCCAGCTCCCTCAGCCTTTCCTCATAAGGGAGATGTTCCACTCCCTTGATCATCTTTGTGGCTCTGCTCTGGACTCCCTCTAGCAGTTCC
>VWZZ01001713.1:6798-20551 GCA_013399095.1 Psophia crepitans
AAGGGGGTTTCTAACCACTTCACTTAATCTTCTTCCCTACCTGAAGAGGAGGGAGTGCGCACAGGCTGGGTGAGATCAGCCCTGTAAATTCCAGTTTTAGTCATTTTGGAGATCTTTGCAGAAAGCAGCGCTGCCCTGCAAGGGGCGGGGGGGGACACACACAGGAAAAACCTGCAGCGCTGCAGAGGAAGGTAGGCTGCAAGGCTTTGGTGTCGTCAGGGTTTGTTTTTGTTTTCTGGCCTGACTTCCTGAGGAAACAAGGCGTATTCGGCGGGGGGGGGCCGCCAGCCCACCCCAAGTGTCTCTGGAGCCCACCCTGGGGTGCTCCCAGGGGTGCAGGTCCGGCGACCCCTTCCTGCAAGGAAGGAGGGTGCAGGGAGAGTGGGGCTGCGGCGGGGGCGACGGTGTCTGCAGGCTGGCTGCTGGCGGGGGGGGTTGCCCACGCCTGGCCCGCGTACGCTGTTCACACCTTCATCTCGACACGCGTACATAACACACGCGTGACATGCGTGTGCGTGCACAGATCCGATCCCAAGTTTGTGTTCTTTTTTTTTGAATGGCAGTTGGTTTCTCAGCTGCTCTCTTTGCACCTTTACCACATTTAACTGTTTTGTTGGGTTTTTTTCCTCCCCAGCGTTTGTAAAAGCAAAGCTGGGCAGACGGTTTCGTACAGGGGAATGTTCTGCCCACAGCCAGACATCAGCTATGTCAGGGCACGAAGCGCCGCGTTCCTGTAGGCTCTGGTGCCATTACACTGTTTAATCTTCAAAGCATTGAACTTTTGAGTTACTCAGACATTGCAAAGCTAAAAATAATAAAAATTCAAATGACTTGGTGGTGAAAGTATCTTGAGTTGAGTAGTAAAAGGGTATTAAAATGTTAATTCACCAAGCGTTTTCCCACCAGTTGTTTTATTGGCTGGAGCTCCGTTTGTGTGGAGAAGAATTAGTTTTCTGCCGCACGCAGGTGCATATAAATTTTTAAATAACAGCTTCTGAAACCCTCCCAATTTATATTAAAAATATTTATACAGGTTAGCTGACGTGGTATGCAGTATTTTTGAGGAAGCTCCCTGGCAGGAGAAGATTAGTTGTGATACTGAAGCTGGGGCGGCGTAGCAAACAGGCAGCGAGATGAGCGGCGCTGTAACATACGTGGATCTCTCTGATCGCGAGTTAAATATCTCTGCCCTTGGCGCAGCCTCTCCCGCCAGACCCCCGGGGCCGTGTTAGGTCACGGCACTGCCAGCATCAGGGGTGGGAGCAGCTTGGTGAGGCTGGAGGGCTCTGCCCTCCGAGAGCTGCTGTGAGTCTTCCTGCGGCGATGTCGAGAATCGCCGGAGCGTGTGGCTTAGCGATCGCCGCACGTTGCCGGAGACGGGCCTGGGAGCGTGGGAGGCGTGGGACGAGACCCGGACTGCTGCGGGTGCTGAGGATAAACCAAGCTTTGCTGGGTGCTGCGGTCTCGGTGCAGTGCTGTCGTTTTCCTGCTGGCTTTTTGTGAATGGAGTCGGCCGCTCTCCATGGGCACCCGCTGGGCTGGGGCTTAGTGAAGAAGTTAAGGAAGAAACTGTTGCTTTTGACCACAGCAGTGATGCTTCTTGGATGGTTTTCAGTTGCATCTAAGGAACCAGACACGCTGTGTACACAGGAGAAGTTTACACACGCAGGAATGTGTGTGTATATTAGCGCGCAGCTGCGCTGCTCTCCTGTCCCTCCTGCAGCTGATCGATGTAGCAGGGACACAGAGAGGCGAGTTTTTTTCATCAATAAAGTGCTTCTCTTCCCCCTTTCCTACCGCCTCGCCTGCCCAACCTGACCCCCTTTGCAGCAGCACAGCAAAACTAACATACTGAAATCTCTTTTTCTCTCTCATCTTGTTTTTCTAGATGTTTCCCCTGCCAGTGGCTAATGGAAAAAACAGACCCACGACCCTAGCGAGCACTCAGTTTGGAGGATCAGGTACTGTCATCTCAATTTTTTTTCCTTTAACACCATAATGTTTCTTGCAATAAATTTGTATTTGCTTCCAGAGACCCAAGCAGGGGGGTTTCTGTAGTTTTGTGCGATGTATTTTTCTGGTGGTGATCTGCTGTTTCTCTGGATGCTTTTCTTGGTGCTCCGCGTGTCTCTGCGTAGGCAAAGCTGCTTTGGCTGATGTCTCCAATTAAGAAGTCACTACCTGAACTGTCGTCTCGCTGCTGCGATTGAAGCAGCCTGAGAGCAGTCAGTCAGTGCCGTTCTCTTAAGCTGCTTAGACGAATCCGTGTCTGCAGACGGGTGCCCTGGAAGACTTGTGCTGTACGTCACCGAGAAGACGTGCTGGTGGTGGTTAATTTCTGGGGCTCGGCTGCCCGAAGGGAAACTCTGGTGCAGTTTGGGTGTCTGCTCCATTCAGCCCCTCCGTGCAGTTGGGTGGGATCTCGGCATTCCCAAAGGGACCTTGGCAAAACCCTCCTGGGCAGGCGCCTGCAGGCAGCGAGGGTGGCTGGAAGCCGGTTCACGAGCCTCTGAGCTGGACCCCGCTGAGGTTTTGGGGTGCTGTCGAGCCTCGCCTGTCCTGCCTTGCCACAGTGCCCCCGAAGCCAGCAGCTCGCCCCGCTCCCCGGAAGCGCTGAGTGGCCGCATCTCTGCCGGCCAGGATGCTGAGGAGGGACCATGGGTGCCACCATCGAAGGGCTTTGGGAGCGGGGTGTCTGCGGGGGAGCGGGCTGGCGAGTCCAAGGGTGCGTAGCTGTGGACGTCTGACTGGGAAGCGCAACGCTGGTCAATTTGAGGCTGAAGCAGAGAATTCCGTAGCCAGACGGAGGGCGCAGTGCCGTGCCAGCCTTTTGGTGCCTGGGGAAGCTCCTCTGTGCAGGGCTCGCTGCAGCCCCTGGCATGCAGGAAGTTCAGTTAATTTGTCCTTCTTGCTGCAACACGCTGATGCTTTGTAGATGGTTAAAACTTGACCTTCTCTCCCCTGGGCTGACTCGAGCTGTCCAGGGAGACTCCTGGCCGTATGGAGTGGCCGTGTCCTGACACGGGGAGACATCCCAGAGACCGGGGTGGGATTGCTGGATAGCAGCTTTGATGCCACAGCGTGCTGCGGGCAGCTCTTGGGGAAACCCGCAGAAGTGGGGCGGGAGGGGTGTGCTCTGCCCTGCTCTGCCCTTTTTGGCTAGGAAAATTTGATGCTTTCGGATTGGGCTGTTTAGCCGCATGTCAAGATGGTTTTGAGCAAACATTTTTACAGGGAGGGAAGCTGTTGAGTGGGTGCTGGAGGAAATTTGAGAGGAGAAAACTCTCAGGTTAACCCAGATGGAAGCTGATCTCTCCAGCGAGTGTTCCTGTGTGCGACTTCTGCTGTTAAAATAATCCACAAAAGACGCGCTACACGCTAGTGAGAGAATAGTAATGGAGCAGCTCGCATTAATTCGTTTCCTGCTCGGAGGCTGGCTTGGCTGCCGGGTTTATGGTGCTGGCCAGCAAAGAGAAGCTGCGAGCAGGGCTCTGCGGTACAGCCGGCACAGCGACCGGACCCCCCTCCGCTTGGCTGTGCAGCAGCCCAAACGACACAAAATCTTTTATTCTACACACCCCCCCCCCTTCTTTTCTTTTGGGTGAGTGAAAGGTAATGTTGACACCACCCTTCCTCTGGGCTGCTGCTTTTTGAGCCTGGCTGTGAGCAGTTCATAAAAACAGAGGACTGACGTTATACAACTGCGCTGGAGGCAGTTGCACAATCGCTGCTCTCCTGGTCTCGGGGCTCTGCGGTGGCTCTTTCATCCTGCTCTGGGCATCCTGGGTTTGAATCGCAGCTCGGGGCTTGGTTTGGGGGAAGCCTTTTGCTCCAGAAGTGGAGTTATCCCTTGGCCTGTGGTCCTTGGCCTCACCTTTGGGGAGCAGCGGGGCACGTTTCGTTTGCCTGTCGACTTTGTGTCTTCTCTGGTCCTGAATGTTTGACGATTGATTTTTGGTGGTGGGGTGAGTAGTGGCAGTAAGACGTTGTGCCACGCACAGGGGTGCGCTGCAGCTCGTGGAAGGATCCAAGGTGTCTTAAACTAGGTCGTAGATAGTGGCCAGTGGTTGTTCTCATAGTTTGGTAGTGTTGGTTTGGCTTAATTCACTAATTGCCAGCCAGGTACGATCAGATGTTAGTGCATCCCCAAAGGCATAGCCAGCCATGCGGCTGGGAATTTGAAGTCAAATTGTCACCGACCCTGATGTGGTCAGAGGGTGAAGAGCAGATGGTCCTCGGATTTGGGGACCTGGGCTTGCTGAGGGAGCAGAGCGCCTTGCAGCCACGCCGTAATCTGGACCTAGAGATTAGCTCCCTAAATCTTCTTGCCTTGCAGGAAGGCCTAGGCGTCATCTTCCACGTGCCTCGTGCTTTTCAAACTCTCCTGTTCGATCAGTATCCCGTAGCCCCGACAAAGACACCGCAGCGTTTCCCCTCCGCTGCCGTCCCTCTGCCTGGAAAGGAGAAAGCAAACAGCGATTCACTGAAGTCTGAGCTCGGTACCGTGCACCGTAGCGCTGGTGTCTCATCGTTTGGGGTTCTGGTAGTAACCCCGAGACAACAAACCGACGCGATCTTACGTGCCAGACAAATCGGTGTTTCCTGCTTCTGCCCACCCTTGGGTGTGCGAGCGCCTGGTCTCCCACTCTTTGTGTCTCTCCTCCTTGGGGAAATCCTGGGACAGCATGCAGCTTTTATCTTTTCTTTTCCCCTCCAGAGGAGCTTTTAACCCAAGGTTCTTTCCTCCCCACGGGCGGTTGGGAGTGAAGGGAGCAAGGCAGGGACCCTGCTGACTCAGCCAGAATGCCCCACGTGCCAAGATGAGGTTCTTGCTTCCAGCTGGTAAATCGGGTAGAGCAGTCACTTGAAACGGTGCTACTAGAAAATCGCACTGATAAAATTGCCCTAAATTCAAATCCCTTTCAAGTCCCAATTAAATAATTGCCCTGGCCAGGCTGGTGTGGGTGGCTCCTTCACGCAGGGGAACGCGTTTCTCTCTCCCAGGCCAGGAAAACTCAAAGCGTTAACGCAAGCCCTCCAGCTTTGAGATCCCTTTGCTTTTATATTTGTCTCCTGGTTTTATTTTAAGCTCTGCCACTGTTTCCCTCATTTCTGTCCTTAAATGCACCGGGGAGGAACTGGTTTAGCTACCCCGCCGCACGGACAATTCAGCACCTCCGCTTTGCGTTTTCTTGGCAAGGCGAAACCCAGCAGTTGCCACTAGGATGGAGCTTACGTCAGGCAGAGCGTGTCTGCGGCATTTATAGCACATATAGGTCACCGCAGGGAGCTTGGTCTTCCCGGGGCTTTGCGCCGCAGCCCGTTTTCCAGCGTAAGCCGTGTCGTTTGCCGCTGGGATTTTATTTTAGCCGGGACGCTCCGTGTGTGCCTATTGTCCCGGGCCTCGGAGGCTGCGGTTTCGCCGTCCCCTCGCCAAACTGTTTGTTTATTATTCGCAGCAGCAAAACATTTAAAACCGGGTCCTCCCTCCCCCCGCCTTGTCATAGTTCATAAATGACTAATCTGATCAGAAGCGCGCTCCCTCCCAGCGCACTTAATTAAACTGCGCCTCTAGCAGAAAACCGCGCGTGCTAAATTTCACATGGAAATAACCATTTTTAATTGACATTAAGACAGGAAGAGCGGCAGGAGGCAGAGAGGTTTCATTGTCTCTTCCCAGCCCGGGCCGGTGGCATTGCCGCCGCGGCACAGGGCCGCGCCGGGGCTGTCGCCTCGTGGCCGCTGAGTTTTCGGCAGGATCGGTGCGTGCCGGCTGCGCCTTTGCTTCGGCAGATCGAGTTGGGGTTCTGCAGAGCAGGGAAATAAAAGGGAGGCAAACGGTCGTGTGAGGTAACGCGTCTCCCGGAGCAGCTCGTGAGCGGCGCTTGGCAGCCGCGGTTAATACAGAGAGCGTGCGGCCGGCTCCCCTTCGCATCGGAAATGGTGCGCGGTGCCAGGTTCGTGTCCTATTGAAGCAGGAGCTCAGGCGGTCTCCTGCTGACATGACTCTGCTCTCAACAAATAAAAGCGTTGCTAAAAAAGCAGCTGCTTTTTTTTTTTTGCCTTTTTCCCTTTTGAGTAAGTGAATTCACCATTAAATGTCTTTTCCTTCTCGCTTTGTGCCGAAGGGAGCTGCCTTGCTTGGGATCTCGGAGGTGGGTTCGGAAGGGAGAGTCCCCTCCTGGGCTGGGCTGCGATTTCCACCCCCAAAATTAGTCCGATGCTTTTTTTGCTCGTGAGATGGTGAGATGAGGCTCGTTGGTGAGGGAATTGCTTTGATCGGGGCAAGTTCATAAAACACATTTGAAGCCGGCTAACCAGGGAGTTTTTCAAAGAGTTACAAGCTGGTGCTTGTAACAGATTTTAAGTTATAGTCTAGTGAACAAGGTAAACGCCTTCTCCCTGGAGGTAGGTGAGCCTGCACGTCCTTTGAAAGCCCGCTTTAAACCGCGTTCAGACTTGGATACCTGTGGCAACAGCACTGAAAGCAGTAAATTCTCTGGAAGATGAGGTTGTCTCTTTAATTGGGGCTACGGCTGGGCTGTTTGAAGATTTAATCATTTTGTGTGTGCACGAAGCCCTGTCTGCGGAAGCTCCGAGGCGGGGAGGAGAGGGGCTGGTGCCCCGGCCGGGAGCGCGGTGCCTGCCCCGGCGGCGCTGGGCCCCGCTCCCCTGCAGAGCGGCTGCCTGGGCAGGCTGCAGTGAGAGCGGCGAAGCTCGAGAGCTGTGAAGAGCTAAGAGCAGCGTGTCTGTTGCCGTGCTGTCAGCAGCTGAGTTTCAGGCTGCAGAATAAGCGTTCGCAGCTCTTTACCATAGCGAGGAAAGCAGGAGCTTTTATTAGTAAGGCTGTATCACGTTTTCCTGCTAACTGCCTCTAGTTCCCACGTGTTTTGCTGCTGCTGAAGTGGGAGCGATGGGCTTCGCTCGCTGTTTTGGTGGATGAGGGATGGCAGGCATGAGGGGCGCAATATGCGACTTGATATTTAAAACCGGCACCTTCCCTCCAAGCGCGTCCTCCAGGCCGCCTGCCGGTGCTGCGGGTGCGCGCGTGCCCGTGCAGCGGGCTTGCGGAACTGCCACCAGACCCAAAGCCACCACAACAACAAAAGTCGAAGCAGAAAAATGTACTTGCCTGCCTGTCGGCTTGACAGTTTCTTACCAAGTGAAAATTCACTTTTTAGCCGTTATCAAAGGGAAAAGAAAAAATGAAGAAGCCTTGCCAGGGACAAATCGAGCCCGCAAAGCGCTGAGGTCCTCGTAGCCTGGGAAGAGGCAGTCCCTGCAGCCCCCCGCTGCTCTCCACACCCGTGGAGCGCTTCCATTCCTGCCGCTGGCAGAGCCCGCTCCCGGGCTGTAGGAGGGTGCTGAGGGTGGCGCAGGGAAACGCCCAGGGTGCCGCAGTCCCAGCCCTTCCAATAACAAAGCCTGCAGGACTTTCAGTGAAGTCTGTCTCCCACGTGCTAGTCAGGGGCGTTGGACGGCTTTCTGCTTTGTCCCTGCCTCTGGGAAACTCCTGTTCTCCCTCCTCTCCCCTTTCCGCCCCGTGTTTTCCCGTGGCGTGGGCGCCGTTAACCGGGATACAGAAAGCAGGGTTTGGAGCAAAGGGCTGGCGGGGCCCAAGAGCTGGGGACAGGGAGCGCAGGTCGGCAGGAAATAGCAATAGCGGGGGAACAAATGGTGGGGGAGGATCTTCACGCCTGTCTCCCGTAATCCAAGGTCGCACCCCGGTTGCATCTCTGATCCTCGCGTCCTGGGGTGCGTGTTCCTGCTCCCAGGGCTTCCCCACCTGGGCCTTTGCAGGGAGGCTGAGACAAGAAGAGGTTGAAACATGAAGGCCTTTCTCTCTCTCTTATCTCTCTTCAAAAGTATTTTTTTCCCCTGGAATTTTCGGGCAAGGCTGAGAGCGAGGGTGCCCTGCCAGAGGTGCAGCCGGTTTCAAACGGACACGTGAGGAGTGAGAAGGGGCAGAGGGTGACCGAGCTGTTGGGGAGTGGGGATGCTCTGACAGCGGCCCAGCGCTGCCTCAGCAGCTGGGGAGAGGCAAGCAGAACCTGGTCCCTCCTGTCTTTAACGTCAGGGAGCGAACGGTGCACGTTTTTGGAGGGGCGGTCGTTTTCGTTGGTTGGGTTTGGGGTTCTGTTGTTGTCGTGCCACCCTGGGGAAGGGTCTCCCTGGCTAGCTTTAAGATTTTGGCCTAGGAGGGAGCATGGGGAGTGTCGGGGTGCCAGAGAGCCGAAGCTGTGCTAATTGACGGCTTTGGTTTAGAAACTGCAAGTTTGACACAGACCTCCTTTAAGCACGGTTTTAACTTTGCCAGAAGAGCTACAGCAGCGCAGCCACCGCTGCCGGCAGAGCTTTTTCCTTCCCTAGGTGAGACGATTCAGTGCTCGCGTCGCTGTGCTGCTTGAGGGGGTGTGACGAGATGAGTGTGTCTTACGTGCAACTCACGTGCCTCGCCTGGGTTAAGGCTGGTGTGACGCTGGGCTAGGAGTGAACCCTCTGTGTTTCACAGGAGCGTGTACAGCTCAAGCACCTCTGTCCTTCCAACAAGAGGAGCTGGTTGTGTGTCGATTACGTGCCTCAGGTACGTTGCCTTGTTCACCCTGCTGTTGTCTCAGTCGCGAGGGCCGAGGTCCCGTTACCAATGGTGTTCTGGAGGGCAGCACGCTTGGGGTTTGGCGTTGGGCTGCAGCAGCTCTGCCTCAGCCCACCTCAAATCCTGCTCGCACGTGTGGGGCTGAGATTTGGATTGTTTGCCTTTGGCTCAGCTCAAGGCCTTGCACGCTTGTTGTGCCCTTTCCAGGGGCAGAGATGGCTTTGGAAGGGGCCCAGCAGGTCTGGCAAGCGTTTCTGCTCGACCTCGCTGCTGCTAATTTCGAATTCTGCATGCTCTGTAGGGTGCCCTTCTCCAGCACGTGTCCTGCGTGTGACCAGTCACTGCCTATTCCATCGCCATTGTTAATGCTTATGTACAGTGAGACTCAAATTGGAATTATTTCTATTTTTATTTTAAGACAGCAAATGGGTGTCTTAAGGGGGTGGATTTAATGCATAGTGCTGTTTTGTGACTCCAGACGGCCTCATCTTTAACCTGGCACTACGTTCTCCGGTGTTAACACGGCTGAAGGATGCTATAAATGCATCTTCTCTGTTCACTAGCGCCCAAAATCGCTGGTAAAGGTGATACTCTTGATGCTCTTCTAACGCCAGAGCAGACTCTGGACCCAACTGGATAATGACGTTATTCGCAAGCGATATTTTCACACGTGAGATGATGGTGATCTACCCCTTTAGCTGGAAGGAGGAGACGTTGACACAAGCCTCCCTGCGGTCACTGGAGTGAAGCAGTGAGCATTCCGCTTCCCGAGCGCTTTGAGCGCTGACCCGAGAGCACGAGAAGAGCCCATCGACTGAACTCGATGGGCAGGTGAAGCCCCCTCGGGGAGCCCCGTGCCCCCTCATAGGGGAGGCTGATGCGAGATGACTGTGCAGGGCCGATCTGCCCGCTGGCAGCGGTGCGGTGGCTGCGGGACCGGGGGGCGTCTGGCTGCGCCAGCTGGAAACTGGTCCCGGGAGCAGCGTGCGCCAGGCCGTGCCTGAGAAACGCCGCGCGCCTGGCAGCGGGTTCGGCACCTCTCCCCGCAGCGCAGGGGTCGAGGTGCGGGTAAACGCCGGGCCGCTGATTGCTGGCTGTTGTTTCTCTCCTGTCTTGGGGCTCGCTGCTTCCCCGCAGCCTGTTTTGCCTGCCCGGGGTGCAGGAACGGAGGGGTTCGCCCTCTCCATCGCGCGGAGGGCTGCCGAGCGATGGGCCGGTGGTGGAGGTGCGGCCGATGCAGATGTCTCAGTTATGCCAAAAAGTTTGCCCACATCTGCCTCTTGGATTCCCAGCCACGTGGGCTGGGATTATCCTGCCCTCTCCCCGTGCCTCCAAATAGCTGAGAAATCCCAGGAGCACGGCAAGGGGGTGGCAACCTGCAGGCTCCAGGGAGGAGCATCAGCGAGGGCAAGGACAGGGGACCTGGGCAGCATCGGGACTGGGTGCCGGGGTTTCCCCGGCATGTCCCCAGGCCACCGGCCCAGCTAGATCCGTGCATTTGCGTGAACCTGATGCCCCTGGGGGGCGAGGATGGGCAATGACCTGCTTGGTGCCATGCTGCCCAGCTAGCGGGGAGCCTGGAGGCTGCAAAAAAAAAACCTCTGACAATGTGCTGGCCTGAATGCAGGTACCTGTGGGTGGCCGGCGCTGCTGGGGGAGGGATTGCATCTAAAGAAGGTGGGGTTGTTCCGGAGGGTGGTCGCCCACAGCCTGTTGTCAGTCAGTAGCTGCCTGTGCCCCTGCCAGACCTCTGAGCGGAGACCGGCCGGCGCAGAGAGCATCTCGCCACGCGCTTCGGAGGCCCTTCTGCCAAAAGGTTCCCAAATACTTTGCAAGTCTTGATTAGTGCATTAGCTTAAACAAATTGAGTTATATATGCCACAGAGGGAAGAAAGGTACTGCGCTCCTCAGTGTTGACTTAAAGTTTAATTAATTTTGTTGCCAAATGAGGCATGAAATACAGTGTGAAATATATTGTGGTGCTGAATGCATAATTGTACGGGGGACTGGGAGCACGGCGAGCGCTGAGGGTAGGAGATCACCTGAGGCAAGCTGGGGCACGGAGCTCTCGTGGCACCGAAACGTGTGCGGCTGGCGGCGGTGGCGCAGCCGGGCTTTCAGCCAGCAGCAGCAAGCTGATGCCGAGCTGATTCGGGGGGGGCACACGTGCCCCAGCAACGCTCCCTGGGAGTTAGGACCGGGCCAGCCTCCCCACCCGAAGTGGAAGCAGCATCTGAAGACGCTGTCATGCCCAAGGGTTTGCCACTGGTTTGGGGATTGGGGTGGGTTTTTCTTTTCTCCCTTTTTTCTGGAGGATCCAAGCCCTGGGCAAGGTTCACGCCGCTGGGCGAAGCTCGTGCCTGTGGCCCCCCGGGGTCCGTCCTCCCCAGGGCGCGGCAGGAGCAGCCGCTGTGGCCTTTGCCTCCTCCAAACCAATTCAGCTGGGTTTCGAGGTGGGCTGTAGGATGGCAGTTTTACCGTGCGGTTACAGAGATTCCTGGGTGGCCTTGCGGGGTGGACATTCATACAAAGAAACATCAGAAGAGGAAAGAGCTGAGCTGTGAGTGAAGAGTTCTCCGTTCGGCTGTTCAGGAGGTTCGTGATGGCTGTTTGATGCTCTCTCCCTGCCGCGATTGATGTTTCTGCAAGGAGCGTGTCTCCACAGCGCCTTGCTCCCCCACTAAAGGAAGGAAAGAGGCAGTCCGGGACATCTGCCCCCTTTTTTTTTCATTTGAATTTTTCAGTTAACACTCCAGGTAGCCCAGCTCCAAAGCCAGCAGGGAGAAAAATAAAAAAAAATACTGTCCATCTGCCTGTTAACCCTGAGAAGCCCGTCCCCACCTCCAAAGTGACCTGAGGCAACGTCTTCCTCTAAATTTAGCTGGAGATTGCGTCAGGAGCAAGAGGGAGGTGAAGTTAATGTGGCAGAAGCTTTTTCTAGCAGGAGAGTCTTCGTGATTAGGCAGGGGCTGAAAATAAACGAACAGACCTCGTTTCAGAGCGCGCGGGGCTGGAAGGAAGGGCAGCCTGCAGCACCCCGGTGTGTGTGTGGAGGTGAGCTTTTTCATACCAAGAGGAGCAAAGGACAGTCATCTACAAAACCTTGGCCCATCCTAAATGGGAAGAACCTCCCAGGAAAGTGGGTGATGCCCACCCACACTGTTGGCAGGGCGCTGGGGACGCCAGCGAGCCATGGGGTCTCCTTCGGCCGGAGCACTTGGCTCTCCTGGGAGCCGGTGGGCAGCAGGTTTGGTGGTGGCTGCCCGGAGCTCGCTGGCCACCACTCAAGGTAGGGCTGCTCGTCTTCTCAAAGAGTTTTGAAGCATCTTCTGCTCATCCTTCATCACCGGCACCTGGGGACAGGGAACCAGTGAGGTTTGTTTCCATCGTGGTGCTTTTGGGTCGCAAACGTGGTGGCGTTCAGGAGCACCTTGGGGGACAACCCGTCGTGGCCCTGACCGGGAAGGAGACCCAGCAAAACTCCTGCAGGACAGGCTGTGGAGGACACTGGTGCTGCTGGTCCCCCCCTACCTCTCTGCCTCATCCTGCACAACCCAGGGGAGATGAGTGGCTTCGTTGTGACAAGTGACAACACCCGTCCTTGTGGTGGTGTGTGACGATTCCTGGGAGAGCGGTGGGGTCCTGGGCCCCTTCTGCTCTCTGGGACTTTGGTTTTTTTGAGTGAGGTGTTCTCCCTTCCAAAGGCTCCTTAATCGCCTGTTAACATTGTTATACAAAACAGCAGTGTGCCATTTAATTAGGAAAAATACATACTAACCTCTACCATATGTTGCTCTTCTCTTCATATTTGCATTTGAAAGTCCAGCTGAATTTCAATGTGAAACTGGATTTTATCCAAATGATGAATGGCCTGAGAGGCTGTGGGAAGGTGGGTGTCGCATGGGGGGTGGTGGGGCTAGTTTTGGGGGTTTTTTAAAACTTTTTAAACCAAGATGCCTTTATTTCTTGTACCGTGGTCCAAACTGCTCACACCTTTCCTCTGAAACCTCGAGTGAACTTGTCTGGCTGGGTGGTCGTTCCTGCGTCCTCTGAAGTGCAGAGGTCCAGCCCCCCGAAGGAGAGGGATTAGATCTGCTCTTAAACAAGATGTTTTCAGTGGCAGCTCCGCTCGTGGCCGGGGAGACGAGCCTGCTGGCGAGCCTCCCCGTGCTTCTGGGCTTCAGCCGCGGCTGCTCTGCCCTCCTAGGTTTGTAATCTCCTTTGCTGCCTTAAAAAAGAGACTTTGGTATTCACAGACACCCTTTCTTTCTAAGGGCCGAGCCGTGCAGGCCCAGAGTCACCTTTGCCCCTGCGGCAGGAGCGTGGTGAGGGTTATTCCCTTCGTTTTCCCAGCCTGATGTCGGATGAGGCTTGTGCACGTGGTGCCTCGGCTCGCCTCCCCGCGTGCAGGGCTTTGCTGACAGCGCACCGGCCACAGCTTCCTAACTGGGGGCTGAAGCTTTTTGGCTTGTTATTTTTAGTTTGTCAGAGCAGCGGCAGCTCCAAGCCCCTTCCCAGACAGAGCTGTGGTTCTGCGGCTTCTCCGGCAGCATGGGGCAGCGTTCCCTGGCTGCCGTAGAACGGGAGCGGCGGCATCTCACTGCCGCTCGAACTGCTGGAAGAGGAGCTGGTTTAGGAGCCGCAGGGTGGCTGGGTCCCTGGCAGCGGGGTGGCTGGGTCCCTGGCATTGTGTCCCCACAGTCTCTTGGAGCTGCCTGGACTTTCCGCTTGGCTGAAGGCTGCATCTTTCTCCTGGCCTGAGGTACGTTTGAACTGAGTCAAGCTCTGTAACAGCCTCAGCGTCGCGTTGCTGAGCTGGGTGCGCTCGCACAGCTCTTAGTGACCTTTTACCTCACCTACCTGGCAAAAAAAACCCTTAAAAATCACTTCATATCCGGATCATTTCACATCCTCTGCAAATCTGCCTTGGGAGGATGGCTTGGGTGCCGGGCTGGCCGTGGTGCTCGCAGGGGGAGCCGGTTGCCACAGGCTTCTGACTTTTGTTCTCCTTTCTGTTGGCCCCTTGGAGATCAGTTCAATCTTTAAGAGAGTTTCTGTTGGGGTTTTTTGTTGTGTTAATGCAGCTGAACTAATATGATTACATTTCCAGATTTGGGTAATGGAATAACAAGTCAGGAAGCTCTTCCCCCCCCCCCA
>VWZZ01001713.1:20612-33133 GCA_013399095.1 Psophia crepitans
ACTTCCAAATTATCCAAGTCTCCAGTTGGGAAGATCTTTCCCCTTCTCAGTTACTCCTGGCGTGAGGGCTCCGTGCTACCGTGGCCACGTCTGCAGCACCCTGGTCCTGGCGTGAGGGCAGCTGCCCGTTGTGCTCTGTGCGGTGGTCAGCCACAGACCCGCAGCGACCCCGGGGTTGTCCTGGGTGCCCGGAAAAACGGGTCTTCCCTCCCTCGTGAGAGCTGCCGTGCCGAAGGGGCCGTGCGTGTTCCCCCAGCGCTGCGTTCGGGGCGGAGACCCGTGGGGCAGTTTCACCGGCATCTCGAGGTGTGTTGGCTTTGCTCATCTCTCCGCTCGCTCTCGGAGTTCGGAGGAGTGATCTGGAAAAGCAGCTCAGCCAAATCGCCTCGCAGTGGCAACTTCCTTTCTAAAAAGAGAAGGATGTTGCGGAGTTAGCGGCTTCCCATTATTTTCCCCAATTTGAATGCTTTCTTGCCATCCGTCCCCCAGTGTCAGGCTGTGCGGTCTGCTCTGGTTTGGAGACAACCTCGCTGCCGCAGAGGCACGCTGCGGCGCAGGGCGCCTGTGTCTTGGAGCCACGTGGGCTTTGGCTTCCCAAAGCACCGAGCCGCTCCCCGCTCTCCCAGGACAGAGGTGCTGGCCGGCGGAGCCCCGGGACCGGCACAGCCCCGCTGAGCGGCAGCAGCGTTTGCCCTTCTTTGGGTGTTGCTGTAAGAAGGGGGTGAGTCACTTTCCATCGGGCCGATAGTTACCCTGCTCCTGTCTTGTATTTGTGCGGTGTAGCCAGCAGGATTATTTATAACTTCGCCAGCATCCCGAGCCTATTGTTTCAGCAAAGAGCAGGAATGACTAGATGACTTCCTGAGATATTTTTTTTTACCACCCCCTCATTTTTTTTTTTTTTTTTAAAATCTGCTTTTCCTTCCAAGTATTATATTCGCCAGTTGGATGCTTTCCCCCCACATCTTCCCCTCCTGATTGTGCATTTGTGCTGCTGACAATCCCACTACCGGTGTTGCTTTAACTCTCAAATCTCTCCCAGGAAAAGCCGAGCTCCGTGCCCTGGGGGGGGCTGGGGCACCTTTGAATGGCACGAGTGGCTCTCAGCGGGGCTGGCGCTGGCCTCGGGGTGCCCAGGACCACAGCCCGAGGTCCCAGCAGCGCCGTTGAGGGGAGGGCGAGCGAGCGCCTCCGCGCTTGCAGGACTCGCCGCGGTCGCATCCCAGGTCCGGACCGCCAGCACAGGACCGCACTGTTGTGCTCCCGTTCGGCCTTGTCCCCGCCCCAGTGAAGGTGTTAACTGGGGCCAGTCCGAAGGTCTCGCCTGAGCCTGGGGCTGCGCGCGGCAAAAGCTGTTTCTGCGCTGGCAGAAGTGGCGCGTCCAACCCTGAAGACACGGCAGCGGTGGGCATGGAAGAAAGCGGGTCCTGAGCTCCTGTCCCTGCGCACGCAACCGCTTGCCCGGTGGCAGCAGTCCCATCTGGGCAGTGTTCGTCCTAAATCCCAGAGCTCTCCTGGCTCTTGTCCATCTGCCTGCAGTTAGTTCGCTGTTGAGAGTGCAAGACCCAGCAGCCATTGTGGTTTTAGTTATGCCCTTCCCTGGAAATCAGTGGGTGGTAGAGGTGTGAGAGAAGGGGTAGGGTGGGTGCTTTGGTGAACTCAGCCGACCTTCGCGAGGGACCTGCAGGTTGAGCTTCCTTGGGGAGCAGCACCCAACGGCTGCCATCTGCAGCTTCTCCTGACCCGGGGCCGCTTTGCACCTTCTTGCTTGAAATTGGGGCATAAGAGTCCCGCTTTGGGTTTGGTTTAGTTGAATTTTCCCTCTGGCCAAGGGGGATGCTCTGAGGTGGACCCTCGTTCGTGCTCGTCCTGGCTGCGTTTCTTCATTAGCTTCTTCTCGACTGTGATGTAACGAGCAGCCTCTGAGGTTAGAGCGGCTGCAGCCACAACCTGCAAAAGCAACCCGGGGACGAAACAGCTGAAGAGGAAGAAGTCTTTGCTGCCTTGTGGTCAGCAGAGATCCTGCAGAAGTCCTCTCGGTTTCTATTAGTTCAGAACTCAAAACTTGGTGCTCATTTATTTTTAAGCTGCTGTTTCTAGCTGAGGTGCCTGCAAGCCCTTGTTTGTCTTCTCCCTGCTGGTAAAAGCTGCCTCGTAGCCCCCCTGGCTCCAGACCCTTCCCGAGCGGGGCTGCAGGGAAGCGGTGGAAGGGGCTGGTGGTTGCCTGGCCTGTCCCCAGTTCTCCCCCTTTGCAGGGCTGGTGGCACAGAGGTGTTGCTCTCCCTGTGCTGACTTTCCAAGGACTGCCCAGCTCTGCAGGGAAGCACAAAGTTGATCCAAGAGGAAGCTCTTCTGGGCTGGAAACGCCACTCGGAGTGGAAAATGAGTCCAGAATCCCCTCCTGTGGGGTTTTTACATGCTCTTTGTAGCAGTGTGGTATGGGTCAGAAACATGAGGTGTGAGATCCTGGGCTTGGAGGAGGGAAAATGCTCCAGGAAGGGCCTGGGACTGGAGACATCTCTGGGAACTGATGCCTTGCAGCCATGAGCTCTCAGCAAACTTGTGGGGTCCTTTCTAGATCGCTTGTTGCAGTCAAAATTGGAGGTCCTTTGGGCCAGACACTGAACTTGCTTCCTGTAAGAGCTGGCCCTGAAGCCTTTACAGCCCAAGCGGAGCAGTTTCGGGTCACCCAGGAGCTTGTGCATCCAAGAGGATGCTTGTGTCGGCTGCGAGGCTGCCTCCTGCTGCTGCTCGTCCTCGTTCCTATGAGGTTTTCAAGCTGCTGTTCCCCTAGCTAGGGCACCCTTGTTGCACTCGGTTATTTCGGTTTTCTCCCCTAGCTGGAGGATCTCCCGAGTAAAGCGCTGGCATGAGTCCCGTACCGTCCGGCTCACCGCAGCGTTTCCCTGGAGCGGGGGGAAAAGCCAGGCCTGGATGGCACTGGGTTCCTGCTTCCTGCCGCTCCGCAGGTTCCTTTCAACTGGAATGCACGGAAAATAGAGCGAAGTAAAAAGATGGGGAGCTGTGACTTACCCCCCCCGCTGTGAAACCACTGCAGCTCAGGGCCTGTGACAGCGGGACATGTGCCATGGCGAGGAGAGCCGGGCGTGAGCATCTCCTACGGCACTCTGCCTCTTCCAGCCCTTCGGGGTCAGCTCAAAAATAGAGAACAGCACTTCTCCCCCAGCTCGCTTTGTATTTTTAAAAGCATTGTGGTTTTTTGTTCTGTTTTCTTTAAATAATTTTCTAAAAAGCTGAAACTGTAGGACTGGTGTTTTTTTACCCAAAGAAGAAAACTGAAAGATGTGTGAGACGTTGTGGTTTGGATTGCTGGTTGTAAAGATTTTTGGGAGCTGCAGTGTGCAAAGCGTTGGGACCTGGTGAGCGCAAGGGCTTGTTCCAAGAGGTGGCTCAACAGCATGTGGGTGCGTGGCTGGAGGTGTGGCTGTCCACGCAGGTAGTTAAGGGGTAACCTGTGCCGCTTCGTATCGTGCCGAGAGAGGCCGTCTCGACTCGGGTCTCTGCTGCTGCGTTTCCAGCTCTGCCCTAATTTTTTGGGCAAGTCTCTCCATATGTACAATAGCTAGAAACAGTTTTGTTCCCTAGAGAGGCTTTGAGGTTTAACATTTATAAAATGCTTTGAGATCTGCAGATAAAGGAAAGCAAGACAATAAGCAGCAACCAGGGCTGTGCCAAAGAAATACCCTGCATCGCCACAACAGAGCCACGCAGGATTGGGTGGAGATGGCTTTTGTTAGAGGGCAAACCACCGCTCCAGAGGCGGCTGCTGCAGACTTGGGTGGGAGCCCTGCTAGCAGGAGGGGTGCAGCTAAGCCCCGACCCCGGCCTTTAAAAGGACTGGTTTGAAGGAGATAACATCCATGGATGAGAGCATGATTGAGGCACGTAGGTGAGTTTTCCCCTCACACTTCCCGTTGCCTGGGGTGCCCTCGGGCTGTGCCAGGGCTCCCTGGGAGCAAACCTGGTCTGGAAGATACGGTGCTGAGTCGCTCTTTGCTCTCCAGGCAGCGCATCATAAAGCCCCCGGTAAACTGAATCCACTCCATAAACCTCGTTAACTTTCTTTTAACTGCCTTTGCCTGTCCTTAGAGTGAACTCCTTTATAGTCCCCCAAACAAAGGCAGGCAGGAGTGGGCAGGGACGGAGGATCCGGGAGCCACGCTCCTCCCCGGCATTCCCGGGCGGGTGGGAGGAGTGCGCTGGGGCTCGGACCGCTCGGCACAGAGGTGCTGGGCTCCTCGGCTGCCAGCTGCTCAGTGGACATGGCATCCCAGAACAAGCTGGTTTGGGGTAGGTCTTCCTGCCAGACATCTGGCAGCATGGGTTTTTTGGCAGAGGGTGGGAGGATGGAGTGTGAAGGGATCATTTTTAGCGGATCGGTTGGGAATTGTGCTCTCGAGGGATTTGGAGGCGGGTGGGCTGGAGTGTCAGGCTGGAAGTCTTCAGGGATCCTTCTCTCTTCCCCATGCTGTGAGTACCTGCCTTTCGGTACCGTTCCGCTTTCGGGCAGGAGCAGAGATGCTGCTTGAGGACACGCGATGCTGTTTTGGGAGCAAGGTGCGTGGATCTGCAAGAATAGCTCATCTTTTCCTGCTGCTTCCCTGCCTTCCCGCTAACTTAGGTGTAAGTCCCATAAGAGCTGTTAAAGCAAGCTGTGGCGAGTGGCACGGCAAGAGCAGGAGAAGGGGATGTAGCTGGAGGCTGGCTCCAGCAGGCAGCAAAGTTAACTGCTCGCTGAGGGTTTCTCGGGTGAGGTGGTGGCCCCTGGTCCCGTGCCGGGAGCCGATAGCTGCCACGGGTAACTGTTGTGGCCCGGTGGGTAACGTGGCTGGGCTGCAGGGTTTCCTTCCCCTGCGAGGGCCTTATGGGATGGTTTTCATTGCAGCTGGCTTTAGAAATGAATCGAACTGATGCCCAGCTCTCTGGAGATGGTCTTGCTTTAATTTGAGTGGCTCCTGAGTATGTAGTTTTACCTTGAGAGAAACCGTTGTGTCTGAATTTCCACCAATGGTGCCTGCTTTGAAATGAGGTGGGCTATGGGGGCCTTGCTCTGGTTGGGAAACCTCCAGCTCTTAGTTCTAAATACACTTGGGCTTGTGCTTAAGCAAGGCAGTATGCTGTGTGCTTCGTAGCAGGCAGGATTGCCCCTGGGATGCCAGGGAGCAGCTGAGGCTTTGGGATGCTGCTGAGATAAGGGGGAATGGGCAGAATGGAGAAGCCCAGAATTGGCTCCCTGGGAGAGAGTTAACCCCCATGCCTGGGGCCACCAGAGGTAGATGTGTGCTCCTTGTCCTGATCAGGGCAGCGTGGGCAGGAGCTGGGCAGCCAAACCTGTAGCACGATGGATCCCGGGCACCAGAGAGGTTTACAACCGTCTTGGTTTCCTCTTGATTCCGCCTGGGGTTGAGGGGTCCAGTGGAGCAGCTGAGGCAGCGTGCACGGAGGCAGTTGTCCCCTCCAGCCGCTGACTTGCTCCCTCTGCCAGAAGCAAACGGGGCTCTCGCGTCACCTCAAAGGCGAGAGGTGTGGAGCTGTGGCTTTGCAAACAGCTGAGCTGACGATCGCTTGCTGCTGGCTGAGGTCTTCCTCTTCCCGTCCGTCCTGGCCTGCCCCGTCTTGGGGGCTTCTGGGGCATGTTGTGCTCCAAATGGGGAACTGATTTTCGTTGGGTTTCCTGATGTGTCACATGTTCAGCAGCCCCTGGAAAGTCCAGTGAGCCCCAGAACTTGCCCAAGATAAATGCAGGATGAGAAGGGCCCTTTCCTTCCAGAGCAGCAAGTGCTGCAGTGCCTTGAACCGCCTCATGACCCCGGCGCAGTGAGGAACCGGAGGGCACTTGGTTTGCAGCCATGAGAGCTCGGGTCTCGCCATCCCAACGGCTCCGCAGGAGCTCCAGGTTTTTAACCTTCTTCAGACACCCAGAGCTTCTGCATTTACAGGGAGGGTACTGATGCAGCTCTTTTTGTTCACGGAGGAAAAAATTCCTTTGAGCTTCTTATAGCTAAGAGAAAGCAAGCTTTACGCAAAATCTCAGAGAAACTGCTCCATGGTCAATTTTACTAGGCAGTTGCATTGGCATTCCTGATAAGCAGTAACACTTCTGGTCTAGACAAAAGCACTAGAAAATGAAACACCATGTAGAAGAGACACAGACAAGATAATCTAATAGGTTTCTTTTTGTCTCCAACTTGTTCCTCTGAATATCGCACAGCGCCGATGCGAAGAGCGTTTGAAGGGCTCGGGCACGGTGCGCGAAGCCAGGCTGGATCCTCGCGCAGGTTCCCGACGCCAGCTGCAGAGCAGGGGGGAAAACTGACTCCCACCTTTCCTGGCAACGCTGCATCACCCACCCGCAGCCCGAATGATGGGTCGGTGCATGCCCAGGGTCATGTGAAGGGTGTGAGTTAGGTGCGGGGTTGCTCCTTAGTGTTGTAATGGTCAGAAGAATAAAACCTGCTTGTATGAGACCTGTGTGGAGCTTCCTAGGAACCGTGCGGTGAGTTTTTCTCAGGGCTTTTCGTGTTGTTCAGCATGAGCCTCAGACCAAGGAGGACCAACTCCCGCTGGCTGTCCTTGGCTGTCGTTAAGCGATGCTAAAATTGCCCCCAGGAAATGGTTTGAAATGTGCATGCAGGAAAAAAGTGTTGGTTAGTCCTAGAAAACAGGAGCCGTGTACACGTTGAGTGCCATCTACTGGCACCTCATCCATGGTAGTGACGTGTTTGCCCGGGGACAGGGAGAGCTGTGGCGAAGGTCAGCAGCGTGGGACCTGCTGTGGGGCTCACGGAGGGCGGGCTCGGTGTGCCCGGCCTGTTGGTGAAGGGACGGTAAGGATGGGCTTCCCCTCTGCTCGCTCAGAGATGTCCTTGTTGTCCAAGTTAGTTGTAGTCCCACCCAGTGCAGCAGGAGCCCAGTAGGTGTCTGCCGAGGTTGACACATCCCAGCCGGAGCCAGGCGCTTCACGCCATACCTCCATGGCTGATTTATCATGGGATGCATCCACACCGCCGTCAGCCAAAACTGTGCCGCCCTCCCTTCCCCTCCTCTCCCCTGAGCTGCCCCCAGTACGTGTCTGCGTACTGAACCAGAGCAGGTGACAGATCTCCATTGTTTTATTAAAAAACCCCAACCCACCGCCAGCAGCTCAGCCCCTCAGTCTCTTTGCCAGGTTCGGGCTGATGCGCTGCTTGGGGGCGGCTCTTGTGATCTGGTGTCACAGACAAGGGGAACCGGGGCGCAAGGGGCTGGAGCGACTTTCGGTGTCCCCCGGCCAACGCACAGTTAGGAACAGGGTCCCGGAGGCTGATTGACAGCCTAAACCCATGGTGCAACGCGTCATTAATTTCTGCTGAGGTCAAGAGGCTGGCTGAGACCTTGCCCGGTGGCTCTACGTCATCTATCCCCAAGCCTCTGCAGCCCTTAAAACAAAGCTGATGAGTTTATTTTTGTATTTTCATGTAAGCTTTTCCGGTGACTTGTCCTTTTGGCTTTAGGGGCACAGGGGGAATTCGGGCCATGGAATATGGTTGTGCAGAGATGGGGATTCTTCGCAGGGGAAGGGACAAGTGAACATCTTGAAGTCTTTATTTGAAGAGGAGGGGAAAAAAAAGTCATGGTTCTTGGAAATGGTGCTTCTTAGGAGCGAGTAGATCGAACACACCCTTTTTAATACAATTTAAATAATCGATGATATATTCAATTACAGAAATATTTGGCAGAGCTCTAAATGGCTCACATCTGTCCTTAAACTGTTCTTAAGGTAAATATCTCAGCATGTCGTGTCACGTCGACCAGATTCTGTAAGAGCTGGTGCCTGGGAGGGGAGACTCGGTGGCTGCGTGTGCGGTTATCCCCAACACGCTGTGCCTTGCACGCTGCTGCCGCGGGGCTTTGCTTTAGGGATGCCCTGGTAAGCCTGGCCTGCTGTGGGCTGTTCAGCAAGCGAAGCTCTCCATCCTGCGCTGACCGCGCTGTGACGGCGCCTGGCCTGGGGCTTGGCCACCAGAAGGGTGTTGGTAGCTCCTCGTTGCCCACCGGCTTGCTCTCGGGGGACAGGGCGGCCGCCGTGAGCCCGCCGCGCGCCCCGCGACGCTTGCCTTGGGAAAGAAGGCGAAAGGACGAACCTTTACTGTAGCGACCGTGGTCTTGAAGTTATTTGCAAACAAAAGCTGGAGCCGAGGGCTTGCCCCGGCCCCGCGGAGGGAGGCAGGTGGTGGTGAGAACACTGTGTTTGGGAAAGTTTTTCTCATTGTGTCGAACAATTCTTCTTAGATGATCCTTCCTGTGGGCTGAATCATCGTCTCGGCGAACATGTTAGCTGTCTTAGCCAGCCCTGCGGCCGCATCCTGTGCAGTCCAGGGCATCCTGTGCTAGCGGTGGAGCCGGAGGGCGCTGGGCTGCCCAGCACCCCGCAGGATTGCAGCCCCTGTGTGTTGGGTTAGAAGAAGCACTCCTGGATGTGTTTGCTTTTGCTTCAGCCTTCCTCTCCCCTTTGGGATCTGGTTTCTGCCCCTGCTCCAGGGAAGTTTGCAGGGTCAGTCCTGGCTCGTTAGCGATGGAGCGTGAGAGTCATTAACCACGATCCCTCTCCCTGGTAAGAGAAGACTTACAATTGAACTACCAAGGCCACTGTGCTTGTGTGCGTGTTTGGCCATTTCCCCATATAATCTCCACATTATTTGGAAGCAGGTTTTAATTTGTCTGATTTTTAGCTGCCTCTGGCCTCGGAGCACGGCGGTGGGCTGCGAGGGCTCTGGGAGGGCTCACGTCCGCGCGGCTGGCACCGCTCTCTGGACACGGCCCGGGGAAACCGCCAGGGAAGAACTCTTGGTGTGATCTGAAAGCTCGTGCAAACTTTTGGGCGTGGGGTTTTGGGTTTGGTTTTTTTTTTTGTTAAGTATAAGTAAAGGGGCTTTTGTCCCCTGTTTTCTTACTCGCTGAGTAATGGAAACCAAGTGGGAAAAGATTTCTATTCCCCAGCAAAAGGACGGTACTCTGGTTACATCTCCGATACTGTAAGTTAATTTTACATTGCAAATTAGACAATACTTGGAAAGATGCAAATCAGAGCGGAAATAGAGGTACAGGCTTCTAAGTAAAGTAGTGGGGGTGTCCGTGGCTATTCTGTGCATCTGCGTGTGCACAAAACACACGACTGCGTGTGCGATGCGAGGTCGATACGCAGCGTCTCGGGGGACCCGCAGCCGTCGTATTTTATTCCTCGCTGGCATCAGGCTGCTGTGCGCACTCAGCAAAATGAATTCTTTCTTTGGACAACAATACGTGCGTTAGTGTTGAGTGTCTGCATCTTTCATGAGCGTGCAACTTTGTGGTGAAATAAATGAGCTGGAAAAACCAGGATGTGGATCTACTCTCGCTCTTCTCCCCAAAGCTTTCTGTTCAATGGAATATAACTCCCTGCTTTGTGAATAAGCCTGTATCTACTGGGTTTAAATGGTTTTGCGGTAGCAAACGGTGGTGCTGTTGAATGCGTGCGATGCAGAACGTGAGTGAAGTCCTCTGCGGGGCTGGGGGGGTGTTTCGGTTCGCTTGCGGGACTGCGGTTCCCTGGAGACACACGCTGGGGCTCCCGGCCGGCGTGAGTCTGGTGGTCAGGCCAAGGACGTACCCTTCGTTAGCTCCCCATGTGTTAGTGTTCAGGGGATAGAGTGGAATCTTTTCGAGTTGCATGCCTGGGAACAGCGAGGAGCAGCGTGTTGGCAGTGTTCAGCCAGCTTGGCTTGAAGGGCTGCTGGGGGGGTGGGGGGGTGGCACCGCTGCTGTCCAGCGCTGCCTTTCTTTGTGCTGGGATGTTGGTGGGATGTAGCAGCCCGGAGTTGGAGCCCGGTTCCGATGCGCGGGTGTGCTCCCCAGCCTCCTGTCGAAATGCAGTTTGGGGAGGGCAGAGGTGCTTTGTGGCACCCTCCTGCCAAGGGGGTCCCGCTGGGTCGGGTCTGAGCCACCTCCTCGCTCTTCTGCAGGGTTGGGTTTATCATGAGCTGGGCTCGTCCCCAGGGTTTGGAGCAGCCCCTCGTGCTTCTCCCACCCTCCGTGGTTCCTGCAGCCCTGCTTTGCCGTGTCGCGGTGCAGTGGGGACCGCAGGGCCGTCTGGCTGGTGGCAACGGGCTTCCCCCTGTCCCCTCGCGGAGGGTCTCTGTTTCCGTCCCCAGGAGGGTAGCAGAGCTGCCCCTCCGACGTACACGTTGCTCCAAGGCGCGCGCAAGGAAAAAGCGAATTCTCTGACACCTGTTACCAGTCTGACTCAAACCAGTGTTGTTCTTGGCCCGTTTCCCTGTGCTTTTGTGCCTCAGGCCCTTGGTATCCCACTTCTTGCAGAGCGTGGATGGGCCGTTGCGCTTGGATGGAGGCTGGGGACAGGGGACACGGGTGGGTTCATCCCAGAAAGGCTGGGGACGGGGCAGGCGGTGTGTTGGTCCCACAGGCTGCTGACCTTTCGAAAGCACCGGCTGGCCGAGCCCCGTGGTCTCCTCCGTCCCCTTTTTATGCTGCTCCTTTGTGCTGTTGTTTGGTCATCGCTGTGCCTTTGTTTTTACAGCTGGGGGAAGTGTTTTGAGCTTTAAAGTTTATTTTCTTCCCTCTGGTTGTCGTCACAGGTTTGTTTTCTTTCTCCCTGTGGCATCTTGCTGGCTTTCCTAGGGACTGGGAGGTAGGAGCATCCCTGCCCTCCGTGCCTTTCTGCTGGGGGGAGCAGGCTCCTTCCCTGCGCTCGGGAGGCCCGTCGGCCTCGCTGCCTTCGCCCGGTCTCGCTGGCTTTTTGGTAGTTTGCTAAATCCTGCCCAGTCGGGGGCTGTGCCCTGGTACGGTGTCGGCCCGCTGCTGGCGCTGTGTGCGGTTGTTCCGCGAGGCCTTGGTGAGGTTTGGGCTGGTCTGGGTGATGATTTCCCGAATCAGGACTCGAAGTGGGCAAACTCTCGTTTCGGTCACCGAAAAGCCACCCCCCGAAACGCAGTAGGGACCCTCCTGTGGGGTGTGCGAGTACCACGGCCGTCTGAAGGGAAGGGTGGCCGGGTTGGCTTGTTGGCTTTGCTGCCCTCCAAACCTTCCCCAGCCCTGTGCTGGGCACTGTTCTGCACACTGGTTTCTCTCTCCTGGGCCATTTCTGGGCCGTCACCCCAGCAGCCACTAAACCAGCCCGGGGGCTGCCGTGGAGCACGTCCCACCCTCTGAGAGCAGTCGCAGCCACCCCTGGGCTGTGACGTTCGAGCGAAGCAGCGTCCTGACCCGCAGCAGAGGCTGTGACCACAGCTTCGCTTTGAGACACCACGCGCATCGTCTCCCAGACCATCTTCCACAAGACCAGGAGGAACTAAAGTACTTCGCTGGCTCTTTTTCCCCTCCTCCTGGCTTTTTTTTTTGGTGTTGGCTGTAGATGTACTTTCTCTCCGTGCTCATCCCTTGTCCAGAGCCAATGGGGCACGGATCGTTTTTCCCTGCTCTCTGCCTGGTACCACTCCCATCTTTCCCCAGCCCCAACCGTTTCCTAAAACGCAGCTTCGAGCGTGGACCGTGCAGAAACTGCTGAACCAGAACACGGCGCAGGAGATGCCAGAGCAGATGCGAAGTGGAGGGATTAATGATCACTGAAGTGGTGGCATCAGCTTTTTTTAAGTCAAAAATTATCCCTGAGTGTGCGTTTGGGGAGGGGGGAGGCATCAGCGGGTGCCTCCCTGGGGACAGGAGTGTTAGGGGCCCGTGTGGGGGGTGTGTGTGTGTCTTGGCTTTGAATTCTGGATACGTTCACCATCACAAAGATAAATGGACAGAGTCTGCCCCATAAATCTCGTAGGGATCTGTGTTAGCAGGCTGCGAGGTGCCCTGTTTGGTTAACGTGTCGACGCACCCTTTGGGTGCCCGGTCGGGGGATGGCATCGCTGCCCTGGGCTGCGTGGTCCAGAGCATCCGCCTGGCCCCGCTGCCTCCCCTGGATGGGTGGGGGGCGTGGGGGGGGCAGGGAAAGGACCGAGCTGGGTCCTGGGGAGCTGGCAGCTTCTTGGGCAGCGTGGGGGGCAGTCACACAGCGGTGCCCATCCTCAGGGAGCACCCCTGCATCCCTCAGACCGCGGGCTTGGGGGGGCACGTCCTGGCAAGCGGCCAGCTGCATTGGAGCCATCCCATCCTGTGTCCAGCCACGCTGCATCCCTCCCCCAGCACCGGGGGGCTGTGGCTACCAGCGGCGCAGCGAGGGCTCTGCAGTCAAGGCGCAAGCCCGCCCTCTCACAAGCGAGACCCACCGAAATTCTGTCCCCGCGGGCAGCAACAGAGCTGAGCCTGGCTGTCGGGGCCGCCCAGCTTTGCTCCAGCCCCAGATTTCCAGGAGGGGATGAAGTCAGGGTGAGGGCTCCCACTCTGCCCCGTGCGCCGGGGCCACCCGGGGTGGCATTGCTGGGGACCCCGTGCTGCCCTCCAGCTGTTTGGCACCACTCGCTTTTGGGGGATTTTTTTGTCCTCCCCCCCCCCCCCGCTCTTTTTTTTTTTTTTTT
>VWZZ01001713.1:33143-49473 GCA_013399095.1 Psophia crepitans
CCCCTTTATTTTTTTTCTTTTTTCTAAATTGTTTTGTCGTGCGCCGGGAAAAGGAAGTGAACAAATTGTATAGTCCCATCCACAAGCGACGTCCTGTAAACAGCTACCGGCTGCCGTCCATTCACGGCTGTTTTTTCCTATCTGGGGGTGGACGGGGCTGGTAAATAACCAGGCGAGAGCTGGCGGCCGCTCCCAGCCCCGCTTCTGCCCTGGCGGGGGGCTCTGCCTGCGCCCAGGCGCCTTTCCCGGGGGGTGCCTGGGTGCCGAGGTGTGTCGGGGGGGGTTTTCCTTGCCGAGCAGTGGTGTGTGAGCGCNGGTTTTCCTTGCCGAGCGGTGGTGTGCGAGCGCGGGGAGCCGACCCTCGCCAGGAAAAACAACTTTGCTAGTTTGACTGGGACTAAAGCTAATTACTAGTCGACTAATTTTATTGATTTCAAATCCCTTTTAGCAGAGATTTTGCTGTGAGGCTGATCGCCAGGGCGATTAGGACACAAAGCCGCTTAATTTGGAAGTGTTTATCAAGCAGCCTTCTGTCACCTCTGTTTCAAATCAAATTACGGCGGCACCGGTGCCTCTATCCGCGGCGGCTCGTGCCACCCCACCTCCGGCGGGGAGCAGGGTCCCCCGTGCCTCTCCCGGGGCAGCCTGGGGGGCTAGCAGAGGTTAACTGCGCTCGGAACGAGCGCGGTGAGCTGCTGCCTGTGGGGTTTTTATCCTCAGCTGCCACCACGTCCCTGTCTTGCTTCGGGCCGCGGGCACCGCTGCGGCCGCAGACCCGAAGGCTTTCAGGGCCTCGCTGCGGGCACCGTGTGGTCAGTAGACCCTTGGAGATAGAAGGTGCTGTGTGCACGGCAGCTGTGGCTGCTCCTGAACCTTGGCCAGCCACACGAGGGGCTTGGCCTAAATATTTTTAATAGACTTTAAAAAAAAAAGCCCTAGCCTAGTGGTTTTGATGGGAATCAGATTAGGGAGGGCACTTTGATGCCGGCAGATTGCGGAGGCAGGGGCAGCCTGGGGGAGGGAAGCGCTCAGCCCGGCTCAGCCGCAGCGCAGTGTCCCCGCCAGTGTCCCCTGCTGTCACCCGTGGGGCTGCCGCGACGGTCCCCTCGCTGCATCCTCCTCCCGACACCAAGAACCTTGGAGGCATTTGAGCCTGCTGGACCGCAGCTTTGCAGCAGCGCTCGTCCTCCTCCCGGCATCCCTCGGTGCAGGATGTCAGAGCAAAAACTGTGGATTTTGCGGCACGAACAGTGTCTGAGAGCTCTCAGGCGAAAAACGTCCCGCTCTGCGTCCCTGCCTGTCCTCCGGGTACGGGGGGACCGCTGCCTGCCTCTTGAGCTTTGCTCGCGCAGGAATCGTTAGGGATTGAGCTCGTTTGGAAAGACCTGGGCCTGGACGCAGCAGCCGTACCGCAGGGAGTCGTTCTCGGCCGTCGCCGGGTGGGCAGAGCCGGGGCTGCCCCCGAAGCCAGGCTCCCTCCCAAGCCGTGTCCTGGTGCTGTGCTCGGCTCGGGGGGTTCAGAGCTACAAAGGACCTCGGGGCTCTCGGCTGGGGCCCGGTACGTGTCCCCGCGTAGCTTTTGAGGCTCGGGTTATCGACACCAGAGCAGCACCGCTTGGGGCGGCGTCTTCAGCTCCGGGCACCCTGTGGGCAGGGGCTGGCAGCCACCGACCGGGGACGGAGCAGGAGGAGCCTGAGGCGGCCGCTGCGACGTGGGTTGGGGCAGAAAACCCTCTGCTTCCCCCCGTAGCACCTTCGCTGTGTGTTTAGAGCGGCGGAGCGGCTCCCGGTGCCCCACGCGCCGGTCGCTTGTGCGTAGCCGTTTACTGTGGCCCGTTGCCGGGCGAAGGGCTGTTTTTGCTGAGACTGAACGTGGACAAATTTATTTTCATCCCTGCGAAGAGCTTAGGACAGTTCTCGTCTGTCAGCCCTTCGTAACCGCGGCGCAAAAATCGTAAGGGGGAAAAAAAAATGACTGTCTGACAGCTACATCTTATTCTATTAGTGTGTTTTAATTAGAACATGAGTGAGAAATGCGTTATGAATATTCATGATCGGGGTTATTAAAATGCACAATTAATCTGTATGCTTTTTAATAACTGTATTAATGGAGAGAGGAGGTAGTTCCTATTTTTGTCTTTTCTGAATTGGAAAGTGCGCCTTAACTTGGTTAGTTGGGAAATGGGGTTATTTGCAGATAAAGTTGGCTCCCGCCAGCTGCGTGCCCACGTGGGCGTCTCGAAAACTGCGCCCTGCGCCGGGAGAGCGCTGTCAGCGCTGCGCAGCCGAGCGCCCCAGAGCCGGGCTGTGCCACAACTGCGCTTGCTCGTGCAAACGTCGTTCAGCTCCGTGCCACGTGAGTTCTGACATGATCTCGGCTGGTGCCCTGGATTTGTGGTTGCCCCCCCCCTCCCGCCCCGGGGCTGTGCCCGCAGGAAGCCCATGCCTGGGGTGAGGCAGGGCTGGGGGCCCTGCGGGAGCTGTCCCACCCCAGGGAGCCCAGCAGCAGGAGCAAATCGCCAGGTGCCCCACGGTGCTTCTGGCCGTCCCCGGGGCGCCTGGCCTCGCCTCCCGAGCTGCGGGTGACCGCCGGGTCTGGGTGGGACACTCGGGTGCCCCTGGGTGAGTGCCCGGGGATGCCAGCGTGGGGCTGTCTGAGCAGCGTCCGTCCCACCCCAGCCTTCCCCATCTTCTGCACCTTCCTCTTCCTCTTCCTCCATACACACTGAGCCCGGCCGCTCCATGCCAGGCGATGCCTGTGGGAAGGACAAGCTCGAGGGCACCGCTGGCGAGTGCCACGGGCTGGGGAAAGCGTGGCCGTGTTTGGTGGTGGTGCCGTCTTTGGGGGCTTTGTGGTGTGAGTGGAGCAAAACCCTGCCGGCGGGGGCCTGTCCCGGGTGCCTGCCTTTGGCCAACCTTTGGGGTTCTGCAGGGCCGGCGGGGGGCATCTGCTGCCAGTTTTATAGATCCTCACTGCGGCACGGAGGGAGGGAAGAGCAGGCTGAGCACCGCACGTAGGGCAGGTGCCAGAACTCGAAAGCGGGCAGGCTGCTTTTTTTCCTGGCTTCATCCCAGGAATCCCGGGATCCTTAAATCACCTGCGGGCTGAGTACGGGTGATTTTTGCCAGCACCTTTCATGTTGGTGACTGCGGCTCAAGGATGGCACGAGACCTTTTTTTCCCAGCAGGTTTTGCAGAGCGGTCCGGCCCCGCAGCGGTCCGGCCCCGCAGCGGCCCGCCGGCATGGGCACGTTGAGAGGCGGCTCAGCCTTTGGGGCCGCTTCCAGAGCCATGCGCCGCTTTCTTTGCCGCTCGGGTGGGAGAGCGATAACCTCGCTTCACCTTGGCAGCTGCGCAACCATGCGAACACCAGCGCCTGGGGGGAAGGGGGGGAAAGACCCTTTTGGGTTTCCCTGGGGCAGGATCCGGCCCCCGCTGTGCCCGCAGCGCGGTGGCGTGCTGCAGAGCTGGTGGGAGGAGGTCAGGGTTTCCCTCGCAGCTCCCGCTCGCCTGCCGGGGGGTGCTGCTCGCCCCCAGCCCCGCATCTCCCCGAGAGCAGAGAGGGGTGCCCAGCACTCGCACGCGCTCTGTGAGAGCGGCGCACGGCCCGTGCGTGCCGTCGGAGCGCCCGGCGCGGTTTTGACCCCTCTTTGGGACGTGCTGGTGGCACCGCGGTGTGGAGGTGGCTCGTGCAGAGGGTTTCTCCAGGGGACGTGTGAGCCTCTTGGCCTCAGCTTTTGTCACCCGTACCACCCGCCGCCTCCTCTTCCCCCCTGCCCTGGGGAAGCCTGGCAGTGATTTTTTACTCTTTTCAGGAATTTTGGCAAAAAAAAAAAAATCATCCTGGGCTTCCAGGCCCCCGAACTCCCTCCAGAGCGCCCCAGCAGCCTGCCCCACTGAGCATCCCCTCCCAGCACGTCCTGGCCCGGGGGCTGGCTCAGAGACAGGACCGACTGGCTCTGCCTGGGGGCAGGATGATCCGGGACCCACAGACGCCCGTCCTGCACTGTGCAGGGGTGGGCGTGGGGATTGGGACCCCCGTGCCTCGGTTTCCCCTCTGGTTCTGGGGCTCCCAAGGCGCCTCGTGGGGGAACCGTTCGCCGCCGAAGCTTGGTCGGTGCTGCGGTCCTCGTCCTCCCAGCGCAGAGGGGCGAGTTTGCCCGAGGTGTCTGAGGCTGCGGTTCTGCGCGTGCCTTCGCCCTGACCGTTGGGGAGCTTTAAAAAAAATACCCATGAAAGCAAAATGAATCGAAGGAGCGTTTCTGCCTCCTGATCTCCGCTGGTGTTTGCAGGGTATGCAGATGAATTGCTTTAGAAAAACACATTAGCAAAGCAAAAGTTTATTCTAGGAAGTAGGAGGTGGGAGAATTGGCAGTAATTCTCCCTAGTATCCAAGGTATTATTAGAGGCTTATCCCTGCTCTGCACAGTAATCACATTGGAAATTTTTGATTAGAAAACAAAATCTAAATGAGAATTATGAATATTCATTAGGTGTAGAGATTAATATGCATAATTATGCAAATTAGACAGCAATTAAACACCAATTCTCTGGGGAAATGATTAACACAAAGGCACAGAAATAGAAGGATGTAATTTGAAAGAAGTTTCTGGTTAAATGAACAGTAAGGGGAGCGGAGGAGACAAATACACGGCGTGTTTGCCATAATAATCAGCTCTGCTAAAACGAAATTGGAGTGCGCCCTGCAACCCTGCTCCCCTCCGTGTCCTTGCTCCCGCACACGCCCCCGTCCCTGCCACCGTCCTGCACCTCTGCTGTCACCAAAGCATCTCCAAAGCCGGGCCGCAGGGCAGAGCGATGTCCCCGTCCTGCCCAGCCTGCTCCCAAACGCCCAGCGTTACCCCCCGAGCCGGAGAACAGGGAGATGCCGGGTGCTGCCCACTGAGCCCTGGTCACCCAGCGGGGCAGGGGAGACGGACCTGCACCGTTGGAAATTCTGCTGCTGTCGAAGCTTGTCTTCCAGGATAGATTTCTGCCATGCAGTCATGGTACCAGCTTGAGCTGTGAGAGCTTTGCTGATGTGACTCCCCAGGCTTTTTCTTTTTGTCCCGGTGGATGTTTGCCGTCTCCCCTGGGTGCCTCGTGTGCTTGGTAGCCCGAGGTGCAGCCTGGGTGGACCTGGCAGACGATGAAGGGAGATGATTTCCTGCCACAGCCCGTGTGCAGGCGCACGGCAGAGCCCTCCCGTTTGGTCCCGTGCCGGTTTGGGTCGGGTCCCTACGCCGAGGATAGGCTTGGGAGGGCTGAAAACGAGATGGACGGGAACACGCTCTGATCGGCCCGGTGTTGGCAGCACACCGTCCTCTGTGGGACCGTTAAAGAACAGACGCCCCTGAACTGAGCCACAGGTAACGTTGCACCCCCAGCAAGTCCCGGCTGAAGCTTTCGGCTCTGGGCGCTCGTTTGGTCGGCTCGGGCGCAGTGAAGAACAGAGTTTGGTCCGTGACCCAGCAGCACCATGGGCAAAGATCGGGTCCCGCTGCAGTAGCGGGATGGGTGCACTGTTCTTCACTCATAGTCATCTTCACCGTTGGTCTCTGGGGAGAAGAGGTTTCATGGGTGCTCTCTGGAATAAAGCGAGTTAAAATACTTGTTTCTCCTCTTCCCACTGCCCCGTGTTTTGAAGTGTTTCCAGGCTGTGGTGGGATTTGCTTTGAAGTTTGTGGAATAAACTCCCAGCTGGAGTGGGAAGGTGAGGGGAGGGGAGGTAGGGTTGGTCACACCGAGTGGAAGTGGTTTATTAATGAAAACATGGTTTTGTTTGTAGAAGGAAGAGTTAATTTTGCAAGAACACCTTTGAGGCTTTGCTGATAAAGCAAGAGTAACCTTTGTTCTTCCTGTTTTTCGGTAGGTTTGGATGAAAGACCGGGATCAGGTTCCTGGGGAACAGGAGATCAAAACAGCTCCACATTTGACCAAGGAAGGGTAAGGATGAAGCGCAAACACCGAACTCCAACCAAAATAAACGGGGGCTTTACCATGGCTTCCCAGCGTGCACGTTTGTGCCCAGGTTGGGTCTAACCCTGGAACAGCTTTTCTTGCCCCATTTCGGACACTGGTTCTGTTAACCCTGCAGGGGCAACAGCAGGGAGAGCGGTCTCCATCTCCCCAGGCTTTGCTGCCGTGAGGTCCCCCTGGAGAAGGCTTCTCCTCCAAAATCCTCCCCCAGACCCACACCTCGTGCGGGCTCCCCATGGCTGCTCTGGCCTCTCCGCTCCCTCTGCTTGGCTTTGGTCTGGGGAGAGGGGGTTCCTGGCCACAGGCTGGGAGAGGTCCCCACACAGGCTCGGGGCGGAGCGGGTTGAGGGACCTCATCTGATGGGCTCTGCCTTCAGCAAAGCTTGCTGGGCGCCCGGCGTGCTCAGCTTTGGGGCCCCGAGGGGCTGACTGGGACGTGCGTGGGGAGAATCGACCGCGTTGGCCGACCAAGGCGCCCTGGGTGGGGATGGAGAGCACGCCAAGGGTTCCACAGCGAAGGAGTCGAGGCTGCAGCAGCGTGTAACTGGGGCCTGAGGAAGGGAGGAGAGGAAAGACATTAACTTAATTGAAATGGTGTTATTTTGACAGATGCTCATGTTTTAATGGGTTTGTGTGATTCGTTTTTGCAATGGCACCTTTCCCTTCCCTTAGGTCAGTGGCGGAGCAGGCGCTGTGGTGTCATTTCTCATTTTTATAGGCCTTTGCCCACCCCTGGCTCGAGGAGGGGCTGCCTGGCTCTCACCCGGTGGGCGCCAAGCCTCTGGGCTAGGGCAGAAACTGCCCGAGAGCTGCCAGCGCGGGCAAACCCCCTGTACGTCCCTGCTTTGGTGCCACATCCCCTTGCAGTGCTGCGTCCCCGTGGCTGCGCTGCCCTGCTCTCCCTCGCCGTGAGGATAAGATCATTCCTGGGCCCTTTTTACGAGGAGCTTTTGAACCTTCCAGCTCTGGGAGTGCCTGAGCTCTGGCAGCCCCGCGCACCCAGCAGTAACTCTCCCGTCCTGTCTCAGCAGAGCTATGGTGAAGGCCCCCACTACGGCGAGCACAGGGACCTGCCGTCTCACAACAGCATATCTTCATCGCCGTTCCTGGGAGCTGGACTAGTGGGTAAGTGCCCCTCAGCCGCCTGGCAAGCGCCTGGGCGAAGCAGGGGAAATCTAACGCAGAATGGCACGTGGGGGTGGGAGCTTTTGCACTGCCTGCCATCGCCGTTCCCCGTGTCGGCCCTGCTCCAGAAGGTGCCCTCAAAGCTGTGGCTGAAGGAGCTGCTGTCCAGAGGGTCTCATCAGCGCCCGATGCGCACGACAGCCACCGTATTTTATGTACGTGATTATTTTTCCCTGCTTTGCAGTAGCACCCAGAGGCGATAGCAGAGATTGATGCTTGCCGTGCTGGCACGGGATGGGCCGAGTTTGCTCTTGGGAGCTGGTAATGAAGGGTGGAAAAGCACCGGGAGCGAGGGGGAGAAGAGACACAGCTCATTGCAACAGGCTCGTGGCTGATTTGCTTTCCAGCCTCGCGGCCCCAGGGCAGTGCGGTCTGCAGAGAGCTGGAGGCGTTCCCCCTCGCTGCAGCGGGGTTTGGACGCCTCTTCTTGTGTCCTGCAAGGCTCTGCCAGCCCATCCCCTGCTGCAGCCGGGCGGCGTGAGGAGCTCGTGGGGACCGGCAGTGCCGTGCAGCCCCGGCCCCCCCGCTCCGCCAGGGACGGTGCCTGTGCGTGACCGGATGCGTGCGCCAATTTACCCAGTTACCTCTCCCAGCTCGGGGGTGGGAGGAAAGATTAAGAGCAGAAAATATCCGTCCTGAAGGGCTTAGAGAGCTCTAACGACGTTGGGTCAGGAACTGGGGTAAGTCTTCTCCACCTTTGCCCACGCAGTGGTGGTTAAAATCCTCCGGCGATTGTGGGGGCAGGGCCCACAGCTAGGGGTGGCCGCTCGTGGTTCGAAGGGTGGGGTTAGGAGGGGGAATTGTGTTTGAGACAGAAAATCCCCACCCCATAGGAGGTTCCTCCTGCGGAGCTGGTCGGAAAGGGGAAGAGAGGAGCGGGGTCGTGCTGGGAAACGAGCAGCCGTGCGTTTGCTCCTCCTGGCTTGCATCTGGGGTGAGGGGCTGGCTCTCAGCTCTGCTCCCCCCTTTCACCCCCCTTGCTGTCGGGGGCGGGGGGATGACGTTGAATTGTCCCTCGGGAGCCCTGCGCAGGCATGGGAGCGTGTTTCTGAGCAGCTCCCCCCGTCCCTCCGTAAGGGCAGTTTTTCCTTCTCATTTTCTGCCCCAGGAGGATGTAAGCAAAGCAGAAGAAGTGTTTCTTCTGCACAAGAAGAGCCGTGGCACAATTCAGCAGGCTTTCTTGGGGGTGTGCGTGGGGGGCACCCATCCCACCCCTGGGGCCAAGGCAGCCTTGAGAGTTTTGTGCGGAGAAGGAGCTGCCCGGGGAGGGACACAGAGGTTTCCCCTTTGATGTGTGCAGGGAAGACGCGTTTGGCTTCCTCTCAAAGACAGGGCTCCCGGTGTTTGGCAGGCGCTGCGGCACTCCCCGGCAAGGCTGCGAGCCCAACCGGTCCCCAGCACGTGGAGCCGGAGCCTCTGCTGCCCCGGCGGGTGATTTCCACCGGCTGTCTCTGCAGCGGAGGGCGAGCTGCGGCCTCGTGGCCGGCAGGATGGTGGCCACGCACCGGGCCCGAGGCTGGAGATCCCGCTGGGGCTGAGTCTCCCCACGCCGGCGCAGCGTCTCGGCCACCGACCTGGGCAGTCGGGTGCAGCACCGGGAGCTCCACGGCGGAAACGGGAGCTGGGGAGGCTGGGAGAGAGCAGCCAGGAGGGGCAGGGGGCTCCTCACATTTCAGAGTTGCTTTTGTTCCTGAAATTGAATGCGGTTAAAGTGGAAAACATCAATTCCCGAAGCAGGTTCCGAAATACATACGTTTTGCTTTACCTCTGTGCTCGTGTGCTGAGAAGGATGAACCGGAGGAAGACCACGGGTGGGATTTTCTCTTCCTTTTTACCAAGCTGCTTCTGAAAACTTTTCAAGTGGGGAAAATAAGTGGAAGGAAAGAGAAAGGAGAGCAGAAAAAACCATAAATAATGCTTTTGTATACGATAGGGTAAAAGCAGTGGGAAAGTGGGAGGGAAAGGTGAGTTTTGGAGCCACGTCACTTCAGCTGCCGGTCCCTGGTTTCCAGGGAGGTCCCGCGGGGGCCCAGTCCAGCCCGCTCTCGGGATGATGGCCCTGCGGGTCGCAGGGTGCACGCCTCGGCCAAAACCGGTTTGAATTCCCATAGCATGCTTTGAAAGGAAGAGTACTGCTTTCTGTTCCGCTGGGCCACACAGGTGGGGTGTTCGGGGCTTAGGGATGCTCTGCAGATGCACGCACAGCGTCTGGTACGACCGGAGCTGGGCTTTGGGAGCACCCTGAGCACAGAGGAGAGGGGCTGCGCTCCCAGCAGGACCTGTGGGTGCTGCTCCCAGTGCTGGCCGTCCCCTGCCCCCAGGGCTCCCCGAGAGCTGTGGTGACGCCCCAAGAGCTGTGGTGACGCTGCTTTTTGAAGAGGACCATGCGGGTGCAGCCCTCGGTTGGATGCGTGCCGAAGCCCGGCTTCCCTTCGGCCACAGCTTTCGCTCCACGTGGTGATGGGGAAAACCAGAGCTGTCTGCGAGACTAGCTGGGTGGGGAGCCCTGGCCTGTGTTGCAGTGGGTAGGATAACCTGAATTAAAAAAAAATACTAAAAAAAAAAAGTCCCTGAATGGCAATACCGTTAGTGCTCTGAATAAAAATGACCGGAGGCTGCCCGGCGGGTGTCTGCGCGCCGCGAGCAGGGTGCGGCAGCCGTGCCTGCAGGCTCCATCACTCCCTCCTCCAGGTTTTCAAGCTTTGAGCCCTTGGTGCTGCTCCCCAGAGGACGGGTGACATCCTGGCGAGGTCTGAGCACCCCAGCCCCGGGTGGGGAGCGGTGACGGGGACCCTCCCTGGCTGCCTGGGTTGTGCCAGGACACAGCGCGGTGACAAACCGTCCCGGAGGGCGAGGGGGGCTTTTCTGTTTGTGTTAGATCACCCATCTTCGAAATCTGCCACCCTTTCACCGTCCATCTTCAGCGGGGCAGGCCGGGGGGTTGCTTAAACAGTGGGAGAACTGATAAGCCATAACAGATTTCTTTCTAGTAATTATTTCTAGTAATTAGCTGCTTTTCAGAGGAGTGTTTCTAATCTTGTGTGTATTGTGAGCTGTTGTGGATTGGGTTCTTCCTGGACAATGGTTTTAATCTGCCCACTGACGGTTCTTCTCCTGGTTTTTTAGCTACTTCTTTTTTTTTTCCCTCCTCCTCCCTTTTAATCCCCGGCTGTGTTTTTCCTCCCCTTCTTCCCCAGACCGTAACTCTAATGGAATTACTGGCAGGGGCTGGGGGGAGGCGTGCGGTGGGTGGCCGGGGCAGCGGGTGCTGGGAGCTGCACCGGGGCTCCCTTTCGGTGATGGGGGGGCACTGGTGTGACCTCCCGGTGAGGGGTGCCTTTCCTTGGGGTGTACACCTCTGTGAGCGGGGCTTGTCTCGGGGAGAGAAAGGGCAAAACCGTAAGGTTCCTGCAAAGCACGGTTTGCTTCGGGGCAGGTGGGGTGCTGCCGTGGTCCCGGGCGTCGAGGCCGAACCCTGCTGCTGGCGGCAGCCTTGGGGAAAAAGGGGGTTTGTATTCTGCCACCTTGTCTCAGAGCCGGGAGCAGATCTGCTTCTGGGAGGAGAGCGGGGAAGGGGAGCGAGGGGTTTCTCTGCAGAAGCCCTGGCTGAGGGCAGGCCCCGAGGAGGCTCCGTCGGAGCCCGGCACAGCGGGATCCTGCAGGAGGGAACATGCCAGGGAGAGGAGAGAGGTTGGGAAGTGGCTTGTTAAACAGGGCTGCAGNGCTTGTGAGGCGGGGCTGCGGGCAGGGGGGGCAGGCGAGGGGCGGGGACGGGAGCTGCCGGGGTGGGGGGGGATGCCAGGACTTGCAGGGAAGCAGTGCCGTGGGGAGCTGGAAACGCCGAATGCCCCCAGCCGGTTTCTGGACGCGCCTTGCTCAAGGTGCCCTGTGCCGCGCTTCGCCTGTGCCGCGCTTCGCCTGTGCCGCGCTTCGCCTGTGCCGCGCTTCGCCGCTTGCGGGGGTAAACCCGACAGGCAGGAGTTCCACGGGAAACCCCTTTCCCATTCGAAGGATTGATTCTCGGTATTTTGTAATTATTTTTTTTTTGTCGTATATTTCCTCCCTAAGGTCCCCCACCCCCCGCCTGAAAAGTTTGAGTCGTTCGGTCAGGAGCGAGCTGGTGTTTGGGGAGACTGTGGGTGCTGTCTGCCAAGCCCTGCTCCATCCCCGCCTCGCTGCGGCCCTGGGTTTCGCCGCCTCTCCCGGTTGGTGCCCCGGGGCCGCGGCAGGTTTGCCACCTCTGCCGGCTGGCACCTCCCTGGCAGCAGGAGCAGCACCAGCAGCACCTTCCGCTGGCGAGTTCGGCCTTTTCTTGCCCAACTTTTGGGCTTTTTTTGTTTCAGCGGGCTGGATGGGCACGTCTCAATCCAGGAAGGTTTGCCGTTCTTCCTTCCGCCGTGTTTTCCCAGTTAATTAAATGCAAAATTCCTGCCGCCGCGGTTTTTGCTGCTTTTTATGTGATGACAGAGGAGGGGGCAGGGGCTGGGGCCGCCCTCCCTTGCCCAATTCCCCCCTCCCAAGAGACGCGTGATCTGAGCGTGCAGCACATCGCTGGCGCTGGATCTCTGTCGGCGTGACAGACCATCCGTCAGGCGAAGGCAGCGGGTTCGAAGCAGCACGGCGCTGGGCCGGCGCCGCGGCACCCTCCTTGGTCCCGCGGAGGCGTGCGCNCCGCGGGCGGGCGGCGTGGCCGTGTCGGACGGGAGGCCTGGCTGCTGCTGACCGGATACACCAGCGCGGCGTTCCCCTGGTTTTCCTCCGGTTTAGGAGTCATCGCGCTCTGCCCGGTGCCACCCCCTGCCCGGTTAGTCGTGCAGGGCTGCCGGCGCTGCGGTAAATCGAGCTGCTAAGCTCTTTTAAAAATTAGGTCACTTAGGAGATCCGTCCGCTGACATTTTGACCTTTGTTTACTTAACGTTTAAGCCTCTGAGACGAAACAGCAGCGGTGCCCGGCGTGCCCGGCTGCGGCTGGAGGCGAGGGGCGCCGGGGCGGTGGCGTGCCGCACTGTGGCCTTGGGAAGGGGGGGGGTGTCTCGGGTTTGGGGGGTGTATCTCAGCAGGCTTCGGTGATGGCCTTAGGTTAAGCAGCTTGGCAAAATCCTCCCCCCTCCCAGTTTTGCTTGCGGAGCCAGACCGGAGGCAGGATGCGATGGTCCCTTTTTGGGGAAGGGCTTTTGCAGGGGAAGGGGGTGCTGGCAGGGCCCGGTGCTGACCATCCTGCCCTGTGTTCAGAGCCTTCTTGATCATCAACTCCCGTTTCCCTCTTCCCTCCCCCTTTTCCCTGGTGGCACCATTAACAGGCTGTAGTTAACAGCAGGGAAGAATTCCTCATATATTTTCAGTCCAGTTTTTCTTCTTTTTTTTTTTTTCTCTTTTTATTATGAAAAAATGCCTGTTACCTATTAGAAAAATGTCTAATATTGGGAGACCCCAAAGCGGACTGTGGTGTTGCTGGCTGCCCCAGGCATGGTGTGGAGCTATTGGGGTCTTCCCTGGCCTGGGGCCCTTTCCTGGGGCTTCAGCACTGCGCTGGCACCCATGGGTGCTGCTTGCCGGGGGCCACGGTACGCTCCAGCACAATGACTGTGAGGGATGACACTGCAAGGACATTTCAGAATGGAAACATTTCACCATGTGTGTTGGCTTGCTTTCCCCCCCCGCCTTGAAACCCCTATTTTCAGCGACGTGTGGGCAGGGTGAGGTTGAACATGTTCGATAAAAGCCGTCACTGGGTGCTAAAGTTCACTCGGCAGCGCTGGGGCACGTGGGCTTGGCTCGCACGGCGCTGCTCCCGCACAGCATCCCGGTGCGCAGGGATGCTCCGGCTCTCGGGAACCCCACGCTCTGGGGGAGACCCTCACGGGGGGGCTTGGAAAGGGAGGAAGGGCTTTTCTTTTGAACGCGCCTGCTCTTTAGGTCTGGATGGGGTTTTGGAAAGTTGAATCTCCACCAGGAAAGAGGAAGGAGGTAATCCCTGTGCCATAAGGAGCGGGAGCCCAGCTCCGCACGCTGCTGCTCGGCGTGCGCTGGAATTGCATTTCCTATTGTACGGAAAGCGCCCGCGGAGCCTGGTCACTCGTGCCTGGCTTTGAGCTTGCTCTGTCGCCGCCTCTGCCAAATTCGGCTGGCTTTTTTCAATGCGGCTGGAGGGATTTTTTCACCCGTTTCCGTGGCCACGAGCACTTCCCTGCGTCGCTGCAGTTTGGGGTTTTGCTGTTTATGGACCCCGCTGGCCGTTAACTTAAAATAGCTGCTGTTTTAGCAACAAGCTGTTACGGGAGGCCGTCACCCCTGCAGACGGGCAGAGGGAGTTGCGTTATGAGAGCCGGCTTCGCACCTCGGCGGGTCGCCCCGGGGGGGGTGCACACGAAACCTGCCCTTCCATCTTACACAAAACCTTGTCTTTTCTTCTCTTCACTCTAGGGAAGAGCAGTGAAAGAGCCTCGTACTCCACGTTCGGAAGAGACACAGGGATGCCAGGACTGAACCAGGTAACGATAAAAACGCACTGAGATTTTTTGCTTCGCTTACTGGCTAAGCTGCTAGGAATGAGCCTGGGAGTGGAAAGGCACCTGTGGTTTGCATCTCACCTCTCTGCACGAGGGCCTGGAAAGCCTCTGCCCTGCTCAGAAACGTCTGTTGAGTGTCGAGGGTTTATGTGGCTGTGTGTTGCTGGCGCAGAAAAGTTGTCAGAGTTTAGAAAATGGGGTTGTAGCAGCTTCTCAGTTCTTTTATAAACCTCTTCAGGCTCACTTATTTTATTATTGTTAATCGTGTTTCTAGCTGATTCATGTTTAATCAGATATGGCCCAGCCAACACTGCCCTTGGAGGGAGTTCCAGTGAGTCAGATCTAAGCAACACCTTTCCCTGTGAGCGGGTGGCCGCGGGCAGGGCAGCGCTCCGGGAGGCGCCTTCTCCCTCTGGCTCCCTGCCGCGGGGCTCTCGCTTTGCCTCCAGCACCCTGCGCTGTCCCTCCCCGGCCAGCATCCCCCTGTACCCCAGCCAGCATCCCCGCGGCCCCCCGCTCGCCAGGGAGGGGAAGGGAGAGTTCGCGAGCTGGTTTCTGTGCTGCTGTAGCATCATTTCGGTGGGTATCGGGCAGCGTTCTGGTTTTACAGTGGTGGTGTCGGTGCGGGAGATGCTCATCTCTGCAGCCAGGGAGGGACACGCCGTGGGAGAGCTGCCTCTTGCAGCAGCACCCCTGCCCCGTTGGGTCACCCTGTGCGAACCCCGGCGGGAGGACCAGGGCCGTGCCGTGGGGAAAAACTTGTGTCCTGTGGGGAACACCGCAGGCGTAAATGGGAGCCCGGGAAGGCAGCGCAGCGGCCCTGAGGGGATCAGCCTGCTGCCACCAGCACCCAGAAATAGTCCTTTGGGAAGGAGCGAGCGCCTCCGCTTTGATGTGTTGCTGCCACTGCCCCGCCAGTGCCCGAGCGTGGCCCCGGGGAAACAGTCCCACCATTTTATTCAAGGGAGCAGCTTTTGGCCGGCGAGCCTTTGATTTTATACATGTACACACACACACACACATTACATCTTTTAATTTTACACAAATTTGTCATAATTTCCTCTTCTCTGAACTGAGGATGTTTCCTTTGCTGAAACAGCTGTGCTGGCTGTCTGTGCCAGAGTGGATTTAATTTACCACTGAAGCTGCTAAAATAAAAATGGGACAGATGCCAAGCCTTGCTTTTTAATGTTATGGTTTTGCTGGGGTTTCATGGAGGAGGGGGAGATATAAGGTAACAGAAACGGGGCGGGCAAATGGTGCCGCGGGCCGGGAGAGGCCCCGGTGCGGGCGCGCGGGTCCAGATCGGGTGGCAGAGCAGGAGACGGAGCCCGTTTGATGTGGAGGGGAGACAAAACCCCTCTTGTGCGGGGCGGTGGGAGGCGAGCGGGGCTGTCTGCACGCTCACAGTGGCCCCCAGAACAGTTGTTGCTTCTGGCTCCAGCTTTTGGGGGGGGTGGTTGGGGTGGCTGACCTGGGTTTTTTTGTTTGTTTGTTTGGGGTTGTTTTTTTTCTTTCTGAAAAGTGCTGGAACATCGTCTGTTGGCAGATGCCCTTGATGGGGGAACGTCCTCCTCTGGGGCAGAGCTGTGACTCCCCCCTCATTTCACCCCTAACCACCTCCGGAGGCATCCCCAGGGAGAGGGAAGGGAAAGAAAATCCCTTTCTCTGGGAAACTGCCTTAAAAGCTCGGTGCCTTTCCGGGGGTGCCCGCTGGAGGAGCCGGGCAGCAGCGACCCACCCTCCAGGATCTCCTCCAGGGTGCTGTGCCGCTTGCTTTTCTTGGCCGTGCTGCTCCGCGGCGCGTAGCGGTTTCAGTGCAAAGGTAATCTGACCGGTGGAACAGATTGCAGGAATTTCACCAGCTGTGAATACACGAGCTCCTCCTCCCCTCCCCAACCTCTTTCTGGGGGATACAGAGTTTTAATGAGGTGGGTTTTTCTTTCCAGTTTCTCAAAAGCCTGAAATCCCTCTTCATTTCCACACGTTGCCCTCAGAAGATGGGTCAGAGCTAAGGGGTCGTTACTGAACGGCTCCTTGCCAGCCCGGTTAGATTCCATGTAAATGCCTTTCACTTTCTCCCGAGGTGAAAGGGACAGTGCTCCTGGGGGCAGGGCACGCTCGCCCTGCCCAGGGAGCCGGCGAGCACCCTGGGCTCCGGCTCGGGCCGGCTCCGTGCTGCTTCCCAGAGTGTCCAAGGTCAGCTGAGATAAACACAAGGGAGGAGTTTCCTCTTCTTAGAAAGAGGGACTTGACTTTTCTGTGATAAAATGGAAGAGAAAGCCCCCCCCCGCCCCCGCAGAGGCCTCGCAGCTCCGTTACACGGTGGGTCCGGCTGCACAGCGCTGGCGATGGGAGAGACACGGTCCGTGCCGGTGCCCTGGGCTGGGTGTTACGGCCGGGGGGGGCTGGGAGAGGCGCAGTCGGATGGACTGCGGCTGCGTGACCTCTCCCACCTCCTGCGGGTGCTTTAGGGGCGGTCGAGAGACGTGACAGCCTGCGGGCTCCCGGGCTTGCTGGTGAGTGAGGGCTGTATCCGTCCTTCAGCAAGGGCCAGTGCAGGGTCCTGCCCCCAGGGAGGAACAACCCCACCAGGCCGGGGGTGACCTGCTGGGAAGCAGCGCTGCGGAGAAAGGCCTGGTGCCCACCGAGCTCTC
>VWZZ01001713.1:49784-64664 GCA_013399095.1 Psophia crepitans
TGCCGGAGCCCTGGGCCAGGCTGCCCAGAGAGGGTGTGGGGTCTCCTTCTCTGGAGAGACCCCAGCCCCGCCTGGTGCCACCCTGTGCACCCTGCTGGGGGTGCCCCTGCTCTGGCAGGGGGTTGGGCTGGGGGATCCCCAGAGGGCCCTTGCAGCCCCCACCAGTCTGTGAATCGTCCGTGCCCATCGGGGGTGCCTGTGCAGGCCAGGCTCGCTGCCTCCAGCAGATGCTTCCGAGCCCTTGGCTCTGTGGGAGCGCTGCGTAACGACCCCCCCGGGCTGGTAGAACCGTCAGCAGGGTCCCGTCCTGCCCTCGTGTGGGACCGCAGTGCTCCCTGCGATGGTGCCTGCTGGTTTGCATCCTTGGGCTGCGGAGAGGTTCCTCGCTGGGGTCCAGCAAGGAGAACACCGCTTGAAAGACCCTTTTTCAGTCGCCCGCGTACCCTCCCGCTGCTACCCCCATAGTTACGTGTTTGTTTTCCCTTCTGGCCCTTTGTCTTTTTCTCGCCCCCCCCCGTTGGCTGAATTTTTCTGACGGCGGCTCACGGCAGCTCTGTTCTCTCCCAGCGAGCGCGGTGGTTTCCCAGCGTAATTCCATGGAAGGGCTTTTCTGTCTCCTTGTTTGCAGACTGGTTTCCTGCCCAGCGAAATGGGAATCGCGAGTCCGAGCACGCTTTCTCCCACGGGGGTGAAAGGAGGGTCTCAGTATTTTTCTTACCCCAACAATCCTCGCAGGAGAGGTGCTGAGAGCAACATAGGTGAGTCGCTTCGTGTCACCCTCGGGTGCCACCGCGCCGGTTTGTCCTGCAGCTTGGTCAGACCGGCGGGGGCTGGTGACTGGGCAGGCGCCCGCGTCGGGTCCGCTGTCGGGAAGGAAAGCGCTGATGTTGCCATGTGTGCCACGTGAATTTGGCATTTGCTTTTTGGGGGCAGGGAGTGGGGTGAAAAAAAATACGTAATTTTTAAGAAAGGGGGTTTGGGCTCAGAGCCGTGTAGGATTTCCTTCTTCCCAGAAAATGGCAGTTAGGTGAAAGCAGGGAATGGCTTGAGGTTCTTCTGAAGATGCTCCCAGCCACGCTGCCTGTCGGTAACGGTTCCTGGAAAGCCTTGGGCCGCCGCTGAGGCTGTTTTCGTGGCTGCTGGCCCTCCCTGGAGCCCCTGGCCCGCTGCACGCGCACGGGGCTGCCAGGAACAACTCGTCGAGAAGCAGCGTGAGGTCTGGGCGCTCTGCCGGGGCGTGGGAGCTCTGCCCTGGGACGCAGACGGGGTTTGCTCCGAGACCTCTCCCTGCCCACCTGCTTCCGTGCGGCAGAGCAGGAGTTGCCCACGCCTGGATCTACCTGGGAATACGCCGGTTGGCTTTTAGTGAAGGCTGGGGCCGGGTGTGAATTCAACTTTCGAGTGAAGACAAGCCCCAGTTCTCCAGAACTTGTGTTTCTTGTCATAGTTCCCCCCCGCACCCTCCAAAGTCACTTTCTTGCTGCTATTTTGGGCTTTCCCCAACAAACGAAACCAGAAGCGACCCAGTATTACATGGGGTTTTTTTTTTTTCTTTTTTTTTCCAGTGCTTTTTTCAGAAAAAGGCATTCACTTTGATGTTGCCACTTTAAAACGTTGCTGGTTTATGCCGTCGGCCTGGAAAATGATTCTTTTGCAGCAGGTCATTCTGTGCCATGAATTTCTCCTCCTGAGCTACAACCCGGCCGAGTCGGGGGCTGGGCAGACTTGCTGTGTTAGCATCCTGGGGCTTTCCTTAGTTAGGAACTAAAAAAAAAAACCTCAACCAAACAACCCACATTTTTAACCCATGCCTCCCCGTGAGCCGCTGCTCGGGATGTTTTCCCAGGATTGTCTCCCTTCCCGCAGGACACGGTGTCCTGGGGAGGGGCCGCCCCGGGGCGAGCACCGGCCCTGCCTTCCTGCAGCGGTGGAGCTTGCCCGAGTACGTTGCTGTATAAAAAGCAAATGAAAATACGACCCCGTCCCAGCGTTTGTTCCCCTTCTGCATCCTCTCTCTGCAAACCCGCTTCAAGTCAAATTGTCCTTTAAAACGCCCCGCACAGCGAGGGGTTATTTGTGGGCTCGGTCATTTCCAAAGAGCCAGCGCAGTCCTGCCCCCCGTGCTGAGCACCCCTTCTCACGGCGTTTGGGGGGGAGGCAGCCCTGCGGGTGAAAACTGCCCTCAAAGGCTGCGGACTCGGTGAGGAGAGGTTCATCCTCAGACCTTTTAGCTATGGGGCGTTTGGGGTCCGAGCCCTGTTTGTGCTGGCATCTTCCATCCTTGGAGACTTTCAGCTGCAGTTTGTTGTTTTTCTTCCCACCAACCCCCTTCAAAAGTTTGATCCTCTCTTTTTTTTTGCTTTAAATCAGATGGACAGCCCAAAAAGGTTCGGAAGGTGCCTCCTGGACTCCCCTCCTCGGTAAGTGTCAGGAGCATTAACCCTGCAGGTGTCTTCTCCCTGCTCCTCCATCCCCTGAGCATCCCTGCTCCCTCTGCCGCGAGAGCTGCCGGCCCTGCGGCTCCAGCCACCCCAAACACCCAGGGCTTGGGCTTTGGCAGGGAAAGGTTTTCCCTGCTGCAGCTTTTTAGGGAGGAGAGCCACGGAAGCCCTGTGAGACTGCGGTGCCGGGGCACTAACCCAGGAGGAGGAGCCGTGATGCTCCCCGCACGGAGCAGCCGGTGGCAGCACCCCCCTGGCTGGAGCCCGGACCCACGCCTCCTCCTGCCCGCGCTGCCTCTCCTCCCTCCCCTCCTCTCTCTGACGTTCTGTCGCGAGTGCCTGGGTGAAATGCAATATTGGTTGTGATCGGATTTCACTCCAGAAGGGAAACCAAACCAGTTGTAAGGCGGGCAGGCGGCTGGGGCTGCTCCAGGTGCCTGCGCTGCCTGGGCTGTTGTATAAGCAAGCTGTAGGGGTATGTTAGCCATGCTCCCGCGGCTCTTACAGGGGAGTAACCTGAACAACGTCTCTGTGGCTCGAAGTAATGAGATCTCCAGGAAAGCTAATTGGAGAGGGCTAGAGGGTTCCTGCAGGAATAAGGGAGCTGTCTGGCCATGCAGCAGCCACGGCTGCATTCCTTGCTGGAGCGTTCGCGTGCTTGCAGGGGGACGGGCAGGCTCTGTCCCGCAGGCGAACTGGAGCCCAGGCTGGGGCCGTGCTGGAGACCTGCCCTTTCCCGGGCATCTTGTGCCACCCGCTGCCAAAGCCGATGTGGATGTGACACGAAGCGGGTGCCCCGCTCCCCCTGGAACACCCGTGTGCATCCACCCGTGGGAAAACCCTCCTGCTGTGGTGTTTCTTTGCTGCCAGCGCAAGGCTCGGTCTGTAACCTGCGCCACAGGCTCTGCCTTCGGAAACGGGCCCCGAGTTGCGGGTGCTGGGGAGGATGGAGGGCGAGGAAGGCCCTGAGGAGGGTGTGCTGGTGTGGGCTGGCGCGCCGCAGGGGGGCGGAGGGTTCCTGCAGACCCCCGTCACGCAGAAACCAGCCCCCCTCAGCAGTGGCGAGTTGCTCCAGGAGTTTTGCGTTTTAACAGGGAAAACCTGCTCGGAGCAGAATCTGCGTCCCCGGGGCGAGTTTCTGCGTGAAACTGGGAGCTTTTAAACCCCAGTCGACACGTGGGGAAAACATCGCTCCCACCAAGCGGCCCTTTATGGGCCTCGGATTTCAGAGGTGACGGGGCTCGCTGCCCCTCATGCTGGCCGGGCCCCGACGGGCCCCGGCTCCCCCGGGAGGAGCCGCTTGGCGTTTGCCGAAACTCGCTCGGCCCCGTCCCCGTGTCTGAGCCCCCACCTGCGCGCCGGCTTTGTGCGGCCCAACAAGCGCCGGCGGTCGCCTCGGCTGCCCCAGTTTTTGGTGCGCGAGCTCTTTCCGCTCTCTTTGCCGTGACCTCCGGCTCCTTGGTTTGTTTTTGAACTTCCACACCCGGGGAGAGAAACCGGCACCGAGCGAAGCGCGGAGCGAAAGGAGGTGCCGGCCTCAAAGGCAGCGGATCAAAGGCTCTTTCTTGTCTGACTGGCCTGTGCGGGAGCCCACCCCGTGTTATCGCTGGACCCTGTGCAAAATAAATAGGTTAATCAGCATCTTATTAAAATAAAGTGCTTTAATCTGTAATTCCCTAGCTGCTTTGAAAACTCGGAGAGGCCAGCAGCTGGAGTGGGAGAGGGTGGCTGAATGATGCTGCCGGAGGCACTGGTGGGGTGAGCTGGTTAAAGCGGGGTGCGACGGGTGATACCAGGCAGGGACCGAGCCGCTGTGGCCGCGGAGGGGCGCGGGGGTACCCGTGCCTGTACCCCGCGGCCTTTTGGGGCCAGTTCTTGTGAAATAGGTGCTGGGCTGGGGCAGCGGTGCGTGCCGGGGCCGTCCCCGGGGCACGGAGCCCCTCTAAGCCTCCCTGCGACGGGGAGCTGGAAAGCAGGGTTAGTGCTCCCCCACGGGCTGGTGCGCCCGGGCACAGGACCCGCGGCTGGATGAGGCCCCCGGCCCCGCGGCCCGTCGGACGGCTTTGCCGGAGGAAGCCGGGAAGGGACTTTGTGCAAGTTGGTTCCTGCAGGATTTTGTTGCCGCAGTGAGCGTGAGGGCTGGGAGCTGCTGCAGCCTGCGAATTCGCAGTCTGGTCACCGCTCGGTTTAGCTTTAGTCTGCCTCCAGTCCCACCCCAGTTCAGGCATTTAAGGAAGGGGGGAGCCACCACCACCAAGCCCTGCGAATCCCAGCGCTGGGGCTTGATTTTCAGGCTGCTCTCTCGCCGCGCTGGCAATTTTAACCGGAGGAAATGACCTCACCTGGAGGTCCCCAGGCCGCCGCCGGAGCTGCCGGCGCGAGGGTTGGGGCCGCGGGGTGGGGAACTGGGACCTGGCGCTGATTTACCGTTTCCTGCGGAGCTTGGCCGGCAGCCCCCGGCTCGGCCGGCTCCCCCGTGCGCCGCGGGGCCGGGATGCTCCTCGCTTGGCTGCCGCGGAGGGGAGCGGCGTTGGCTCTTCGCGGCCTCCCCTGCGCTGAGCAGGGGAAGGAAAAGGTTTGGAGGGGCCGGGGCCACCCCTGGGGATGGCGGAGCAGGGTGGGTGCGCAGGAAGGCAAATGTCGTCGCCCCCCCACCGCCCTCCGTGTTTTGTAACCCTGTTCCGCTCATCCCTGCTATTTTATTCTTATTTTTGCTCTGGATTTATTAAATGGATGTCGCACCTCGCGGCGGCCCCCCCGCTCCGCTGCCGCACAGCTGCCTCGCGCGCTGGCCGGGCGCCAGCCCCTGGCAGATGGCGTGGGGCTATTAGACGTGCTTCATTCGATTCCCCGTCCCAGCTCCCGCTATTTAATCAAATTATAGGAAAAGTCAATTTACTGGATTCCTGTTCTTTGCAGCCTCCTCCATTCCCCCGCTCTCCCCGGCTGCGCGCGCTGCCCACGCGCGGCTCCGTGCTCCCGCTTCGCCCCGACGCCGTCCTGCGATGCCGCACAAAGGCCGTGAATTTTCTTTTTTGAGCGCGGGCCGAAGGGCAGCTGCCGGCGTCTGTCAGGTTTTTCCCTTCCCCCTCGCTTTATTTTCATTTCTTTCTTTTTTTTTTTCCCCTCCCCTTTATTTTACAAGTTGCTCAGCCTCGGGCTGTGGCACCGATGCCCACGAGTTGCTTTCGGCTCCCTGTTGCCCGCAGGGTCCCGCGGCCCAGGAGCTGGTCGGCAGCGAGGGGAGGGGGGGGTCGCCTCTGGGGCTCTGAGCCCACCCAACTTTGGGGGAAGCTGCCCCCAGAAGCAGAAACCTGGGCTGCCGGGGAAAACAGCACGGTGTTTTTAAGTGCGATTGCTGATGCTTTTCAGAGCTTGTTTTTGTGGTTGTTTCTTTTTAATTTTGTTTTGTTTTGGGGTGGGCTTTTTTGTTTAGGTTTTTTTTAACAGAAAACTCTTATTTTCTGTTCCCCCTCCCCAAAAAAATATAATTCTTGGTGTTCTGAGCCGTTACAGAAGTAGAAAACAATTTTGCCCCTTCTTGGTGGGTGAGGACAAGGGGTCAGAGGGAGCTGGCTGGGTGTGGGGAAAGAGAAACCCGGGGCAGATTTCCTTCCCGAAGCGCTGTGTCTTCCAGGCAGAGCTGGCCGAGCGTGCCCGGCCAGCCTCTGCTTTCAGGTATATTTAAAAAAAAAATGATTAGTGGTTTCGGAATGATTCAACGGGGATGAAAATAAGCTGTAACAAAAGTTCTCACGTAATTTTGAGTGGCATTTCAGTTTCTTTACGTGTTGAATTCCTGCTTTAAAAAAAAAAGTAGTGTGTTTTTGCACTGGCACAAGGTGATTTTTGGTAAAGGCTTTCTGGGATGGGTTGGTTAATTGAGAAGAAAAACAAAAAGCCTTTTCTTTTGCTTAATAGACTGTTAATGTACTTAAGATTGTTAAATCGCTGAAAGGTGCTGCAGAAATCTGGCCAGAAGCTGTCCCAGAGCCCTCCCCTGCCGCGTGACATCCCTCTGGGGCGCTGCTCACCCCTCGGCGTCCCTGGTACCTCAGTTTCCCCTCGAGCGGGGACGGGCTCATTCTGTGACGGTTTCAGCAGGGGCCGTGTTCAGGAGCGGCCGCTCCCGGCGCGGTGCTGCAGCCCGGCGTACGGCAGCGCCGGCGTGAGCAGGACCCGGAGCCTCTCCAGTCCCGGCCGCAGCCGCCCAGCCCACGCCCTTGGGTGCGGGGTTAGCACGCAGGAATCGTGGCTTTTGTGGTTACCCATAAAAAAATTATAACCGCAGAAGAAGGAACTAGAGCAGAGAGTTGAAACTTCTGCTGGCGCCTGCATCTTCTGCAGGAGGGGGCTGGGGGGATCTGTGCTGTTACGGGGAGGCAGAGGGGATCCTCTGCGCGACGGTCCTTTCTCCTGCGCAGCTGCCGGGCAGAGCCGCGCCGTTCGGTACCGCCGCCGTGACCTGGGCTGAGCTGCTCGGCTTCCTCCCCCCTCCCCGGCTTTGCGGTGGGGCCGGCTCTTGTCATCTGCTGCGAGGAATAAAAGCGCAGCTGTACGGGTTGGGGCGAGCCGTGGGGAGGATGCGGGGCCGTGGGGTGGCCAAGCACTTCACCCGCTTTCCTGCCCCACAGGTCTATCCATCCAACTCAGGTGATGACTACAGCAGGGATCCAGCTGGATATACTCCCTCGAAACCTCCCAGCACTGTGTATCCCGGAGCCTTTTACATGGCGGGTGAGTTGTTAGCAACCCCGGCATGCTGCGGGCCGGCCGGAGCAGGGGCTGCCTGGCCCGTTAACGCAGGAGTTGGCACAGCGCAGGCGATGGAGGGAGCTTGGGGCAGGAGTGCACGAGGCACAGAGCAGCCCTGAAATGGCTCCCGTTTGCTCGGCGGGTGATGCTCGGCGCAGGCAGGACGCGATGGGGACAGACGCCGCCCCTCAGCCTGGGCTGACTTGCTCCCGTGTGGGCCACGGGCTGCGTGCCGGCGCCTCGGCCCCGCTCAGCTCTGCTTTTCCTTCCAGACGGGCTCCATAACTCGCCAGACCTGTGGAGTTCACCGGGTGCCATGAGCCAGTCGAGTTACGGTGCCATGCTGGGCAGCTCCTCCTCCCCGCTCCCGCAGTCCAGCGGCTTCAACAGTTTACACCAGCACGAACGCATGGTAACGCGTCCCCGCGGGCGGGCTGGGGGCTGCGCTCGGCCGGCCGGCGACGGCGTCGCCTCTTCCCGTGGCCGTTGGCTCGGGGCAGCCGCTGTCAGCGAGGGCCTGGGTGCTGGCCCGGACGCCTGGCAGCCTTCCGAGGGCGCCTCTCACCCCTCTCCTCCTCTCTGCCAGAACTACCAGCTTCATTCAGGAGAGGTTAACGGCGGGCTGCCCTCCGTGTCTGGCTTTTCCTCTGCCTCCACGCCGTACGGTGTCTCCAGTCACACGCCCCCCATCAGTGGGACGGACAGCATGATGGGTATGTACAGCCCCCCGCGTGCGGCGATCCCCAGCGTGGCCCCCACCGTTCGAGCAGAGTTAGCAGGGGCGTAACTGGAAAAACCAAAGTCTTGTGGGAACCCCTGATGCCTGAGGCCGCGATACCTGTGTCCCACGTGCCCGGACACCTTTTTATCCCTCGCGTGGAGTTACCGCGCGAAGAGGAGGCGCGGTGGGGTATTGCTGCTGGGTACCGGGGCAGGCTGTAGCAGGGGGACGGGGTGCTGCCTCGGGGGGTTCACACCTCGCTTGGCGGGTCTGGGAGGAGACCGGGATCTGTGACGTCTGTTGGAGGTGTGGTGACTTCAAGGAGTTGCGGGAAGGATTTGCAGCTGCGCTGCGGAAGGCGGGGGTACGTGTGAAGCCGTTCATCTAAATCTGGAATAGGAATGTTTGCGCTGCATCGGGATGCCGCGTTAAACCCCCGAGTGCTTTCATCTCTAACCTTGCTGAACCTGTTACAAAACCTGTTACTGAAATGAGCTCATGTTCCCCAGGAAATGAGGATTCTGACCTTAATTCATAGAAAACTCCTTGTTTAGAGGAGGGAAAGCAAGTTCAGGATTGTAGGGGCTTAAGGTGCCCTGTGAAAACGTTCCTGCAGCCCCGTGAAAGCTGCCGGGGCGCGCGTGCCCTCGTCTGGGCTGCTCTGAGCTGGGCACCTGTTTAATTTTCAAGCAAAGCAGCAAGAGCGAGAAATCCCAGTCTCGGCGCAGGTGACCCCAGAAAGGTGTTGCAAGGGTGCCTTGTCCCGCCGGATTTGCGGCGCCCCGGCAGTGATGTCGGTGTCCTCTCTCGGCAGGTAACAGAGGAACCACGGCTGGCAGCTCGGGAGACGCGCTCGGGAAGGCACTAGCTTCAGTAAGAGTTTCTGCAGATCCTTGACCCAGCCCCTGTCCTGTCGCAGCGTTGGACCTTCCCTCTCTAACAGGGACCCTCTGGGCAGCGGGACGCATTGAGAAGTTTGGGTGAATGCCCCCCCAAATCACAGCAGCCTCTCAGGGGAGGGTTCCCCCCCTCCCCGTGTGCTGCTGTCCTTGAGTCCTGGCATTCTGCCTTTTGGCAGATAGGGAAACTGAGGCACTGGGTGTTACGGTGGCCTCACAGACCTGTGCCTGTGAGCTGGCTCTGCGGGCCACCCAGTCTGGTCTTGGTCTGGCAAGATGACCCTACGCAGCCCTCGCAGTAGGACATGCAGGTCCCAGTAGTCCTGGCCCTGCGTGTGCTGGTTCAGATGGGAAGGCACTGGTCCTGCTGGGCTGCCAGAGCCTGGGGTCGCCTCCGTCCAGTTCAGTGCAGGGACCGTTGCTTCTACATGGTGGTAGAGGGGTGCTCAGCACCGCACCCTGCGGTAATTCCTTGGGGCTCTTGCTTCCCTCCAAGGTGGCACCTGAGAGATGGAGGCCGTAGCAGCAGAGGTTGTAGCAGCGGGGACAGAGGGAGCCCCCGGCGCTAACTGGGAGCTGCGGGGGGACTGACGGGCCAGGGGCTGGTGGTGCTATGGGGAGGGAGGTGCCATCGGGGTCCTCAGGGCAGGGGAGGGCCGTCCCAGGGGTGGGCGCTGCTGACCGTGCCCTGCTTTTCTTGCTCCAGATTTATTCCCCCGATCACTCTAGCAATAACTTCTCGTCAAACCCCTCCACACCGGTCGGCTCCCCTCAGGGGCTTGCAGGTAGGTGACAAACGCTGCTTTTTGTCTAAAGGGGGGGCGTCAGGTTTGTTTTCAGGAGGTCCAAGGCAGCGTCCTGCCCACATCCACCCCAAACTCACTAACAACGCTTTCGGCGAGCTCGCCAAATCCCATTTATTTTTAAAAGCAGGAGAGTGAAGAGGAAGGACAAGCAAACTCGGAGATGCGTTTTCTGTGTCTCCTGTGGAGCCGTATGTCTGTCTCATTTAACCAGTTGTGGCCTTTCTGCCGTTCAGGGCCCAGCGGTGCCCAGGTCTGGCAGACGCTGCGCGCGAGGGCAGCGGCTCTGCCGGAGGCACCGCTGCGGGGCCTGAGCCGAGCGCTGCTGCCGTCCCCTGCGACCGGCTCCTGCCGGTCAGACAGACCCTGTCCCTGGGCGTCTTGGTGGGGCTGGGAGAATCTGTCCCTGGTTTTGTCTCCTGCGGGAGGAGCACAGTGGGACCCGGGAAGCAGCTGACTAGTTAAAACCCATTTCAGCGCCCGTCTCTGCTCCCGTCCGGTGGGAGAGGTCTCGTTTCTGCCCAGCGAAGCTGGCGCCGGGGCTCCTCGGTGCCTGGGGTGCAGAGCAACGTACGCGGACAGCCTGCTGCTCCCTGGGGTCGGAGCGCGCCCAGGGTGTGCGCTGGCTGCCCGCGCACTGGGGTGATGTAAATTTAAAAACCTCTCGCGGTCCGAAGGCCTGGGCTCAGTTTTCCTGCTGACGTAGAGCAGGGGGGAGCCCGCGGCGGGGGCTGAGCAGGGATTGCCACGGGAGGCACGTGGGGTCAGACCGTGCCCCTCGCAGCACGGCTGAGAGATAAGGCGGGCGCCTGCTCCGGGCTGTAACGCCCAGCCCCTGCGGGCACCCCGCTGCCTTGTAGGGTGCTGGTGGAGCCGGGGAGGAACCTGTGCGCCGGCGTGCAGCGTGGCTGGCTTCGTGCGTGTGGTGGGACCGGCCATGGTGGCCTGCGCAGCGCCGTGGTGGCCCGTGCACGGCGTGGTGGCCCAGCTTCCAGCCCCATCTAGCGGCAGCCGTGCCCAGTCCCAAGCTCTCTCCATTTCTTCGCAGGCACATCCCAGTGGTCACGGGCGAGCGGACAGGGTGCCTTATCTCCCAGCTACGAAGGGAGCCTCCACACTTTAGTAAGTGTTGCCGAAAGATCTTGCCTTCTCCTTTGTTCTTCCATCCCGTGTGCGCCGGGAGGTAAAGGGCTTTTGGGTAAAGTGTGCCCCCCGCCCTCCAAAAAAAAAGCTGGGGCCCGAAGGAGGGTGCTGAGCTGGTAGATGGACGTTCGAGCAGAGTTAGGGACCCCCTTCCCCGAGCCCAGCCCCTGCTGGCAGAGGCGCAGCCTTGCGCCCCCCTCCCCGCCCGGGGCCCGTTCACATCCCTGTGGGTCTGGCGCAGCCGAACGGATTTCTGTCTGGTTCCTGCCTCCCGTTCCTGCATGGTTCTGCTTGTGTGACCCCCTCTGCCTGCAAGGGGTGGCACTGGGGGGCTTGGAGGGTTATTTCGCCCCATACCGGCCTCGTGCTGGCTCTGCCGGCGTTAATGCAGACCTATTTCTCTATCCTGTCGTTGAAGCAAAACAAAATGGAAGACAGGTTGGATGAAGCCATCCACGTGCTGAGGAATCACGCCGTGGGCCAGACAGCTGCCATGCCGAGTAACCACGGGGACATGCACGGGCTCCTGGGCTCGGCGCCGGCCCACAGTGCCACCGTGGGCAACCTGGGCCAGGCCTTCCCCGCCTCGGTCATGGCCCTGGGGAACAGGCACCCGAGTCTGGTAAGTGGGGAACCGTCGCGGCAGCTGGCAGGGCCGTGCCGGGGGACCCACGTCGCGGAGTTCCCTGGCATCCGGAGGGGCGCTGCCTTTGGTGTGAGAGCAGCTCGGCCTGGTCCAGCTTGGGTCGGCTGCGTGCAGCTGCGGTGATTTGCTGTCTTCCTGCACGGGGGGCTGAATCTGCGCTCAGCACCCTGGTGGATCCCAGGCACAAGCCCTGCATGTAGTTTGTTCAGATCCTTTCTTGGGCAGGCAGAGGTGGCTGAAAGCTGCTGCTCTTTCCCTACAACATGGGTGGAAATCCCTCAAAACAACTTCAGGTTGCACCCAGGGCATGCAGGGAGAAGGAGGAAAGGGATCTGGTGCAGGGCAGGACCGCAGGTACAGGGAGCCGGGTATCACCAGGGCTCCTCTGCTCCGAACCGTTTGGGCAGGCACTGCATCCTTCTGTGCACGTGGGGAGCGCCGAGGTGCGACGGCTCATTCAGGCCCCGAGGAGTGTGACGGGTCCCGGGTGTTCGGAGCTGGTGGATGCTGGGCTCCTGTGCTGGATCACCAGGGTCCCCGCTTGTCCAGGGGCTGGTGACCACAGGAGCACGTTTTTGGCAGAGCTGGTTGCCTGCTGCCGCAAACAGTAGCGCATCTCCAGCCTCTCTGGAGAACCAGATGCGCTTCCCCAGCCTCTCCTGCCGAGCGGTGAAATCGTACGTGTGCCCTCCGTTGCAGACAGCTGCCAGATGCAGAAGTGAGAGGGTGTGCAGCGGGGCTGGCTCTGTCCTTCCGGCCCGGGGCTGAGGGCTCACAAAGGCTGCCTGACCCTCGCCCTGTGCGTCCAGGCCCCTTGGAGCAAACCTCATGCTGCTGGGGTTGTCCCTCGCTCCGGTGGCACGGGGAGGGGGCAGGAATGGGTACTTGACTGAGACGGAGCACGTGCAGCCCAGGCAGGGTGTCCTCTCCAGAGTGCCAGCCTTGCGTTTAGGCCGAGAGGCTTTTCCACGGCGGGAGGGGACCGGCGCTGGTGAGGGCTCCTGCTTGGCCCAGCTGGTGTGCAGGGCACGGAGCTGCGTTCTGCAGCGCCCCTGCTGCGTCCCTGGGGCCGGACCGGCGCTGGAGCCGGTGGGCTCTTCCCCTCCTGCATGCCTGCGCTTGGGGTGGCAGTGCGCGAGCAGGGCACGCGGCTGCGCCTCAGCCTGCTCTGCGGAGCCCCGCGCCGTGCTCGGGGGGTGACTCTGCCCGTGCCCGCTGGCCGTGGCACTTCCCTCCCTCAAGGCTTGCTCTGCTTGTTCTGCTGTAGGTGGGAGGAGGTCACCCCGAAGATGGGTTGTCCAGCAACCCCAGCATGCTCCACAACCATGTCACACTTCCGTCGCAGCCCAGCTCACTCCCTGACCTCAACAGGCAGCAAGACACATACAGCGGTAAGGCAGCTCTGCACGCGTGCATGCCTGAGGCTCGCCTGCCGCAGGGGGGACGCGGGTCACCCGTGAGGTCCAGCCCGGGGCAGCAGCAGCCTGGGGGGAGATGGGTGCTCTTGTAAGGCTGGTGCTTACTTGTAGCATCCGCAGGGCAGCTTCTACCTTGAGCCTTTTCCGGAGCTTTGACCTTATGTGTTCCTGGCTCTCCTGCCAGCTGGGGGGTGCATGGAGACCCCAGGCCCTGCTCTGCTGCGGGAGGTCGGGCTCTGACTCCAGAGGCTCTGGGAGGTGGGGGGAGAGGAACGGGGAGTGGTGGCAGGGCAGAGCTCGCACCCCTCCAGTTCCTCTTGCTGCGAACTGGCGATGTGGGATGGGCCTGGGATGCTGCGTGCTGGTGACGCGGCGCAGCAGGAGCAGGGCCTGGGGAACCCCCAGCCCTCCGTGCAGGTCAGGCCCCTCCAACCTCCTCGTGTGGCTCTGCTTCCTCAGCAGGCTTGTCAGGGGGGCTGGGGCGAAGCAGCGTCTCCTCGGGAACCAGCGAAATAAAGCGGGAAGAGAAGGAGGACGAGGAGAACACGTCGGTGGCAGATAACTCGGAAGAGGAGAAGAAGGAGCTGAAACCTTCCCGGAACAGAACAAGGTGCTCTTTGAACAGGTCTCTCCCTTCACTTACTCTGTTACCAGGCTGGGGGCGTTCGGGCTGGGGCACGGCTGTGGTCACCCACCGGGCGCCGGGCTCGGTCCGGTGAGGCCGAGGGTCATCGTGTGGCCCAGACCCGCCAGCCCCTGCCCACCGCGGGAGCCTCGTCTGTCCTCGCACAGAGGTGGCACAGCCCGGGCTCCTGCCGCTTCAGGCCACGCTGGGGAAGGGTCCCTGCCGCCCCCTCCTGCCGCCCCCTCCTGCTGGCTCCCGTCCCCGTGGCCACAGGGCTTCCTCGTGCTCGTAAAGCAGAGGGCTCGCACCTTGCCCGCACGAGCTGCACCCGCCTGCGTGGTCGCTTGGGGCGTTGCTTGTGGCCACGAACAGAAAGGACCAGGCGCTCAGCTTCCCCCGGCCAGGGGCAGGGAAGGTTTTGACCTCCTCCCTGCTCCAGGTCGTCTCTGCTGTCTGCTTCGGGCTCCTGCACCCTCTGTCGCATCCAGCCCGTTAACGTGGCAGCGGGTCAGGGAGTCCTTCGAGCTTGGCCGCAACCTCGCTGTCGGCTCGGAGACCTTGCCAGGGTGATTCTGCCTGGAGCGCCAGCGCCAGCTCCGCTCCTGCCAGACTGCAGCCACCTCCTGCCCTGGAGGCAGAGGGCTGTGTCTTCCCAAAATGCCAGGCTTGGGACACCACTGGTGTCCCCCCACACCTTCTCCGGGCCACTCTGCAACCTCCTGGCAGCACGCTCAGGCCTTAATCGCATTGTTGTGGTTTCTCTCTTTGTTGTTTAAAAACAAAGCAAGCAAAAAAAAAAAAAAAGAGGCAGAAGAAGAGCCTTTACTGCTTCTCTCCAAAGCCACTGCGTGTCCCCGTGTCTGAGCGTGGAGCACCGGGCCAGCACGTCCCGGCGGGGGCACGCGGGGCGCAGCGTCCCGGCTCGCGGGGCTCGGTGTCTCGGTGCCTCACCGTATGTTTCTTTTCTGTGAGTTGACCAGTGCTGAGAGTGCACGCGAGGAATGTCCCTGTCTCGTTCTTATTTTAAACCATTAGTCAAGATGAGGATGAGGAGGACGATCTTCTTCCCCCAGAGCAAAAAGCCGAGAGAGAAAGAGAAAGGAGGGTCGCCAATAATGCCCGTGAGCGCCTGCGGGTCCGTGACATCAACGAGGCCTTTAAAGAGCTCGGACGCATGTGCCAACTCCACCTAAACAGCGAAAAACCGCAGACCAAACTGCTAATCCTACACCAGGCCGTATCAGTCATACTGAACCTGGAGCAACAAGTTAGAGGTCAGTGAGGGTCCCGGAGTGGTGATATTTTACGTATCTGATCGGCACGGGGCTGTCTGTCTGTCTGTCTCCTGTGACACGTGCTGTGGTGCCTCGCACTGTCTCTCTCCCCTGTGACCTTGGGTTCCCAAGGTTGTTGTCCTTTTTTTTTTTTT
>VWZZ01001713.1:65824-75853 GCA_013399095.1 Psophia crepitans
CACGCTTGTCCCTTTTTAAACCTCTCTCGGACGCAGCCGGGGAAGCGAGCCGAGCCCCGCGTGCTGCCGCCAGCAGGCGTTAGCGCAGGCAGCTAGGGCGTCCCGTGCCGGCGGGTCTGGCCTTCGGGCTGCCTTGCAAGAGAGAAGCTGACCCCCACGTCCCCTCCTGCAGGACTGCCGTGGGAGGGGGGGCCACCGGGTTCCCGCACGCCCAGCCAGGGCTGCCAGGATCCTCCCACTGCCACCAGCAGCTAACGGGGCAGGAAGGGGAAGGAGAAGGTTGGGGGGGTGTTGCAGGGGGGCAGGCAGGCAGGTCAGCCCCTCCTTTGAGCGGGGCCCAAGGCGGCCAAGGCATCGCACGTCCTTATAACCCCGAGGACCCCGTGCCGCCGTGCAAACCGCTGGCAGCGCTTGCCGGTGGCGGCGAGGTGGCTCCATCCTGCCTGGCTGCGGCGTGCAGGGCACTGCTGGAGCTGCGCGTGTGCTGGAACCGGGGCTGCCAGCGTGTGTCCGGGGGAATGAGCCGGGTTCCTGCCGCGGGTGGGCTTGGGTGCCGGAGCGGCTGGTGGCTCCGCTGCCCCCAGCCGTCCCGGGTGTGCTGGAGAGAAGGTGGGGTGCTGGCTGGGGCACGGAGGCAGTGAGGAGCGGACATGTGCAGGGACAGGACAGCAAGGAGAGGACGCAGGCAGGGACAGTGGGCAGCGCTCTGTCCCACGCAGGCAAACGCTTGCCTGGAGATCCCTTGCTCCCCCTCCACGCGGTCGGGCACTTTGTGGAGCTTCTCCAGACCCCCCCAGCGCACCCAGCAAGACTGACTCTGCGGCCCCTCTTCAGTGAAGCCCTGTCGCTGCGTGGCTCCCCGGGAGCCAAAGGCCACAGTCTGTCCCAGTGCCAGGCCTCACCCAAGGACCCTCCTCAGATAGGTGTCTTCCCTGCAAGAATTTTTGCTCTGGGGGAGAAGGTCGTCTGTACAGTAAATTGGGGTTCGGAGGGGTCGGGCTGCGGGCGAGGCCACGGTTTAAGATGCTGCCAGCATGACTCTGCCTTCCCCCGTCCCGGCCTGTTTGGGGCCCCCCCCGGGTGCTGCCAGCGGTGGAGGTTCTCCCAAAGCTCCTGACTGTGCCTGGAAAAGAAAATCACCCCTTCCGGAGTCGTTTTTGACTGTGCTGAAAGACCCGGATTCAGTGTCGGCATTGGAGAGTGACCCTCAGCAGCGGCCGGGGGCACTCGGCCCCTGCCGTGGTACTGCCCCCACCCCTAAGAGGGTGCTGGGCCGCGCTGCCCCGTGCTGCTGCGGCGCGGCTCCCCGAAACACCTTCGCTGGGATTTTTAAAGGAAATCTTACACGGAGAGATTTGCTTTCTGTCAAAAAGCCTTTCCTTGGGGGATGAACCCGACGGTTTTGGCTCAGACTCCCCCTGAACTTCCAGTTTTCAGCCAAAAACAAGCAGGGAAGGCAAAAATTTTTCGGAAGGGAGAAGGTGTCGGTGTTGATCCTGCATCCACTGCCCACCCCCGCCCCCGGCAGCACCCTCCAGCCCCGTGGGCGCCCGCCCCCGTGCTGGCAGCACCTTCGCGTGGTTTGCGGAGGCGCCGCGCAGCCCCCGAACAGCCCGGGCTGCTCCGGGAAGCGCCCGAGACCAATTGGCTTTGCAAAGTGAGGCTGTTTGAGCCGTTTCCAGTGGACACCAGAAGCACTACCAGCACGGCAACGTATAGCCCCCCCTCCTTGGTACCACCCCCCTGACTAATCCCTGTGGTGCTGTGAACCCAGCAGTACAGACGAGGCCTTGTCACTGGAGGACAAAGATCTGAGGGACCGGGAGAGGAGAATGGCCAATAACGCCAGGGAGAGGGTGCGTGTGCGGGACATTAACGAGGCCTTTAAAGAACTGGGACGAATGTGTCAGATGCACTTAAAAACGGACAAAGCACAGACCAAACTGATCATCCTACAGCAAGCGGTGCAGGTCATTCTGGGCCTGGAGCAGCAAGTACGAGGTATGGTACCAGCCGGCAGGTGGATCTCGGGGCTTTTCTCTCTCCCCCCCCAACGTCTCTGCGTGCGCGTGCTTCTGTCCTGTCTCCCGCTTGCGGTGCGAGGTTGTGTGTTGGCGCGCCGCGCGGCAGGCTGAGCTTTCCAAAGCCCTGGCCCGGGGTGGACTTGGGGCCGCTCCGTCCGTCTCCCCTCACGTTTAATGGGAATTTGGCACGTGGATCCCGTTAAGCAGCTTTGGAAAACTCAGTCCTCAAGTCGGAGAGCTGGCTGGGGCGCCTGGGGGTGTCTGTGAGCAGGCACGTGGTTAAACCGGCGTGGTGGTTCAGCCGGGCACGGGGGGTTCCTCTAGCAGGGGTCCGGCCAAGTTGCTGCAGGCGCTGCGAGGCGCCGCGGGCCAAGAGCAGCTTGCGCCGCGGCCGTTTCCTCGCGCGGGCCCGCGTGTCTGCCCTGGGACTCTGCCCTCGCTCGCTCTTTCGGATGCTGCTGCCGTGCGCGATGGATGCTGTCGCCCAAACTGAGGTTGCTTCCCTCCCCCCCCTTGCTGTTTTCGGCGCAGAGCGCAATCTGAACCCTAAAGCGGCCTGCTTGAAGCGTCGGGAAGAGGAGAAGGTGTCCGGCGTAGTAGGAGATCCCCAGATGACACTTTCGGCTTCACATCCTGGTCTAGGAGACGGTCACAATCCTGTTGGACACATGTAAAGGTACCGTCCCGCGCCCCCGGAGCCCAGCGCCGCAGGTCCAGCCCCACGCGCGCTGCTCTGCTCTGGCAGCTCCGTCCCGCTCGCTCGGCGCAGCCAGCGTCCTCCTTGATTTACCTTAATTACGTGACCGGCACGTGCGTGTCGTTCGCTCGTCCGTGGACACCCGCAGCCTCTGCCCTGCCCGAGGTGCAGCCCCGTAGCCGGGACAGAGGGTTTGGCGCTCTCACCCGCCGCCCTGAGCGAGCTCAGCTCTGCTGTGCACCTCCCAGCCTTGCCCCAGTTGGCTACTGGAAACCAGCAACTCCTTTGCCCAGCGGCCCTACGGGAGGTCCCAGAAATGCCGAGAAAGACACAGAATGTGAAACTCCCCCCGTGAGACCGTGGCAGGTGCAGGTCCGCCGGGCCACCCCCATTTTTAAGGGACCCCCGTGCTTGGCCAGGAGCAGCTGACGGCCCCAGCGGTGTGGGGACGTCGGTGGGGGTCGAGCAGCTCCAGGAGCTTCCGTAGCACCGGGGCGTGTGGAGGTGCCGTGTTTCCCCCAGGTCCCCTGAGCTGGGGGGGTGCCTGGGGCTGCCCTGGAGAAAAAAACAAAGAAAAGGGGAAAAACAGGCAAAGCGGGTGTCTGGGCAGAGCAGCCAGTTCACGTCTCAGCTCCACTGCGGCCGCGTCGAGCTCTCGGGGCTGAATTCTGCGGAGAGGAGGCTGTGCCGGGGGGGCTGGCGGCCCCGCCACGCGAGGAGCAGTTTTAGTCTCCTTTGGGTTTCTCTCACTTCAGGCTTTTGGTTTGTTTTGGTTTTTTTTTCGTAGATCTTTTTGTTCCTCTGGATAGAGAGATCTGTAGGAAGAAAACGCTCGGTGTGACCTGCGACCTTCTCGAACCATAAACTTTAGTACTGCTAATACTGACACACGTGGACGGATCCTGGCGTGACGTAAGGGGTGGAAAAAACACTTTGTCAAAAACAAAACAAAAACAAAAAAATTGCCTTAAGTATAAAGTGCGGAACAGTCAATACATATCACTCAGTTAGGAGGGGGTGGCGTGTTCTCTTGGCTTGTTCACAAGCAGCCAGCAGCAAAATTGTGCCTAAGCTTAATATTTCTTTTTTAAAAAAAAAGAACATTAGTTATGAGATTTTTTATGTAGAACAAATAGCAATGCCTTTTGGTTTTTTTAGCTTCTTTTGCATATGTTTTGTAAGCAACGAAAAGAATTTTTTTTTGTATAAAAAAAATGTCTTGTACCCCACGCTTTTCTGCTGCTGTTTCTATAGTTAACGTTGCATCTTTAGGATCAACCGGAATATTAAAATTGTATTAAGAGAGACTGGATATAAAGAGAGGAATTCTCGGATTCGGCTCTGAAAGCCACTAAAAGCGAATGTAGCCACAGCGAGGGGATGTTCTTCCTTGCCTGGCTTGTACCTTCCATTATAAAAAAAAAAACAAAAAAACAAAAACACTCATGTGCTGAATTCACCATCTCTTTGCTTTGGCCACTTCTGATCTGGGAAAAGGAAGTCAAACAGCAAAGCAAGCTGCAGCGGTATCCCTCAGCGGTGCTCCCACTCCTCCCGGGAGGTGACCGAGGTCCATCAAGGGTCTCTGCAAGATTTGCTTTATTCCTGGAGGATCCCGGAGGACGCAGTCCCACCAGCGAGAGGAGGTGCCCCACGGCCGCCCCGCAGCGTCGTGACGGGGAGGACAAGCCGCCGGGAGAGAGCCGGCCGTGGGGGGTGGAAGAGAACCGAGGGACTTGGGCGCTCTCGAGGTAAGCAAAGCAGCAACACGGATGCAAGAGGAAAGCCCGAGGCGGAGGAGAGCGCCTCTTGCCCGTGCGTCTGAGCACACCCCCGCTGTCAGAGGCGCTTCCAGGGGCAGCGTTGAACAAAGACGAACTGAACAAAGCTGGAGGACTGGGAGGAGGTACAGGCGTACGGAGCAAAGGCGGCAGCGGGACGCCGCGCTCGGCGACTGCAGCAGACGGACCCACGGACACTGGCAGCAGGCGGCAGAGCCCAAGGGGGCAGGAAGGGGAGCAGCTACCTGGACGTACGCTGGCTCCAGCCCTCAGCGAGCCGCAACCGGCCGCAGGATCCCCGTCTCGGCACATTCTCCCCGCTCTGGAGCCACCGCCATCGGAAGTGCAAAACCCTGCGGGCCTGGGGAGAGGGGTGGTTTCACAACCCGCCTTCACCTGCCATCGTATCTCCGAAGCATCCTTGGAGGCAAACGGCTCGGCGTGCCGCCCGGCTTGCTGCGGGGACGCGGAGCGGCCGCTGGCAGCTGCACGTGGGCTCCTCTCGCTGTGCTGGGAAGGAGGGGAGCGGCGAGCGCCCGTCCTGCGCGACATGCCCCAGCAGCCGAGCTGGGCCAGCCCTTTTGTTCCCAGGGCTTCCCAGTGTCGCTCCAGACTTGCTCCGGTGTGCTCAGCAGGAGGAAGACCCCCGGCAGCCCCACCCCAGCGTGGCAGGGTGCACCAGAGGTGCTAGAGCAAACGGAGAGGCGCTCGGCGGTGCTGAGCTGCGGCAGCTGTTCTGGAGTTGGCAATGGAAAAGCATCCACCGGGAATTTATTCTTGTTTCTTCCCTCTCCTTCCCCTTCTGAAACGTTTTGTGCCCGGCTCCTCCCAGCTCTGCGGCAGACGGGGTCAACTCCCCAGCGGATGGTAAATCCCATCCCAGCACTGTTTGCAGCGCGCTCGGACTGGGGCCAGCGTCTGCCTGGCAGAGCCCAGTCGGGCAGGGTAGTTCCTGGGGCGCGGGTGCTGGCCCGGGGAGGGGACGCGGGGACAGTGAGCGCGGCAGGACCCCTGGCCGCAGGGCGCGTCGCTCTGCTTCTCTGGCCTGTGCTCCTGGGGAAGCTGTATCGCTTGGTCACAGGGAGAGGGAAGGACTGGCGGATGGGCTTAGGTCCTGCGGCACTTCCCGGCAAACCCCAGGCTTTGGCGTAACGTGCCGGTGCTCCGCTGTGCGCGTCGCTGTGCTCTGTGCGCCTGCCAAGCCTGCTGGAAACGCTGGGGACGTTGCTCTCCTCCCGCCTACGCCCGGCTCAGCCCCTGTGCACCCTGTAGCAAGGAGCCGCTCGTGAGTGCCGGAGCCGTACGGGACTGTCTGTCCCTGCTGCCCCCGGCACCACCCTGGGCTCTGCGAGGTCCCACCAGAGCTCCCAGGCTTTCGGGTGCTCCTGCCTTTCCCTGCCCACAGCCCGCTGCTCCCACCGCCGCTTCTGCGTGATGAGACTCCACGGCAGCCTCCAGCTCTGTCCCCAGGCCGGCGGCTGTGGTCCTGGCCATTCTCGCCTGTGTCAACAGCCATGCTTCAGCCTAATTAGCTTGTCAGGCTAACGACCCTTTCCCTCCCTTGGGCTCTTCTGCCTGCACTGAGCAGCGAGAGACGGATGAGGCTTTCCTCCGTGTGTGACAGCCTTGCCCCCGTGGAGCAGCTCCCTTGCCACAAAAGCCATGTCTTCCTGACGCGTCCTGCCGGGTCGGGTCGTGCCTCAGATGCTGGAGCAGGTTCAGTTTCGGAGGGCAGAGCACACAGGGAGGGGGCAGTGCCCCTCCACAGCCCGCCGGCTGGGTCCGGGCGCTTGGACAACCCCGATCTTGTGCACTGGGGTAGGACCTGGGGACTCGCAGGCTGCAGAAAGCAGCGAGGAAGAGGCAGCTTCATCCCGCCGGCGTTCCTGCCCCGTCGGCAGGATGGTGCTGGGGCCGGCCGGGCGCGGGGCACGCGCTGCTCTGGGTTTTCTGCTGGCTCGGCGCCCCTGTCCCGGGCCTGGGGAGGGATGGAGCAACGTCCCAGCCCTGGCAAGCTTGAAACAGTGCAAAGAAACAAAAATTAAGTGCTTCCCCAATGCTTTGATTTTGCAACAAGAATTTGAGGTGGCAGTCACGTACAACGGGATTTAAAGAGAAGAGAGATTACAGACGAGAAAAATCCAGAAACTCAACAAAATTGGAAATTTGAGAAGAGGATTTGTTCAAACTTTCTCTGAACTCCTTCATCCCCTCCGAGTCCTGGCTGACGCTTTGCAGGCCGGGGGAGCCCTGACGAGACAGAGCCTTTCCCATCACCCCAAACCACCAGGCATCGCGGCAGAGACGGGGCTTTTCGTCTGCAGCGCGGTGCCGTAGGTGCCGTTTTCTTGACAGCAAAACCAGCCGACATCCTTGGCAAGGCTCGGGGGGAGGTGCTGGCGCCGGGGTTTGGGACATCTTGGTTCCTCGGGCAGGAAAGCGTGCTGGGGGTGCTGGTGGCGCTGAGCCTGGGAGCTGCCCCGGTGGCGCAGGGTGCTGTCACACTCGCTGCCTGCACCAGCCCAGCGTGGTGTCTCTGCTCTCCAGGGGCTCGGGGAGCAGCCGCGGAGCGCAGCAAGGGAGAATAGCTGTGGCTGGCCAGCGCGCCTGGCTCGGTGCCACGGAGGTGCCTGGAATCTGCCAGGGAAAGGGGCTTTTCTGTAAACGGGGACTGTCAGGTGCTGTCCCCGAAACACCACCAGCCCGGCCCTGAAGTGTCAGCCCGTTGCAATGAACCTCTTGTCGTTAGGTGTCGTGGTCAGAGGGCCAGAGGCTGCGCTCGCCGGCCCGCGGCTCTGCTGGTGTCCCACTGTGCAGCCCTGGAGATCGCTTTCTCCCCAGACGTGCTTCTCTGCCTGTCTGCACGGAGAGGGCTCGGGGACGGGTGACGTGCCGCAGCGTGGCGTTCGGTTTTCTGCTTCCTCTCTCGGCCTTGCGTGTTCTCTTGGGCTCCGTGTCCCTCGGCGGTGGGGGGCACAGAGCCCCCACAAAGCTTCCTTGGTCAGACAGGGAATCGGGAGAGGCCGCCTTCCCCGTGTGCATTTTCCAGCTTCTCCATTCCCAGGCCGCAGCAGCTGAGCTGCGTCACGGTCCAAGAGCAGAACCGGGGTCCCAGGCGCAGAGCTGCCCTGGGACGCTGCTTGCATGGCAGGGCTGGCCGCTGGGTGCAGTCCTGGGGTCCCCAGTCCAAGGGACCTCCTCTTCCCTCCCCCCCCATCTGCCAGAGAGCCGTGCATGCCACCGGGTGCTGCAGAGTGTCTGCAATCCAGGTTATTAGCAGGAAAAATGGCAGGTTTTTGTTCTTTCTCTCTCTTCACCTGCTTTTGCCCCAGAGCAAAGCAGCTGCCCCCTCCCAGAGACTCCACCTTTAAGGTCTCGTCCCGGCAGCGCTCAGCATCAACGGGAGGTGGTGGCAGCCCGCCTGCCTCTGGGCACAACCCCGCAGCCGTTGCCAGCGCGCTCCGGGGAGCAACATCCCAGCTGAGCCCTGGTTTGGCAGTCGCGCCCCTGCCTGCGCCCAGCCAGTCAGACCTGCTGACAGCCAAGCAACTGCCTGGCTTGGGTGCAGCTCCAGCGCTCCGCCAGCACCCCGGGGGCTCTCTGCTCCTCGCTTTCACAGCTCGCGCTGCTGTCCTACAGAGGGGCATTGGCAGGAGGGACAGGACCTGGGACATCTGCATCCCCGCCTGTGCCCCTCCTGTCTGCGCCGAGCTCCGCCCGGGAGCCAGGGGTGCAGCGGTGCCTGGGCAGACCCCTTGATCCCACCGCTGGGCCCCCCCGCCGGATCCCGCTGCTGGCCCTCGGGAGCGGGTCCGTGCCACCCCCCTGCGGTGGGGTTGATTTGCCCCTTGCGTGTGCGCCGTCGCTGCGGGGCCAGGGGGCCTGGCTGCTTTGCCCTTGGGGTTTTTGCTCTTGCCAGCAGAAAAAACTGCCGAAGCGTGATGTGAAACCTCCCCGGCTGAGACTCGGTGAACGGCTTTTCCTCCTTCCCCGCCGGTCGGTGAGGAGCCGTGTCCCAGAGGTTTTGCCCTCGCTGCCCGGTGGCGATGGCACAGGAAGGACGGGCTCAGGCTGGGAGTTCCCGGCTCCAGAAGCCGCTCTCACGGTTCTGCTGCATCTCGCGCCTGGGCCCTGGGGCCCTGGGCCCCGCCAAGGCAATTCAGCACGTCCTCCCCTCGGTGGGGGGCCTGAGAAACAGGAGGCTTCGGAACCCCCAGTCCCCCGGTATCCCTGGCCGGGGGCCCCTGGGGGGGCTGCGGGCCTCTTGCAGGCCCTGCTGTGCGGTGCCGCTCTGGGCCAGCTCAGGCTTCAGCCAGCCCCTGGCCTGGGGTTCTAGAAAGGAGCCGAGCACCCAACGGGGAGGCGAAGCCGAGCTGGGGTGGGGCCAGGACCAGCCCTCAGCCCCCGGGGTGCGGCGCTGCCTAACCCGTGGCCGCTGGGTTCCCCGTTCCCGCTTGCCACCAGCAATAGCACGACCTGTTCCCGTACCGCGAGCTTGCACAAGGTCTTCGCCCTGTTCAGTCCTATGCAACCCCCTCTCCTCTCCCCTGGGCTCTCCGGATCCCAGCCCGGCCCCTTCTCTGCCCATGGCTGCTCAGTTCTCACTCCCTGCTGCTCTCAGGGTCCAGATTCATTTCCAGCAGCTCCAAAAGCGTGTCCCACCCTGTGCCCTGGAGCTGGGGCGGGGCGGGTGGAAGACAGGAGAGACTGCAGGCCCACCCGTCCGCTCGAGCTGTGGGAGCTGAGCACTGCATTGGAGGGGGCAGGGGCTCCTCCACGCACCCTTCACCCTCCTGTGCCTTCTGCTCGATGCTGGGCGGCCCGCTGCCGGCCGGCATCCTTCATCTCGCCCCTGAACGGAGAAGCTGTCGTGTGTCCCCCGATACTGCCCCGCTCTTCGCACAGCTCTGTCACTGCCCAAGTCCCTCCAGCCACCGCAGGCCTGGCGGCGCGTTCTCCTTCCTCCCGCGCTCCCCACTCCCTCCAGCCAGCACCCCTGAGCTGTCCCCCTTCCCACGCAGCCACCGTGGGTTTCTTCGCAGCGGGGCAGAGCCGCGCCGCCAGCGGAGGCGGGAGGTGGACGCTGCGGGTCGGTCCCGCGCACGGCTGCCTCTCCCCGCCGCCCTTGGGGCCCCGGTGCTCCGCGCAGAGGTTTCAGCTCCAGGGTGATCCCGGAGGGCCAGCGGCTGCAGTGCCTTTGCCGGGGGACGCCCCGCTGAGCCGAGCGTGGAGGTGGGCTCTGGTCAGCAGGGCAGTGCCGGGTCCCTGCAGCCAAACCTGCTGCGTCCATCTCGCGCCCCACCCGGGGCCAGGGGCGGCCCCCGCGCTGCACGCTGGCCTCGCCGTTCCGCTGCCTCTGCGCCTCTCGGGGTGCCCGCCCCGGGCCAGCCAGGGCCCCCCCGCGAATAAAACTCGTGTCTTGGCGCGGTGCAGCTGCGGGCACCAGCCCCGGACAGCGAAAGGGGTTTGTGCATCAAATCGGGGTGTCCTGGGTACCGAGGCCGTCCCCGTGCCCCACGTCCCTCGG
>VWZZ01001713.1:77270-90341 GCA_013399095.1 Psophia crepitans
GGCGGCGGGATGCTGAGCAGGGTGCTGGGCCCGCGCTACGTCCAGCTCTTCCAGAACTGGTGAGGCCTGGCCGGGGCCGCCCGCCTCACCCCGGGGGCCGCCCGCCTCACCCCGGGGCCTCCGGCTGCCCCCCGGGGCTCCTCTCAGTAGGCCTTGGGTGTGCGGGACGGGCCGTGGCCCCCTTGTGCCGCGCTCCTGAGGAGCCCGCAGGGTTCCCCCAACCCTCTCCGTTCCCTGCCGCGGCTCCGTGTCCCGTGTGGGCCCGCTGACCCCGCTGGGGCCGGGTTTGGAGGCGGGCAGCGGTGTCTGCCCGGCGGCGGTGAGGCTGAGGGGGCTTTGGGGTGCCCTGGCCGCCGTCTGTCCGAGCCGTAAGCGTCTGTCGCGGTGCGGGGGGCGCCGCCTTGCAGGGGGGCACGAGGGGGCATGGAGCAGCCTGCGGGCCAGGCTGAAGGGGACGCCAGCCGTAGCAGGAGGACGGTTAAACAGGGAACCGGGTCTTAGCTTGGCAGTGCTCTCTGAGAACAAACGTGTGTCAGCCCTTTCTTGTAAAATACTTTGTGGGGCTCCAGAGTTCTGCCGAGCTTTTTCCTTCCCCGGGTGCCTTGCTGACGAGCTCCTGCCAGGCCCTTCGCAGTGATGTCGTTCACCTGCACGTGTGTGTGTCTCTTCTGTAGGACTCCCACCCTCGCTACGTGGGGTGGTGTGGCTGGCACTGGTTTGATATGGTTCACAGACTGGAAGCTGGTCCTTCAGTATGTTCCGTACGTCGGGGGCAAGTACAAGACTGAAGATTAAGCTGCCCTCTCGCGGTGAGTGTTGCGTGTGATCTCCTGGCATCAGCGGGGGTGCTGCGCTGGTGTGGCACTCGATTTATCCAGTTTGTCCAGGGCACAACCGTATTGTTGATCCCAAGCACTTTGATTGTTCAGGATATTGTTTTTAATACAGGGCTTCGCAGGGTGCCAGGAGGGTGAAATAGTAAAAAAATTACATTTTCAAGTGATTATTTTGCAAGGAGTGGATTTTTCACAACGTAATTAGAAGTCAGGTCAAGTGTCCTGTGGCAATTTGGAACTTTTGACCCATCTGTTTACTTGTAATCCCAGGGAGAACGGCTTCAGGCTCACAACTAGTTCTGTTGTTGGGCAAATTCAGGCTCCTTTCAGTTCTTGCGACTGTTAAAACTAAGTTGGCTGTTCGGAGGTGGTTACTGCGTGCCACGAATTCCCTGGAAAATTGGCTTTCTCAAGGCTCTTCTCCCTCCTTCAGTTGCCTGTGAACCGTGCTGCTCTGCCGCTTCTCTACGCCTGACGGTCCGTAAAGCGAGAGCAGCAATCGGGCGACACCTTCTCTGGGGCCTCTAAGCGCGTGGTTGGGTGCAGGCGTGGAGCTCTCCTGCGCCTCGGCGCAGAAAGAAGGGACCTGGGAAGGTTCTTCCAAAAGAGAAACTTTTCATGAATCAGCTGCGCTCGCAGCATCTCGGGCGACCGTAGGTGTTTACAGACCAGTCAGTAGAAAAGCTCTCGGGTCACGCAGAGGCGATTAAATTACCTGGTCAGGGCTTTCTCTACTTAAACGTTGCCTCAGCCGGTCATAGGACCGCGGATACGTTCCTGAGAGCAGAGCATCTGTTCTGACACAAGAGGTTTGATGTGTCATTGCACGTAAATGGTCTGGAAAGAGCACGTTCCTGGCGCGGAGCGGAGCAGGGGGATGTGGTGGCCTGGGATTCCTTCTAAAACCAGTCCAGGCCTGCGTTCCGCTCTGCCTGCGTCGGTTTCTGTAACGACCTTCTGCCCCGGGTGCTGGAGGCTCTTGGAATTTGTCTGTGGTGCTGGCTGCTGCCGCACCTCGCAGGGAGTGCCGCTCACCCGCTGCTGCGTGTCTGTTGTAGGAAATCCGTGGCTGGACAGAGCGTTTCGGAGCCATCCGTCCCCTGAGACCCTGCTTTGAGGTGAGCTTGAAACGCCAGTGCGGATCCTATGACCGGCTGTGGTGCCTCCCTCCCTCCCACGAACAGTTGTGACCGCTCGGTTGCCAACAGATTGAACGTCACGACCAGCCTGCCTCATGCGCTTCCTCTGATCACTTCCACGGCAGATCTCATCCTAATGGGAGTAATTTATAAACCTGATGTACAAAATAAACCACATGAATGACGTCTTGGGGTGTTTGTTACCTTCTTGGGCCACGTTCTTTAGACTGGGCGGCTGGTTTGGCTGCGCAGGTTCCTCAGGCATCAGCCAGTGCTGCCGGGACGCTGGGTCCATGAGCCTTTCGTTTGTCCCCGAGTAGTGGTTGCTCATGGCTCCTATCGCTGCAGTAGTTCTTCAGCGGTTCTTAGTGACACGTTGTTGATTTTAAGCTGATCGTGCCAGTAATTTTTCACAGCCGGTATCGCGGAGTTTGGCGGTAACGCGCAGTGTGGCGTTCAGGGAAAAGGGATCAGGTCCTTGTCATGGAGTCGCGCACCTCGCTGGGAAGAGAGAAGCAGCAACGCCCTTCACTGACGCAATCCCGCGCGGCAGCGGGGGTTAGCGGGGCGGGGTGCGCTGAGTTATTGGCTGCGCAGGGGACAGGGTCAGCCCAAGCTGGCAGGGAGACCCTCCCGTGGAGCCGGGAGGCTCGGAGAGCACCCCGCCACCTCCCAAACCCCTTCCCAGAGAGGGGCTGGGTGCAGCTGGGGCCAGTTCCAGTCCCGGACTCGACCAACGGTTTGTGTCTGAAGGATCGTGTACGCGCCATCGCCCCCGTACCGCTGCGCTCAGGCTCCATGGCTCAGCCTGCCAGCAGGCGCCTCCCAAGGCTCGGCGGGGGCCAGGGGTAGCTCAGCCTGCAGGAGTGACCCCGAGGGGGCCCTGCTCCGGGGGAGATCAGGGCGCACAGCCCCCTCACGGGGCAGGGGAGCTCAGCGGGCGCCGGGCAAGCCGCCGGCCCCAGAGCGGGCCACCAGACTCCCCGCCGTATCTGCACACCAGAGAGACGCCGGGGTCGCTGCTCCCGACAGCCCTTGGCTACCGCGGCCACCCGTCCCCCAGCCCAGTGTAAGCCGGACGCGGCTGTCGCGACCCTGCTGGTGGTCGTGGCTTCAGGTGTGGGGGGAGCGCACCGCCGTGCTGCACCCCGTGGCTAGAGACGATTCACTGAGCAGTGGGGCCCTTCGCTGAGCAGTGGGGCCGTCACCTCCTGCCTCTGTGCCATAAATAGTGTGAAACAAGTAAGTTTGTAGGCGCAGAGGCCCGCGGTGAGCAGGCAGTGAAGCACTGCTGTTTGTTACTTACTCATCTGTGCGTTCTCAGCGGTTGAAGCGGGGTTATTTGTTTTACCAAACCTGTATAGAAAACCTAACCAGCGGCCGTGCTGGTTAGAGCCAGCCAAACCACGTGGCACCCAAGGAGTTTCCCACCGGTGGTGGTCTCCATCCTTTACCCTCCCTAAGACGCGGTGTCTCTCTCCTGCATCACCGTGAGTGGAGATGAGAGTTGTGTGTCCCTTGTTCCCGTAGGTCTCTCGCTGTCCACCGGAGTTTCAGGCCAGAAACACTTTGTGGTGCTGGCACCTTTCGTCCGGGCGCAGGGGCTGGAGGCCGGTAGACCATGAGAGAGACGGGAAGGGGCTCGTAGGGCTGTGGCGGCCACCCGGCGAGCCTGCAGCCCCGCTGCGAGCAGGGGCCGCTGAGGGAAGGCTCAGGCCAGAAACACCTCTCAGTGCCGGCATCTTCCGCCTGGGAGCGTTCGCTGGGCACCGGGGGCTCGGTGCCTTGGCTCAGAGCCGCGCTGCAAGCAGCTAAAGCCCATATTGTATATTTTGCTTTCTCTTTTTAGAGCTGAGTAAATCGGTCCGACGCTCGTAAACCAGAATGACGGCACTGCCTGGAGCCGCTCGCCGGCCAGGCTTCAGCCGCGCAGCCCTGCCGCAGCCCTGCCAGCCTTCCTCTGCGCTTGCTGTATCCTCGGCCCCGCATCCACGTTCTGCGGCGTTGCAGCTCACCCTCCTGCAGCCCGGGGCCAGTTGTTTCACCGTTTCGTTCTACAAAACAGGTTCAGTCGTCCTAAAATGCTTAAAGAGCAGCTGCCTCGAGCTTGCAGCTTCAGTATCGTCCATCTTTCCTTCTGACGGCGAGCAGAGCACCGTCACAGGCAGCCGGGGCCGCCTCCCCGGCCGGCTGCCTGGCAGGCTGTGCTCCCGCTGTTACAGGGGGGGGACAGTCCTACCGCAGCGCTGCTCCCCCAGCACCGTTTCAGGGTGAACGGAGTCCCCCTGCACAGCCAAGTGACGAGGTAACAGCGCGAGTTTGGGGAGGAACGAGGCCCAGGGAGAGGGCAGCGCGTTCCCGCGTTGAACTCTGTCCTGCCCGAGGTGTGACCCGTGCAAGTGAACACCAGATGGGTGGAAAGACAGAGACGGGAAGCGAAGGGATTGTGCTGTAAGTGGCTGTTCTGTGGCTCTGTTGGCTTCCCTTCAGCACGTACCTCCTGGTAAATTCGGGGATCCCAGAGGCAGTGGGTCTATTTTTAACATTTTGTAGTTTTTATGTACTCAGCATCAGTTTTGTCACCGTGAGGCTCAGTTCCATCCTCGCTGGCCGGTTAAGCAGCTGTGTTCATTCCTGCGCTTTATTGCACAAGAAGCTGCTGCAGCTATAAATTGTTCAGAGGCTGGAGCGCTCTGACATCCTTCACCCTCGCTTTTGGCAGAGCCTGTAGCTGTGGTCCATCAAAACAAATATGGCTCACTCATTCATAACCCCAGGCTGGGTGGAGAGTGGGTGGAGAGCAGCCCCAAGGAGAAGGACTTGGGGGTGCTGGTTGACAAAAAGTTCACCGTGAGCCGGCAGTGTGTGCTGGCAGCCCAGAAAGCCCCCCGTGTCCTGGGCTGCATCCCCAGCAGCGGGACCAGCAGGGCCAGGGAGGGGATTCTGCCCCTCTGCCCCGCTCTGCTGAGACCCCCCTGCAGTGCTGCCTCCAGTTCAGGGGCCCCAGGACAGGAAGGACACGGAGCTGCTGGAGCGAGTCCAGAGGAGGCCCCGGAGATGCTGCGAGGGCTGGAGCCCCTCTGCTCTGGAGCCAGGCTGAGGGAGCTGGGCTTGTCCAGCCTGGAGCAGAGAAGGCTGCGGGGAGCCCTTGGAGCCCCTGGCAGTGCCTGCAGGGGCTGCAGGAAAGCTGGAGAGGGGCTGGTTGCAGGGCAGGGGGGGCCAGGCCAAGGGGAAGGGCCTGAAGCTGCAGGAGGGGAGCTGGAGCTGAGCTGGGAGGCAGCAATCCTTCCCTGGGAGGGTGCTGAGGCCCTGGCACAGGGTGCCCCGAGAAGCTGTGGCTGCCCCTGGCTCCCTGGCAGAAACCAGTGGCTTGATCTTTCTCACTCGCTCCCTTTGTTTTCAGCAGTTGTTTTGCATTTGCATTTGGGAGGAAGAAGAGGATTTCGATCAAAAGCTGTGCTTATGCAACCTCAGGAAGGGATGCGGTTGGGGCAGGTCATGGAGGCACTAAAAAAAACCTCCTCTGACGTTGCTTCCTGTTGCCGATGGCCAGTACTCTGCTGCTGAGAGGTCCCTTCGTGCCGTTGGTCTGGTTTTAAGCCATTTGTTTTACTCAGCGTGGAACAGATGACAGTTGAATTGATCTTTTCCTTGGCCCCAAACTTGTGGAGCAGCTCCGTAACTGGCGTCTGGAGTGGCACGTGAATCTCCTCATTTCCCTCCTCACCCTGAGAGCTGTTTTCTATCCGGGCAAAGGGTTTCAGCAAAGTGCTGATGGCCAAGACTTTTCCTCTCGTTAGTGGGAATGCATGCAGATCTCTAAGTCAACCGGCAGAGCTTTTCTGATGTTGCCTCCTAATTTACTGGCTTGAATTTAATTTTTATTTCAGTTCCATCTGCCAGCAGATGAAAGTTCTGTCATAATCACGTAGGCCATGCTGGTCCCACGCAGACAGCAGGAACGACTCTCCAAAGCCATGCTGCAGCAGGTACAGCCTTAATGGGCTTGGGTTTACCACGGGGCGGCTTGGGGAAGCAGGATTACACCAAGCAAAGCTGTAGCCTCCCCGTTAACATCATCAGATTTGATGTGTGCTCTTGAGCCACTCTGCTCTGCCCTCGTGAGACCCCCCTGCAGTGCTGCGTCCAGCTCGGGGGTCCCCAGGGCAAGGAGGCCATGGAGCTGCTGGAGCGAGTCCAGAGGAGGCCCCGGAGATGCTGCGAGGGCTGGAGCCCCTCTGCTCTGGAGCCAGGCTGAGGGAGCTGGGCTTGTCCAGCCTGGAGCAGAGAAGGCTGCGGGGAGCCCTTGGAGCCCCTGGCAGTGCCTGCAGGGGCTGCAGGAAAGCTGGAGAGGGGCTGGTTGCAGGGCAGGGGGGGCCAGGCCAAGGGGAAGGGCCTGAAGCTGCAGGAGGGGAGCTGGAGCTGAGCTGGGAGNCACCCTGGCAGGGGGCTGGAACCAGATGATCTTTAAGGTCCCTTCCAACCCAAACCGTTCTACTAAAAAAAAAAAAGAGCGATGGGACAGCCCCACACCAAATCCTGTCTGCCTCCAGGCTCCCGTGGATGCTCTGGGGGGAGCAGAGACGTAGCTGAGAAAAATCTTGGAAGGGAGGGGACGGACAGGCAACCGAGTCCCTAAGGCAAGGAACGCTGGAGGGAGGGGGAAGGTGATTCTGGTGTCCCACAAAGGATCGGAGGAGGAAAATTGTCATGGCTCGAGGCATCCCGCTGGGGTAGAGGTCTCCCTGCACCCCCAGCAGAGGGCTGGGCCTCCGGCAGAGAGCGAGGGGACGCAGGCAGGCGCAGGCTGCAGCGGCCCGGGGGGGGTGACCTTCCAGGTAGCCACTCGGGGCTCAGGGGTAGGGGCTGCTGGGTTCCACGGCACCGCCTGCCTCTTCCTCAGCCCCTGCCCATCCTCTTCTCTCTCCTCAGGCCAATGCTCACGCCTGGGACTACGCTGGAGGGCGCGGGACCTCTTCAGCACCAGTAGGAAGGTGAGTTCACACCAGAGGCCCAGCAGAAATCCAAAAGACAAACTCCCAAGTGAGCTGCGTCCCCATGGGGGCCCTGAGAGGACGCTGTCCCCAGAGGAAGGTCCTCTTCGCGTCGTGATGTTCTCCTACTTCAGCAACACCAGGAGCCTGCTGCACTGCGGCCTGCCTGCACGTCGTGTTACCTGGCGCCCCGCTCCTGGCTCATCGTGTGTCACTACGGGGAGCGTCTGTCGCTCACATTGAACGGGGACACAGGGAGGTGTTGTGACAGCACGAATGAACACTGGGACATCAGCCAAAGACACGGGTGACAGACCCCTGTGGCCCACTGAGTGCCCCTCGGCGGGCGCTGGGGGAGGGCGAAGCTCAGACCGAGGCAAGAGCCCAGAGGCAGAGCGAGAGGCGCCACCGGGAGCGTGTGTGGGCTGGAATATTCCCTTGTTTTCTGTTTGGATGTTGGTGTCAAGGCCTGGAACCAAAGGTCGGTGAACAGTGGGGCACACAGGTAGAGCGCGGGCTGTTTTCCTAGAGGGGTGGTTTTTGTCGAGCTGGTAATTCCCGTGGGCTTCCCGAACGCTGAGCTTGCACTGACTGTGTTTGGGGTGTCGCTCAGCCCCTCCCTGGGGGGGCCAAGCGAGTGGGCTCAGCTGCCGCCGTCTCCCGGCTGCCACCTCACGGGCTCTCCTCAGCCTTTTGGTGCGGACGGGCTGGATTCACGCCAGCGCCGTGCGCAGGGGTCACCGACCCGTCCCCGCCTGGTGCGGCTTGGAGAGTGAGCAGCGGCTGGGCCCAGGAGCCCGCGTGCCTTCCTCTCGGGACTGGACTCCACCTCCCTCGGGAGAGGGACAGTCTTGGCTCCACACGTCCTTCAGAGAAGCCGCGTACTCAAGTCTTGCAAAAATACACCCGGATCGGTGTCGTAAACACCCCGACCCGAACGCCCTGACTGCATCGCTCGGTGTGGTAACAGGGACTCGCGTTTGCTCCCAGCCTGCCCCCGTGGTTTTCTGTGCCCTGAGCTGGCGCTGCCGCCCACGCTGCCGCGCAACCAGCCCGGGCTTGCTGGGGCGCGGTGGTGAGCGCCGCCCCGCTGGCTGGGGGGCTGTTGGCGGGGGGGACCCTCTGGTTACGCACTTTCGTGTGGATTTTGATGCGGCTTCAGACCCAGAAAGTACAACTGGCTTTTGGGGTGAGGGTCTTTGCTTCCTAAACTCTTCTCCCGCCCCGTCCAGCCGCGACACAGGACCGCCTGTACCGGGAAGGCCGACAGCCTTTGATCGCCCCAGGTATGTGAAATCTGCCGGCGCAGGCGGTGGTGCGTGACACCCCTCCCTGCCAACGGAGCCACCAGCACGTACCAGCTGCACGTCGGCAGTGTCTGTGGCTCAGAGATAAGATGAAGTCACATCACTTCTCGATCCGTTTAAAAACACGTCACTCTCCTCCGCAGCCCCGTCCTCGGCGCGGCGTCGGCCTCACGCACGTGAGGTCAGTGCTAAAACGTCACTGCGCAACAGGGGCTTGGTCCAGCCCTGGGGAAGATTAGGCCTGTGGGGTTGGGCCATTAGGGGCAGGGATAAATTAGGGGATCTCGGTGTAGCCTTTCTCTTTCCTCCCTTCCCCGGAGGGCTGCACAGCCGCCTGTCCCGCTCGCCTCGGCCCCGGCTGGGACCACCCTCCTGGAGCTGCCAGATAAGCAGGGCCAGCAGCGATGCAGCCCCCAGGACGCCTGCGGAGCTTGTCGGTGCAGCTGGAGGCCGGGCGAGCGCGGGGCGCCTACGGCAGCGGGGAGCTGCTGCGCGGCCGGGTGCAGCTGGAGCTGCGCCGCGCGCCGCGGNTGCGGCTCCGGGCGCTGGAGGTGTACGCTCGCGGGTGCGCCGCTGTACACTGGCTGGAGAGCCGCAGCGTGGGGCTCAACATCATCTACCGTGACTACACAGCCTACCAGACCTTCCTGTACCGCCGCTGCCAGCTCGTCCCCGGTAGGACTGGGGCGCGGGGGGGGTTTTCTGCTGCAGGGTGCTGGGTTGGGACCCCCTTGGGCTGCAGACGTCCCCGCCGGGACAACCTCTGCCCCGGTGGGTGCTTACCAACCCGAGCAGGGCTGTCCCTCTCGGGCACCTTCTTCTCACCTTTGCTGAGGGTTTTCTCTGCTGCTGGTTTCTAGGAGGCTGCCTGCAAACGCGGGGGCCGGTGAGCGCGAAAGGGCTGTGGCTTGTGTTCTGTTTGCACAGGGAACTGCAAACAGAAGTGTCTGTCCGCGAGTGGGGAAAGAGCACTTAGGACTTCAGTAAATATTTGTTTTCGGTTTCCTGCTGCTGGGGCTGCGTGCCCAGCACGTTGCTTAGACCTACTGCAGGAGGACAGGCCGCTTGAATCCTTTGTGTGGTTGGACTGAGATGGTCCAGAGCTGAGGGGTGCGGGACACCCCAGCCGTCCGTCCGCGCATTAACTCTGTCTTCCTTACAAAGGCGCGTGTCCTTTATCCTCCCCTCCGATGACAGTGTCACATCGTGGCTCTGCACCTTTTCTCCCCTTTCCCTGGTTCTGACGGCCTTGTTACTGCCTGCGGCACGGTGCGGCGTGCCACCCGGCCCCGGGGATGGCTGCAGGACATCACTCGTGCTGAGGGCATTTGATTGTGGCGGTGGCCAAGCGCAACCCAGAAAGTCGTGTCAGCCCAGTAAAGGTTGTGGGAGGGAACTGGGGTGAGGGACCGAGGATGCGAGCTGCCCTCCTGGGGGTGTTCCTCCTCTGGACGGCACGGGAGGGCCGTGTTCTCTGTTTCTGATGACTGTACGTTGCCATCTGCTCCAAACACCCCCGTTACTCCGGAGTTTCCGTCTTTCGGCGGTGGCCCTTCCATGCCGTGCCGAAGGACGGCCCCTTAGCAGCTGCGGCTGTGCTCGGTGTGCCCATCACAACTAAGGACGCGGGAGAAGCCCATAAACTGCAGCAGAACAGGTCCTGAGCACTTGGTGGCCGCCTTAGCTGCAGGGTTATAGGGTGAGTTTTATTCCCCGCTGTCCCTGCAGTGACTATCTGTAGGGAAGCCACGAGCTGCTGCGAGCATGTTTGGATTTTGCTGCTGGGATTGTGTGTGACAGAAGCCCCCGGAGCCGCCTGGAGACGGGTGCTCGACTGGGGGCTGGGGGAGTTGCAGGAGCTGCTCAGCTTCGCCAGCGCCCTGCACGCCCGCAGCCTGGAGCTGATGGCTTCTGGCCCTCGCCTGCTGCACGGGCAGAGTCGAACGGGGCTCCCCGGGGAGCAGGGAGTCTCGCCAGAACTTGCGGGCTGGGATTTTGTCGTCTCTGCCCGTGTGCGGATTCCTTTCCTGCTTCGCGAGAGGGACGTGGGCACGCGACCGCGGGACCCTTTGAGGGAACGAAGGCCGTGGGCTGCGCAGAAGTGCTGTTCTGCAGCCAAAATCGCTTCCTTTGGATCCCGCTGGGTCCTGCTCCGTCCCGCTGCCCCCAACAGCAGCGTGAGGACCTTCCTGATGTCAGCTGCTGAAAACGTGCCACCAGCCGAAGGACCCTGCGACTGCTCCCTTCTTGTTGCTTCTCGAGGAGATCAGCTGTGTCTGCGTGGGGTTTTAAAAATGCAGGTTTTGTCATGGTAACGCGGCAGTGCAGAGGAGGGAAGCCAGGCAGAGATAAGAGCCCTCCCTTCTGCTCTCCTCTGAGCTCCCAGTTTATCTGCAGTTTCCTGGCAGGGCGGTGAGCACTGGCACCCGGGTGCTGTGCTGGGAGACAAGAAAAAGGGTGAAAAAAGGACGTTCAGGCTGCGTGGCAGGGCCATTAAATCATCTCAGGGAGCAGGAAGAGAGGAAAAGATGGGGGGTTTAATGGGCTAGGCAAGGCAGACCCGCCCGGGGTGATGTGAGAGTGTCCTGGGAAGCACAGACGCTTTTTGCGCAGTGATCCTGTCTGTGCGAGGGTCCCGCAGCGCTTCCCGGAGGTGTAGATCCTGCCCCAGCGAGAGGCAAACGTCTAGAAGCCATTTTATTCTCCCGGAGACACCCAGGAGAGTTCCGGCACGTGGGCTGAGAGCACGTCGGGGCTCCTGTTCCGCTGCGGGGCGGCCCTCGATCAGCACCTCAATCCCCGTACGTACGCAGCGCTCGCAGGTCTGGCAGCGGCAGAGTTTACCCCTCCAGCCGCGAGCGCGCGCTTGTGCGAGGCGCCACGTTGCCCCGGCTTGTCCCCGTGCTGGGTCAGGGTAGAGCTGCTGCCTCGCCTGTCTACCTGCTGCGTCCCCCTCTCGCTGGCTTTCCAGGGACCCTCGTGTGGCTCCTGGTCAATGGGGAGAAGCCACCAGGTCCCAGCAGTGGGTCGGGGAAGGAGAAACCCCTTCGGATCTGGGCAGGCTGTCGGCTCCTGGTGGGACCAGTTTAAGCCTGGCCAGACTCTAGGTGGGGCTGAAGAGTCGGAGATCTTTCCTGCACCAAGCCTGGCCTGGGGTTTTGTTGGGGTTGGGCACCCAGCAGCGTCCTTGAATGGAAAGTCCTTGGTTGTGGTCCCACAGCCCCCGCACCCGGAGATCCAGGGAGGGATCCAGGGACCGTCTCCCGGCGCTGGGGTCCCAAAGGGTGAGAAGGGCTTTGCACCCCCCGTGGAGGCAACAAGGGGTCGCTGTGGACATCTCATGCAGCTGACACGGGAGGGAAGTTTGCGGAGATTCTCATCCCGTGGGCGAAGGCTGAGTCACGGCCGAGGGGTGTGTGCCGACAGGCGGGGGGGGGAAGATGCCAAACATGGGATGGAGCTGCCTCGGCCTGGCCAAGGCTCCAGCCCCCCCCAAGAGCCCCACCACCCCTAACACCACCGTGCACTGCAGCAAGGACACCGGGCACCTTCCCAGAGCTGGCATCACCCGCTAACTCGCGCTGTGACGCGCCTTCCTTCCTTCTTTCCCGTTTTCGCTATGATTCATGTTTGCTCGTGGCAGCAAATGGTTGCGCACATAAAATAAAACACAGTCCCCTTCCCTTGGGGAGGGAGACAGACAATTTCAGTTAGGCTTTGGAGACAGCTAAAGCTTTGCAAGGCTTCAGCCCAAGCTCATTTTCGGTGGCTGAGATCAACCGAGTTCAGCACAGCAGGTCCTGCCCAGCGCGGCTGGGAGCAATTCGAAAATCCCTGAAACTTCGGCAGCCAAATGCTGAGTAACATTCTTTTTCGTGCCTGTTTTTTCTTATCCCCAGCCCGTGCCCAGGGTGGAGAGCTCTGGTGCTCTGCAAATGTGACAGTCGTGGTTAAAGGGGAACTTTATAAAGCTGCATTAACCCTTCCGGAGGGGCGCCGACCCCTTTCTCCTCCCTTCCACATCATCTCGGGGCGCTGCCGATGGTGATGTCCGCACTGAGGCGTGCCACTGGTAACGCTTCCACCCCAGCTGAGCACCGGCCGCTGACGCAGCGAGTCCCCAGGCCGTGCCTGCCCGTGCGGGCGTAATTTGTCGCTGGGTTTTGAGGCAGCACCACACAACCCTGGAACGGGCTGGTAGAAACCCAGCGCCCGCCTGGTTAAACAGCTCGGGGAAGACGTGGGGCTCGCTCCGCAACTGCACAAGCTGAGCGGGAGCCAGTTCTTGATTTCTTAGAAACAAGCCAAGCGATGTCCCAGAGCAGTTTTCCCTTCGTCGCCAGTTGGCCCGGCCGTGCTGCACGAGGAGCCCAGATCCAGTTGCAGCCTGTTCCGACCCCTGGGAATGGCTCTTGGGAAAGGACGGGCGTGGGTCCGCGTGCGCCACGGCCCTCGCCTGTGGGGACCGGACCGAAAGGGGCTGCTGCTCCGAGCGAGGACTCCCCCATCGCAGCCGCCAGCTGTGCCCCTGGGAACATGGGTTCTGGCGGGTGCCGAGCTAAGGGTGTGGGTGGCGTGGGCCCGCAGGATGGGTGCTGGAGGGGGGCTCGGGGGGCACGGAGCAGCACCGCAGCACACAGGGGCTTATCCACGACGTTCATTCGCGTGGGCCCTGCAGGACTGGTGCCACTCAGCCCCCCGAACCATCCTGCTCCCAGACACGTTCCCGTGCGCTGCCACGGCCCGGACATCCCTCGGGATGCCCCGGTGCGGCGGGGGGGAGGGTCGCGGAGGA
>VWZZ01001713.1:100614-113070 GCA_013399095.1 Psophia crepitans
CAAGCCCCTCAGCTCCGACCCCCCCATCCACTCCCCAGTCCCAAAACATCCAGAAATGGGGCCACCCTCCTTCTGCCTTCCCCTTCCCTCCCCCCACCCTGCAAGAAGCAGCAATTTTGAGCTGATTTCAACAAAAATCCTCCGGCCAAGCCTGGTTGGGGGGAGAAGAAGGGGCCAAGCCAGCTGGCAGGGAGACCCACACCTCACCAGGAGCTTGCAATTAAACCCCCTCCCCATTTACTGACCTCGTTAGCAAGCCTGCACCCAATTACTTTTAAAAGCCAGGGTTTAGGTGGGGTAGGGAGAGGGATTTTCCTGCTAAGCAGCTGTGTAAGTGTGGCCACATCCCTGCATGGTGGCGGAGGCAGCGATAGCCCGGGGGGGCCCTGGCTGGTTGGAGGTGGCTGCAGCTCCCCTGGATGGTTCCAGGGGGTCCGGAGCCGGTTTGCTCTGCTTTCCCGGCGGTTTTGTGTGTGAAAAAATGAGGGAGAGTCAATCTGCTTGCGAAGAGCTGGTAAACACCGGGGAAGCGGATCTGGGGGGTGGGGATTACTCTTGGTCCTGTATTTATTGCTGCAAAGCTCAGCTGGCTCCGGGGTCAGCCCTTCCTCCGTGCGCACAGATGCAGTTTGCTGCAAAAATGGGGGTTTTTTAGGGGAGGAGGTGGAGAAAATGGGGTGCTCTGGTTCCTGCTGAGCCAGCTGTCCTTGCTCGGCCCCAGCCGCCTGCTTGGCCCAAATATGTTTACGCCGCAAACCTCTGGGCGGCCGCGCTGCCCGGCGGGCAGGGGAGCGTGCGCACCGATAAGGGCGCCGTGTCCTTTCCTTCCCGATCGCCCGGGACGCGCAGGGAGGTGGCTGCCTGGATCGTGGCGTCCTTGTTTTACCACTTCTCTTACTGTTCTTGTAAGGGTTTGGTTGGGGGGAAAAAAAACAAAAAAGGGAAAAAATTCAATAGTTGTGGCTTTGCTGCTGCCAAAGCCTGGAAAACCTCGGCCGTGCCAGAGGCTGAGCTGCCCCGGGCTCCCAGCCCTGCCAGCAGCCGTCCGCAAGCACCAAAACTGCAGAGAGAAAATATTTCCTGCCATCGCCCCGGCGCCTCCCGCGTGGCAGAGGCAGAGGATGGTTTCTAACCGCTGCTCCCAGCTCACGTGCACGCAGCATCCAGGCGGGTTTTTGCAGCCATCCAAGCACCCAGGGCAGCCTTGAGCCTCTCTCAACGAGGGGGGGGGGAAACATCATTCAGTGTTCAGCCTTGTTGTTGCTTCAAGTCATTTTCCAGTCTCGGGTTTGGAAACAGCGCTCGCCCGGGGGGGGCTTTTGCAGCGGGCGAGCTCAGCCCGACGCGAGCAGGAAGGAGCCGGGGGTGCTGGGCGGCCGCGGGCCCTGTTTGCGAAGTAAAACTGCAGTTGTTGTTGTTGTTGTGACACTGTACGGTTGCGAAACGCCAGCGCTGAAATACCCGCGACTCCAAAAACAAGCCGAGCTCGGCAGCGGCCGGCGGCTGCGTGTGCAGCTGTGGTCCCCGCTGTGGTCCCCGCTGTGGTCCCCGCTGTGGTCCCCGTGCTGCGGGGACGCCTGTGCCAGCGATGCTTGGGTTGTTGGGGTTATTTTGGGGGGGAGAACCCCAAAAGCTTTTCTTGGGGAGGAAAAGCAGAAATTCCTTGGGGTTTTCCTACCCCAAGGATCTGCCGGCCATCCCAGCCAGGGGGTTTTGCAGTTGGGGGGGGTGGATGAGCCCCCCTGCCCCTGGCTGAGATGCAGCCCTTGAATTCAGGTTAAAGAATGAAATAATTAAAAAGAATAATAGCCTGCGGATCAGTTGGTTTGCTTAGAGATTAAGTCAAAGCAGCTCCCGAACGGCCACCTAATCCCCCCGGCAGCGGGCGGCGTTGGGTGGTGGTGGCGGTGGTGGCTTTTTGCCCAGCAAATAATCCTCCTGCCTGCCCCGGCTTGTGGGGGGGCTGAGCACCCCCGGACCCCGCTGGCATGGGTGCCCCTCGGGGAGGGAGAAGAGGTTGGGAACGGGACGGGCAGGTGAGGGAGGGGGCTGCAGCCTTCGCTGTGCCGGGAGCAGGCTGCTGTGTTCCCCCCGGGTGGGAAACGGGTCCAACCCCTCGGCCTGGGAACAGAATCCCCGCTCGGATCTGCGGGGATGGCCCTTGCCTTCCCCGGGGGCGTGGACCCCCCCAGAGCTGGTGGTTATAGGGCTGTAGCAAACCCCTCCAGCTATCCTGGTTTTAATTCCGGTGGTGGCTGAGTTTGCATCCCCAAAAATCAGAGAGACCAAAGCAAATCCCTGGGCTCTGGGCGTTTTCCGGCTTTCTTGGGATGCAGCGCTGGATTTTCCGCTTAGCAAGCGGAGGCGGAACGGGGTGAATCCCCCCGCTCGGGGCCCCGGTGCCGTTTGCTTTTGGGGACACGTTGCTGGGACCCTGTGGGATGAGGGAGGGGATGGGGGAGGGTTTTGCCCGTTAGGGCAGGGATGCTCCGCGCTCACCGCTGGAAACGGCACCTTCCCCCACGGCGCTTGGGCAGCGCTGGCACCCGTGGGTGTAAACAGCCGCACAGAAATAGTCGGCGTATCAGGCGATATAAAAAGGCACCGCAGGGCGTAATCAGATGTCCTCCTCTAAAAATAAAAGGCAACGGCTCTTAATTTAGCTGCTTGCAAAGGTGTCGGGGTACACGTGTGCGGGTGGCTGCGGCTGCACTGCTCCCCCGGGGGGGGTCCCCAAAAGCCAGGGGTGCTCCCCACAGCTCAGGGTGCCTCTGGGATTGACGCTGATCCGGCCGCGCTCCCGTCATCCCCCTGCACTGGTCTGAGCTTTTTTTCTTCTTCTTCCCCCCCCCATTGTGACGGTTCTTTGCTGCTCACCCCCGAGCTGGCCCAGGAGCTCCCTGCTCAGCGTAACGAGTTCCCAGTCTCAGGCCACAGGTAGCAGTGGCTCTGGCAGGGTGTAAGCGATGTCCGGCAGCACCTCGGGGTTCCCCAGGGGGTCAGATCCGGGTGGAGGATCAGGGAGGGTCACGCCCGGCTGCGGCGGCCGGCCCGGCGGCTGTCCTCAGGGCGCTGGGCTGTGAGCAGCTCCTGGATGCTCATTTGGAAAACAGTCCTGTGAAATTTAAACTAATTAGAAAGTCCTGAGCTGCTCACTTGCACTAATTGGCAGGATGGGCTTAATTAGTTTTCCCCAGCACGTTGTCTGTGGGCTCTGCACAGCACCGTCTTCCTGGCAGAGCACTGGCCAACTTGGGACACGTGTGGGGCTGTCAGTGGGGATGGGGCTGTCAGTGGGGAGGGATGTGAGTGGTGCCATGGGTGGGAGCGATCCCCAGAAGGTCACCCCATGGGGGGGATGGGGGGATCATCCATTCCCCCCCCCCGGGGTGTTTTCAATGCAGCAATCGGTACGGGCTGTCCTGGCATGAACTTGTTCCACGAACAGGAATGATTAACCGCTGGCGGCGCTGGCCCCGAGCTGGGCGATGTGTTTACTGCTGCCACCCGGCCGTGCCGAGCCGTGACCCTGGCGCAGGCTTCTCCCCTGCTCCGTCCCCAAAAACGGGCTGTAAACAGGGGCCGGGGCTGGAAGCCGAGTGCACGCGCCGAGCGGGTAACCGAACGCCTCCTCCGCACGCGGCTGGCCCGGTGAGCCCGGCACGGCCCGAACCCCACTCCAGTCCCTGAATATGGGGATGAAATCCCTAAATGCCCACCCTCTCCGGCTGGGTTCCTGGCGGTGGGAGGATGCTGGATTGCCAGCACCCAGCAGTGCCCCAGGGATCCAGGGTGCTGGAGAGCAAGGATGGGGGCTGCTTTAGGGCTGGGGCATTGCTCCGGCTCCGTGGCCGCTGCCGTACAGACCTGCCGGCTTGCAGCCGGGGGGGTCCGTGGGGCGATGCGTGGCGAGGAGGGAAAGATGGATTTGCTCTGCCGGGAGGTGGGGAAGCACCGTGGGGACGCAGGGCTGGTGCCACCTCGTGGCTCTGCCGGCGGCTGAGACGCCGTGGGCGTGCAGCGCCGGACACCGGTGGGCACGGTGGGTGGGGGGGGTCCTGCATGCACGCAGCCAGCCCAGACCCCCACCCAGTGACGCCATCGCAGCCGTCCCCATCCCCAGAGCGCGGGGAAGAGCCATAAACCCAAACCCCCCCCCCCAAGACCGGTGGAGGTCGCGCAGGGGAACGTGCTGAAGCGCAGCCACGTGCCGCTCTGGCCGCGCGCCCCGGTGCGTTATCGCCGGCCGGCAGCAGCGTGGTTTCCGCCTGCGTGTGCCGGTGCTGCGAGGGTAATTTTGGTAAAATCCTTCGCAAAACATGACGGGGGCCAAAAGCGGCAGCGAGGAGGCAGAGCCGTACGGCAGCAGTGGCAGCAGAGACGCCGCGGTGGTGCTGGCACTGCCTCTCCCCGGACTTCCCCGTGCCGCTAACCCCGTTCTTTGTTTCCTTTATTTTTTGCGCTCTCAGCAAGTAAATGCCGACACCTCCAGCCCTCGCACGCGAGGCAGATGAAACCGCAGACTGCTCTTCATCTTCAGTAGCATCTCCGTTTCTGCCCCAGATAAGGCCCGAGGTGGCGGTGCGGCCCCGAGTGAGGGTTCTGGGGGGCCCCCCCTCCAGGTCACCCCCAGTCCCGCTGCCTGGCTGTGTCCACCGCAGCACCACGGGTTGTCCTCGACTCTGAATCCTTGCTGTAATCTGCCCAGGTCAGGAAGGGAAATCATCTCAGCCCTACCACTTCATGCATTTTTTTTATATTTTTTTAAATTTTTTACGTGTTGGTGGGGGTTTTTTGCCCATTTTTTTATTTTTTGCAGGTAGCCGGTGTTCGGTGCTGGGGCGGTTCGTGCCCCCATCCCCTGGGCTGACGCTGGCCCCAGCGGGGCAGGAGGCAGCCGGCCGGGGTGAAGCTCTGCCTCTCCCCGCGATCCCCAGCCCCGGCCGGGCGCTGCAGCACCTTCCCTGTTCTGTCACCGGTGGAGGGTCGAGGCTGGGAAGTGCGTGGCCAGATCCTGGCCCCGTGCAGCGCTGCCTTCCGTGTCCTGAAACCAGAAAGCTCCCTGAAAGGGCCGGTGCGGCCGTGAACCCGTGGGGCGGGTGCTTGGCATCCTGCACGGGCGCTTGGCCTCCCGTGGGACCCCCCCAGCTCCCCCTGCCGATGTCCATCCCCGCTGTCCCAGCCTGCTGACAGCTACGGCACCGACTTCTCCAGCGATGGGTCCCAGCCTTCCTCATCCCTGATGATGACGGGTTTGTCAAAGATGAGCAGGGCGATGGGGACTAGCGGCTGGTGCAGCTTCTCTTCTTCCTCCTCCCCTTCCTCCTCCTCCTCGCTGGGTGGGTGGCCAGTACAGCCGGTGCTGCCAGGCGGTGAAAATCCCACCGGGCTCAGCACCTCCTGCCTGTGGTAGGTGAATGGCAGCTCCTTCTCGCAGCCCACCGGTTCTTCGGCTGCGGGGCCGGGCGGCGGCGTGCTGGGCCGCGTGCCGGCGTCGGTTGTGTCCTTGCCAGGACTCAGCTCCGTTATCAGCAGCTCGGCTGGGCTGAACCTCTCCAAGGGCTCCACAAAGCCTGGCCGGGGCTGGCCCTGAGGGTTGGATGGGGTTGAGGTGGGAATATCCTGTGCTATGGCCACGCATGGGTCCTGCTGGGGTGCAGGATCTGGCCCCTGCTGCTCCTCACATCTCACCTGGCTCATTTCACCAGTGGAGAACTGGATGGCTTTGCTGCCCACGGGCTTGGGCAGGGGTGGCAAGAAGAGGCGGCGAGCCCTGGGGAGGGGGTGATCAGTGAGGGAGTGGGTAATGGGAGAGGTGGAGGAGGGGGGGCGAGGGTGCTGCTGTCACCTCTTTCTGCTCAGCTGGTAGATGGCAACCACGGCGGGGAGACCGAGTGAGATGCCCAGGTACTTCAGGTTGGACTTCCACGCTGCTCCCTGGGGACCTGGGGACGGGCATGGCTGGGTGGTGGCACCTCTGTCCCCAGCACCCCACGTGGGATGCAGGAGCCGTTTCAGGGAGAGGGTGAGCACCCTGCAAGGACCAGGGAGGGGACGGGATCTCCAGCCATTACCCAGCGCCTTGGTCTGAAAGTGCCACCAAGTGCCGCAGGTCCCCCCGTTCTCCGTCGTCACCTCCTGAACACCCACGCTGTAGGCTGTGCTGGGCCGCACGTTTTGGAGGGTGTAGTGCGATGCTGCAGCGTCCGCTTCGGCATCTGGGCAAATAACAGCAAGCAGGCGATGGTCTGGCAGCTGCCCGCAGGTTGCAGGCAGCACCTCAGTTCTGCCCCACGGGGCTGGGGGGGTCCCACTCACAGGTCACGTTCTCTCCCTTGGCCGCGTGGCAGATGAGGTACTTGGCCAGCACCCCGGGACAGGCGGCACGGAGGGACGGGCTCCACTGCAGGATGACGGTGGCATCCCCGGCGCTGGCGTTGATGTGGACGGGCACTACCAGTGAGGCTGCGCGTAACGGTAGGATGCAAAAAAAAATATGGGGGAGTGTTTTGCCCCCCCCTTCCCCCCCCCTTTTTGCAGTTAAAGTGGGTGCGGATGCTCCGTCCGTACCGTTACCGGCGTAGTGGTGCTGCACGGCGAAGGTGGACCAGCCCCGTGCCAGGGCCCAGCCGTGCACGGCCAGGCGGTAACACGCCGGCGCTTCAAGTGCTCCTGGGGCAGGAACCAGGCATCCTGGTTAAAACCCCGCCAGGATCCAGCCCCAGGCTGGGGGGACAGGCGGGGCAGCTCGGGGCGCTCCCTTGCCTCTCTCCACGTGGATGCTTTTGGCAGGGAAATCCCGCTGGATGCAAACGCCCCGTTTCGGAGCTTCTGACAGCGGTTGCTGCTCGAAGCAGTAGATGAAGCCGGGGCTTGGTGCTTCCCACCACGCTGTCATGGTGCTGCCGGTCACGTTGATGTCCTTGAAGCTGAGATCTGGAATGAAACGGGGGGTGCGAGGGATGGCTGGGAAAAGAACTCCCCCCAGGGCGCTGGGGAGCTCGGTCCTTCCCCGGGGCAGGTACCTGCACGCTGCTCTGCTGGCACACGGAGCTGCCGCGGCGGCCCTGTCCCAGCAGCGTTGGCCGCCGTCAGCAAGATTTCGTACTCGGCCCCGGAGAGGGTGAGGTTGTGTGCCGTCACCTCCGTCCCCAGCACCACGGTGTCCTCCTCGGTTGGCGCGGGGCAGCGGCACGCCAGCATGTGGGCATGCAGCGTGTAGGTGACGTGTCCCTGCGCCTTGGGGGCTGGCTGAGGGAGCGACAGGGGGTGGCTCAGTGGGTGAAGTGGCAGGAGCACACCGCGGAGGGTCCCCAGGGATGCTGCCGTACCTGCCAGGCCAGCCTCAGCACTCGCTGCCCATCTCTCCCCAGTTTACCCAGCTGGTAGCTCAGCACCGGACTCGCCAGGATTTCTGAAAGAGGAATCAGCCTGGCCAGGGTAGCGGCATTTTTAGGAGCCATTGCGATCCCACCTGCCTCCTCTCCTCTTCCTCACCCTCGGGAATGAAGATGGAGCTGCTCCAGTCGCTCCAGAAGCTGCTCCAGTGGGGGAGTTTGTGACGGAGCTGGACCTCGAAAGCGCTGTTTCCCCCCAGGGCGCAGGTCACTAGAGAGGGGTGGCATGGTCAGGTGGGGGGTGACACCCCCCCTCCCCTTTTCCCTCAGCGTTTGGCCATCATGAGGTGCTGGGAGGCAGCAGGGGAGGGGAGAACCCCAACAGGAGCTGGGAGCACCCCCAGGAGCTGCTCTTCCCCCCCCCATTCCCACTGGCCAAACTGACCTGAGTCATCCTTGGCCATCACCACCTCGCACATCACCTGTGGAGAGAACCAGGGGCAGACGCGCCCACCCAGTAAACCCACTATGTCACTGGGACATGAAAGCAACGCTGCCCTGTCTGCCCCCCATCCCAACATCCTGGGGTGCAGAGAGCCAAACTGGGTGCAGGAGACGTGGTGGCCAGGAGGGTGTCCTTGGCCGGGGTACCGCTGCTTCAGCCCTGGGACCCTCCTGGCAGCAGGCAAGAGGAGTGGGGGGGTCCCTGGCTGTGGGGGGGGTTCGCTGGGGACAAGCTGCCAGATTTCATCCATCGTCATCGTTAGTATAATCTGGGGTTTTGCCTGTGTAATCCCTGTGTATTGCGACCTGATCCTGTTACGGGTGGCAGCAGGATCCCGGGGCCGGGGGGACAGGCAGAGCCGGTGACCCAGCAAAGCAGACAGGACCTGGATGGGTCTCGGGGGGGGGGATGGTGGCATCACCGAGCATCCAGGCTGCCTGGGTGGCCGTGATGCTGCTGACTGTCCCTGTGCTCACTGCTGGCTCTGGCAAACGATGTTTTTACCTGCAGCCAGTCATGGTCACCCATCCTCCGGAAGCGAGCCTCCCACTGCAGCGGCTGGCTCCCGCGGTGGCACGATGGCCTGGGCGCCTGCAGCCGCAGCCAGCCACCGGACTTGTTGAAGGGCATCCCATCGGGGGGCGGATCCAACTTGACTGTAAAGACGAGGTGGTCTCATGGTTATCCATGTCGGTGCTGGCACCCAGCCCGGCCCCATGGGTGCTTACCAGCCATGTCGAGGTACAATGTGATGTTGGGGGTCCTGTGGACGTGGTCGCCCCAGCGTGCCTCCACCCAGGCCGTGGCGTTGGTGAGGACGTAAACCTGGTGATGCTTCAGGGTGTACGTCGTCCTTGTGCCCGCCCTGAGCCGCTGGCACAGCCTGGGCATCGTGTAGCTGGGGAGGGGAACGGGCGCGAGGTCGGATCGGGATGGGGCAGCACTCGCCCTCCGGGTGGGCTTGGGCTGTGGAGGTCACGTGTCCCTGTGTGCCAGGACACATCCCACGGGCTCCCCAGGATGTGGTCCCCGTCCCCGCCGTGGTGCCCAACTCACCAGAGCGTCAGCAGGTAGGAGGTGTTGCCGGCGGGGCCGTGGGGCGGCCAGGAGCAGAGGAACCGGCGGGAGCCGCATTGCTTCCAGCAGGAGAGGCCGGGGGCCGCGGCAGCGCCTGCGGGAGAGGGCAGCGGCTGGGGGTCCTGCACCCCAAGCCCCGGCGGGTCGGCCAAGGCCAGGATGGAGCAGCGGTGTAGCAGTTGCTGGGTCACCGTGTTGCTCGCCCAGGGGATCAGAGCAGCCACGCGGGTGAGTCTCACCCAAACCCCACCGTCTCCCCCTCCCCGGGGATGCCCCCACCCGGCTTTACTCTGCCCCGGTGGTTTTGGGTGAGCATCTCCAGCGCAGCGACAGCTCCCCAGGCCTTATCACCCCCCCAAATCGTTCATTGAAAGTTTTTTCTGAAGTTATCTCTCATCTCCCGGAGCCGCAGGAGCACTTACCGCCCGCCGCCAACGCCACCAGCAGCCACCCCAGCATCAGCCGCCCGGGGTGTCCCGCAGCGGATCTGGGGCTCCGCTGCCCTTCCTGGCCGCCCAGACCCCCGGCGCTCAGCGGGTGCCCCCCCCCGGCTCGGCGGCAGCCCTGGCGCTCCGTGCAGCTCCCCACAGCCGGTGTTTCCTCTTCTGCGAAGAGCTCGCTGAAGGGTGGCTGGGGCCGGGCAGGGCAGAGCGCGAGCTGTGATCGCACACCTCGCCTCTACCAAAAGCAAAAGAGAAAGCAACGAAAATATCCCCCTTTTCTGCCGGCACGCGGGCTGGGACTCGGCCAAACCCTGCCGCTGGTACAACGCGTGCCCTGGTCACGCCGCACGCCCCGGCCCTGTGAGAAGTGCAAGGTAAGCAAAAAAAGGTACCTTGGGGGTTTGAGGGGTTTGGGCGCTTTTTTTTTGTTTTTCCCAAACTTTACCACGTGTTTTAGATCCCCTGCCTGTCACCGGGCAGGTTTCAAGCAGCTGCCCCGAAGTTGGGGTTGTTGGGGTTTTCAGCAGCGTGTGTGTGCATGTGCACACGCGTGTGAGCGTGGCCGTGCCCGAAACCGGACTCCTGTGACCATCCCTGGTACAACTTGTCCCCCGCGGCAGCGAACAAAGCTCCAGTGAGGCAGGAGAGCGTGGTGTCACTGGGACGCCGGCAGCCGCGTGATGGGGTGGGTGACCTCGGGACGGTGGAGCCGGGTGGCACCGAGGGCCGTGCACAGAGTCCCCTTGTTCCTACAGAAAGGGTCCCCTTGTGTGGCGGCGCTCGGGGCTGGAGGGCAGCGGGAGTGTCCCTGCGCCGGGATCTCTCGGTCCTGCTGCCATCGGTGTGGCCAGGGTCAGGGCACGGAGGGTCCCCTGGCACCTCCTGCCCTCCCGCCTCGCTCTGTGCCCCCTTCTGCTGTGCCGAGCTGTGCCATGCCAAACCAAGCCGTGCCAGGCTTTGCCATGCCACAACATACAGCAGGACCGTGCTGTACGTGGGCCAGGCTGTGCCATGGCCTGTAAACCGGACCGCGCCGTGCTGTACCACATCAGGCCGTGCCACGCTGGACCACGCCAAACTGGGCTGTGCCGTGCCGTACTGGGCAGTGCTGGGCTGCGCAAGGCCGTATGGAGAGTGCTGTGCCATGCCGGCTGCGGGACGGACCGGAGCTGGACCAGCCCCACCACGCCGGGGGGGCTGTTCCCACCCTGTGCCCCCCTGTACCAGCCCCAGGCCGTGCCGCGCTGGGCTGTGCCGAGCCAGGAAGACTGTGCCAGCCCTGTGCCATGCCGTGCCAGGGCAGACCCTGCCACGCCGGGCTGTGCCAAGCCAGGCAGACCCGTGCCGCGCTGTGCCGTGCCACGCCGGGCTATCCCGAGCCACATGGACCGTGCCAGCCCCAGCCCGTGCCGTGCCAGCCCCACGCCATGCGGTGCTGTGCCCGCCCCGTGCCCTGCCGTGGCAGCCCTGAGCCGTGCCACCCCGCGCCGTGCCAGCCCCGGGCTCGGTGCTGATGCGCGTCCNTGTGAGAAGTGGGTGTATGAGATGGGTGGTGTGCGTGCAAGAAGTGGGTGCTGTGGGTGAGAACCGGGTGCTCTGTGTGTGTGTGTGTGTGCAAGAAGTGGGCGCTGTGTGTAGGAGTTGGGTGCTCTGGGTGCATGTGTGCAAGAGGTGGGTGCTGCGTATGAGGGGTGGGTGCTGTGAGTGGGAGTTGGGCTCTCTGGGTGCTGTGCGTGCTTGTGAGGTGGGTGCGCGTGTGCAAGAGGTGGGGGCTGTGCCTGCGGGTGGGGGTGAGCGGTGTGTGACGCATGGGACAGGACCCAGGCACCCAGCACTGGGAGGGGGGCAGGGTACAAGCCCCAGCCATGCCGTGGGGTGCTGGGGAGGGGACCCGCCTGCACAGGGGCTGGGGGCTCCCAAGGCAGTGCCGTAGTCCCTCCAGCCCGGCACACGATGCTGGTCCGTACCGAACCGCTGCGCCGGTGCCAATTTACCCCTCCGAATAGCCACCCCCTCCACCGCTCAGTGTTCCCGCTCCCGGCAGGCCAAGGGGCACCCATCCTCCCTGCCCATCCCACCCATGCTCCCCGCAGGAACCCAGACACCCACTGCTCTGCTTGGAGGGGTGACAACGATGTCCCCCTCCCCCCTGGCTCACAAAACTGAGCGCTGAGGCCGATTTTCCAGGTGACCTCACGCCTCCATCCCCATCTGCAGAACGGAGCCGCAGCACCCGGCTGGCTGGGCGCTCGGAGGATGGCACGGCGCTGCCTTCATCTGAGCTGGCAGCTCCGTGGGGCGGCTGCGCTCCGCTGCACGCCCAGCCCCGGGCAGAGCCCTGTGCAGGAGCTGCCTCCCCGTGGGTGCGGGCAGACAGAACCGTGGTCCTGGGCTTCAGGGCTCTTGGCTGTGGGTGTCGCTCCCGGCAATCCCTGGGGAGAGCGGAGCCAGGGGGCCCCGGCTGTGTGCCCACATCTCCGTGGCAGGAGGGGTGGGATGGGGGCCCCCACCAGGGAGCTAATCCCAAAGCGCTGAGCAGCGATGCCATCCTTGATGGATCAGTTGGTGGTTAATCCTGGCTCCCACCAGGACCTGCTGATGGGAGGCATATCGTGCTGGATGGGTGCATCAGGCACCCTGTGGGTCCTGGACCCATTTAACTGCCCCAAATGGGTCACCAGGGCCCTTGGGGGACGCGCTGGCTGTTCCCAGGGATGCAGCATGGCTGGAGAGCCCCAGGCAGCGATGGGTGCTGGGTGCTATGACTGCTCTGTGCCCTTGCACCTATAGCTGGGTGGGGAGGCTGCACCATGGGGTGGGGGTGAGCATGGGGGACAGAGGTATCTGTCCTCTGTCCCCCTGTCCTGTCTGCACGTGGCTGAGCAGTAAAACTCTCGGCGTGACTCTACTCTGCCTCTTCCTCTCCTTGGGGCTGGCGGCACGACCCCTGAGTGGGTGGAGGTCTGGGCTCTGCAACAGCAGAGTGTGGGTGCTGGGAGGCTCCTGCTCCATGCAGGAACCCTGCACCCCCTTCCCCAGCCTGGGGTCGCCTGGTGATGCTGGGTTCACTGGGATGCCCACACCCACTCCGGGC
>VWZZ01001714.1:27208-68631 GCA_013399095.1 Psophia crepitans
CCTTCTTGGCCACCTGGGCACACTGCCGGCTCATGTCCAGGCGAGCATCAATCAACACCCCCAGGTCCTTTTCCTCTACACAGCTTTACAGCCACCCCGCCCCCAGCCTGTAGCGCTGCCGGGGGTTGGTTCTGCTCCTGTTAACATCTCTCTGCTGCCAGGTGACTACTAGCTCATGTTCAGCTTACTGTCTGCCAGACCCCCAGGGGCTTTCTACAGAGCTGCTCCCCAGCCAGTCAAGCCACAGCCTATATCTGTTGCAAGAGGCTCTTCCTCCTCGGGTACAGTGATGTACATCTGACCTTCCTGAATCTAATGTTTCCTGTTAGCCCATTCCTCCAGCCTGTCTAGGTCCCTCTGGATGGCAGTACTACTCTCCCCCATACTGGCTGCTTCCTCTAATTTGGTGCCATCTGCAGATCTGATAAATATACGCTCCATCACCTCCTCCATTGATAAAAATGTTAAGCAGAACAGTTCCCAGGACAGGCCCCTGCACTACTGCACATGTTACTGGCCTCCAGGTAGATTATGACCAATTAACCATGACCTCCTGAGCCCGATCATCCAAGCAGCTTTTACCCATGTAGTTTTTCACTCATCCAAACAGTAGTGTTCTAACTTGGATACAACAATATTGGGGGAATCAGTGTTGAACACCTTACTGAAAGCAAGGGGAATAGTACCCCTTGCTCTCCCCTCAGTCACAGATCCTGGAGTGACTGGCTTTCCTGATCTCCATGACCTTTTCAAAATGGTAGAAAGCAGCCTTGCAAGAAACATTTCTCTCAGCTTCCTTGAATGTAGCGTGTGGGCTTGTATGGGTCAAGTAATTTATCTTAATCCACTGCTATGTATTCTTGAACCCTGCTTCTAAATACAGAGGCCTGGGAGACTTTGTCGGTGAAGACAGAGACAAAGATGGCAAGGAGTACATCAGGTTTATCTGTCTGCTGCCACTGTGTCTACTCTAAAGCTGCCTTGCTTTCATCTCAAAATTCAAAAAGAATCTTGAAATCTGTTACATCTAAGATGACCACCTCTGAACTACCTAATCATTGGTAGATCATTCAGCCCATCTATTAAATTATTTATAAGCTATTTGCAACACATAGATTCATAACAAAGCTCTAGATTTTCACCTCTAGTGCTGGATGTTCCTAATTTATTTAGGACTGAAGTTTATTCGGACCTTACAAAACTTACAGATTAATAATGAAATACAGTTTTTATTAAGAGAGAATTAAAATTCTTTCATAGCAGACATTTGTTGTGAAGGCTTTAGTGTAATTTATTGTCTAGCGAACAAACTTTCTGAGAAGCAATTAAGAATTCAGCCATGTTCTCTTGGCATTTAATGCTTTGTAGCTACAAAATCTGTTTTCTCGTATGATTTCTTTGGAGTGTAACATTGCAATAATATTTTTGCACTCAAATCAGCAGCCCCAGCATACAGCAGATTTCTTCAGTATTATCTTCCCTGTTCCCTTCACACTTAGAGGAGAGGTACTGCTTGTCCTGAAAACTAACAGCTAAAAATCTCTTTCAACATTGATCCAGCTTTGATACTGAAATGATCTGAACAATGAAAAATGTTTGCTTGGTAAGTTCCCACTAGCCAGAGGAGACTTTAAAGTATGCTGACAAGCTCCATTAGAACTTTTCCTGTTTATGTCTTTTATGTATTAGCAGATGCTGGATACTGAGCAATCTAAGATCCTATTCCAGAACTGGGACGTCACTAAACATCATTATATACTATAATTTGCCATACTTCCCTATGGCTTCCAGGTTCTGTAAACTAATTTTCCCAATCAACTCAGTAATATCATTATTCCTCAGGTTATTCTCAGACAGCCAAGGTCTTGTGCTGTAGTGCAACAGAGCCTAGTAAACTAGCCACTGCAGCCCACAGGATTATGTCTTTACAATAAAAAGTTCTGTAATCAGAAAAGCATGGAATGATCTCAAGTAAGTGTAAAATCAGAACTTCATGGTGGATTTTGACATTTAGCCCCTCAGACTTCAAGTTCATAGGTCTGACTGTGCTCAGCTGTGTAGAGTCTCATGATGTGCAGGGCAAGGATATAAAATACCATTCTAGGCAAGTCCAGTACCTAAATGAACCATTGTACTCTTCATAAACGAGGAGCATGTATGCTGCACAGTGTGCCACTGTAAGGATTCACCAAAAAGGCTGACAATTAAATTTCTACACCAGCTTTTTGCATGCCATTTAGAATTATTATCACCCCCTGTGGGAATGCTTTTGCAGCTCCCTGGAAGAGATGTCTACTTTTCCCTTTTACTAGAGTTCCAAATTAAGGGCCCAGCATCCTTCTTTAAAGATAGTTTATAGAAATAAAGGCATTTATGGGTGCAGAGTATCGAATTGTCTATTCAATCTGGGCAAAGGGAAACCTATCACCTAGAAGGAAGGAAGGTGAATTGGATCTGGGGTTGGATCAGTAAAAACAGGTTAATCGAGCAATTTGGCTGGGCCTCTCCATCTGTGAGGTTGGACCCCCCAGATCATGTGGTAGTGAAGAGTGGTGGTGGTCTGGACAACCAGAAGGCTTTGGAATCTCAGGTTAGAGCAAACAAGCAAGCAAAAAGTAGAGCCCATAGTTAATAAAACATCTAAGTAGCAAATGAATGAAATGAAAAACAAATAGGGAGAATAAAAAAGAAAACCACTAAGATAGCAAAACCAGTAAGATGAAAAAAAGAGAGAGGCTTGTGAAGTAGTGTTAAGTATGCTGGAAGATTTTTCCTTTAACTGAGCTTGTACTTTGGCAGATATGTCTAATATCCAGTCTAAGACTGTCTTTCCAGAGTTCAAGTCCATTACTGCTTTTCTGTTCTCTGATTAATGAGTCTTTCTTGAGATGTCCCTGTACTTATTTCCAGGGAGAGTTACCACATTCTCTGTTGGTTATCATTTTAGCAGAATATTCTTGGTTTTCTTACACTTTCTACTTCAAAGGTTTTATAGTCTAGAACTGTTAACTATTTTCTCTCCCTGTGCAGCAATGCTGGTTGCTGATTCAATGTAATGTTTCACTTCAGGGCTGAAGTATAGCAGGATAATTGTTTTCTCTACTTTCTCTTCACTTCTATTAAGACTAGCCATCGTGGCAGTTTCTTTTTCTGCAGTAGCTAGGTAACAAACTCATACTCAATCCTTAATCTGCTTTAATTTCCACCAGCTAAAACAATTACATCTTCCTCATGAACCAATTGCATTTTGGAAAGGGAGTCACTGAACTTGTCTGTATATCATTACCTTACTGAAGAAAAAAATAAAGGAAAAAGAAAACTATTATTACGAAATTTGTTTTTCAGGAAATGGGAAGCAACAGATATTTTTTAAGGAGTAGGACCACTGTTCTTTGTTCAGTTTTGATACTGCTGATCCATGACTTCATGGCTCTTGAGGCAGCTGTATAAAGGACCCTTGTGTCTCACTTTTTCTCATCTTTGTAACTGAGCTTATTCAGAGGCTGAATTTAGCTTCTCTATTTTTGCTTCCCATGTTGTACTATTTTCCCAATATCTGTTGAGGCAATAAAGAAACATACAGGTGGACACAATGCTACAGGAAATCTCTGCCCATAATGAGCACTTTCGTGCTCTCAGAGAGTAGCAGTCTTCCTTCCTGCAGCTCGTGTCTGGAATGGCCTCCCAATCTCTCTGCCTTGCTGAATGGTTGTGCCAGGTCAGCTTGTGGCAGAGCTGCAGTCTGGACCTATGCTGTGCCAGGATGCTAATCCAATTGTCTTTCTAACCTTTACAAATGCCTTTGATCCCTTTAATGGTGGTGTAGTTTAACCCAGCAGCGTTGCTAAAACAACCACACAGCTGTTGGCTCACTTACCCCCTCTCAGTGGGATAGCGGAGAGAATTGAAAATGGAAAATAAAGGAAAATAAAAACTTGTGGGTTGAGATAAAGACAATTTAATAGGACAAAATTATTATTATTATTATTATCGTTATTAATACTACTACTACTACTACTACTACTACTACTACTACTACTAATAATAATAATAATAATAATAATAGTAGTAGTAGTAGTATATACAAAACAAGTTATGAACAGCACAATTTCTCACCACCCAAACTCAATACTCCACAAGACCCTGAGCTGACAAGACTCCCAGCCCACTTCCCAGTTATAAATAGAACAAGTTGTATGGTATGGAATATTCCTTTGGCCAGTTGAGGTCAGCTGTCCTGACTGTGTCCCCTTCCAGCTTCTTGTGCACCCCCCAGCTTCTTGTTTTCAGGCCAGTATGAGAAGCTGAAAAGTCCTTGACTGCTTGGCAACAACTAAAACATCAGTGTGTTATCAATGTTATTCTCATCCTAAATCCAAAACACAGCATTATACCAGCTATTAGAAAGAAAATTAACTCTATCCCTGCTGAAACCAGGACAAATGTCCCTGGCTAGAATCTGTATTCCTTGCCATTATAATGTACTTTCCACAATCAATACCAATGTCTGGGATAGAGATCACACCACAATTGATTTAATTGTGATTACAAACATAGCACCACATAGAGTGTGATATAACGACAAAGCAATGCATGAGACGGAATGAGGAAACATCATAAAATTTTTGGAGCATGGTCATTCCTGAAGTTTTTGTGATACGCTGCAGTAGATCAATGTGTTACTAATGCTTTCAATCTACTTCTAACTGGGTATGTAGCCACAATTAGTGTTGTCAGTAGGACATGGGAAGTTTGCCTTACCATTCCTTTCTCACTTACTCAAGGCACAGAGCATCTAGCAATGCCCAAACATCCCACCCTCCTGAGTGGCATGATTTTGCTCAGTTTGGCATGAGGCATTACTATGTTTAATTCTCAGTCAGTCACAAACATGGAAGGAAAAGTCCTAACTTATTAGCTGTCCCAAGACTAGACACAGCCCAGCTTTAAATTCTTCATAGAACAACTAAATTCTTCTAGGGAACTATTGCTCGAGTCATACTTCAGTTAAGCCTCCTGAATAAAGCTGAGTGTGTAACTCTAAGATAAAATGTGAAGAAATTGTTTGCAACTGTGTAAAACAAATAGCTGACAACGAAACATGAGCAGGTTCAGAATGTGTAAACAATACAGCTTTTTATTTACTATAAATGCCAGCATTGTTTTTAGAAAAGTAAGGGAAAATACTACAAATCTCTTGAATTTAAGTTAACAACCACTTGACGAGAAAAAGGAAGGAAGTTTGATTCAGGAATCCATATAATCACTAATTAGTTTTCATGTGCAAGTACAGGACTTTAAATTCACAAAGTTAATTAGCTGTTTCATGATTCCATAATGTTTTGTGTGTTTATTAGGCTCATAAACAAGTCTTTTTATTAGAAATAGATGGATGTTGAAATAGTTACATAATGTAAGTATATTATGCTAGAAAAGTGAGGACCTGAATCACAGGTACAGCTAACCCAAGTATGTAGGCTTCTCTTCTTATAGGACTGATTCATTTACAGGTCTTCATGACTGTTAAAAAAAAGGAGATTGATAAAAAAAAAACAATGAATGGAATCACTGTTAATAAGTGTGGTTAAAAAAAATTTAAAAGCCACAAACCAGAAAATTAATACTGATGTACTTTATGATTGATAGTTCTTACTTTGAATGTGAATTCATACCCTGTTTTAAATGAAACACAAATTATTTTCCATTTAAAGGATCCATTGTCTCCATTGAAAGGTCTTTGCATATGATTGATCTTATGGCTGATCTGGTTCTGAACATTCATTAAATGGTTATATCGTTATAAATCGTTATATCGTTCTATGATTCTGTGATTCTATGATCGTGCAGTATCTGGCTACTCACTCCTCCCTATGTCAAAATTATTCCAGTTTAGTAGTCCTTCCAAATGCACATTGGTAGGATTGTGACACTCATGAAATACACTGTAGCTGTTCTTTTCCTTGAATTTTACAGTAAGTAGCTGTAAGATAAACATCAGAAGTAATTGTGATAGCAGAGATGAGAACCAGAACTCCGCTTTGCCAACTGAATACCCAAGCTAGAGAATTATACTCCTGCTGATGCTCTTTCCTTTTGGTCCATGGATCATACATCCCTTTCTAAACAGCATACCAATTTTAACAACATGGCTACACAGCATGCTCTACTATTGTACAGTGTTAAGACGCTCTCTTCCCCCCAGGACATGTGTTGACTGTGAGGGTGAGAAGGACTTGGAGTACAAGTCTCTGTGTGCTCGAGAAAAGTTGCATCCATCTGGTACTTTTACAAGGAGTAGGACGAAGGTACTGACATAATTTCTTCTGGCTATGTTTTAGAAGGAAACCACTAGCCTTGATTAGTCCTTTGGAAATATAGTTACTAGAAAAATTGTCTGTTTCTGCACAAAGTGATTAATGTCACATAGACGTAAGATATAATTTCAGCTCTAAAAAAACAGCAGGGAAGGTTGCTACATCCAGTGGGTTTTTTTGACTTTATAATCATCTATGCCCTTTATTGGATTTGTATGCACTTCCATATTTCCCAAAAATATGCACATTTATCTTAACAATAACCTTAGAAATCTTTTATGGAACTGGCAATTGACAATAAAGTAAACATGAGGCATCTCTAGCAGCAAAGTTATGATATCTGAATCTATCCTTCTTTCACAGCTGCAGTACAGTGTAAAAGATTCTTAACACAAGCCTAAGAGAGCACAGCAAAATGGGCAACCCAGCTTGGCTGTCTCTTAAACAGAACTGTAATACTCAAAATTCACATATAGCATGGCCCTACAAAATAGCTGTTCTTTGTGCTACTGAAATAGCTCAAAGAGCACTTAAAATTACTTCATACAGGCAGCTGAATGGACTTTTATATTTTTCCTTTAATGAAACATGTGTGTCCCTTCCACAGTGTGAGTGAATCTTTAATGGCACAGAGCTACTTTAACATCACTTTTTCTTTTCTATCTAAGGAAGACTATCCCAAAGTCAGGCAGCATAATCAGAGGCTGAACCAACACTGGTTTATCTGACTAGACAGCAAATTTCTTTGCATGTTGTAATTCAAACATCCCTGATTCAAAGCTAAGGGTAGAGGGAGAGTGTGCTATCAGGTTGCATTTTGCTGTTTTGAAGATTATAACTGCGTACCCCTCTGCAATGGCTGCTGTAAGGTTAAGATGTCTAAGGAAATCTAGCATCTTTATTCCTGTATTTCCACTGATAGTAAACACAGGAAGAAAGCAAACAAACAGTACAACTGCAGCTGGGGGCCGGAGGTTAACATGGTAAGTCATCAGATACGTGAGATGTCATTGATTCACTGTTGTTAGACCAAGGTCTCTTTGTCAAAAGAGGTATATGCTTCAGGTTGAAATACAATTGATATACCCAACTGATGTTACACTACAACGTTCTCTTTTTTCTTTTCTAGCAGACAAGGAATACCTGCTGAGATCACCTACTATAACTATACAGTCTTTAAAAATCTCATACTCTGCACACGCTAATCTTGAGTGTAAAATATTACTAGATTTGTACCCAGGAGTCTTGACTCATGAGTTATTGGTGAATGTGTGTGTCAACTCCTTCCTTATTTAATGGGAATGTCTGGTCATGAAAGTATATTAATTATGGATTAGTTGAGATAGCAGTTACTAAAAGATATGTTTTCCTCCTCATCTACAGTTTTGAGCCGTAGTAGATATGGATACAGATGGATAGATAATAAAGTGAAGAGATACTAAGATATCAGGATGAATTTTAGAAAGCAAAAAAGTGTCACTGTCACTTATGAAAAATCTCTTACATGGCTTCCTTTAGCGTTTCTTGTTAAAGGAAATTCAGATAAGAATCAGGTTTTTTTCTTTCTCAAATGATATTTGTATCTGTACATAACTAAATATATGCATGTTTCTTATGAATGTACATATATCAATAGGGAAGCATCAGAAATACGTGCACATGTACGCACACACATATTCACATAGTCGTCTTATATACTGTTATTGTATCTGAAATCCTGCTTCTGCTTTTTGTAGCTTTCATATCAAAACAATGTGGCGCAAAGTCATCCTTCAGCTTTGGTAAATCACTCAAAACGTTATCCTATTAGCAGTGCTGTAGTTCCTTATTTATAATTAAGGAAAAAACAGCCTCTTTTAGCATGAAAGGCAGTTTCCCTAACACATTTGAAAGAGCAGGTCTTCTTGCAACAATTGTAGTGCAGCTTAATTAGGCAAAATTGTCACTGAGTCCAGAACAGGCATGAGGCATCATTTATGTGGAATCAGGAGATTTAAAGGGATGCTCATTGTGATTATTTCTTCACTCCTTGCAAGTTCCAGCACTGCCTTCCTACTCATGTCTAGTTCAAATAAAAGTGTGATCCAAACGAGATAACAGGAATACAGAAGTGTACAGAAATCCAAATTTTGGAGCACTATGATATACTTGAAAGTCCCTGGATAACGAAATTTGACAAACGCCTGCAGCCTCTTTATGTACCCTTTCTTCAACAGTTGCCACTTCTTTTTTTTCTCCTTTTACTATTTCAAGATGTGACATTTCCTTTGGTCATTTTCCACATATTTTCATGTTTTAGTTTGGGTGCAAAATTAGAAACCTAGTAGCCGAAAGATAAAATAATTAACCTTCATATTAGAAAAGAACCCTTATAGTACTTCTAAAATACATATTTTTACAGGATGTGTCATACAGTCAATCAGGTAATGGTTTCATTGGTACTTATTTGATATCTCAATGGCAGATCTGCCCAAATTTCTATTGTATCACTGTTTATTACTCATTAGCTATTTACAGATACACTATGCTTATTTAGAGTATTTCCTGTCTGCTTTCTATGTTTAAGTACTATGAATATGCATCACATGCAATAAGTATAAAAGTTCAACTGATTCAGACGAGCAAAGCACACCTTTTTAAGAGGACAGGAAATTTACAAGTAGTAAGTACCTGATGCAATGAAAAAGGAAAGGTTGTGTCTACACATATGAGGAAGACAGAGCCCAGCAGTCCCTGTGCCCATGTTCTAGGTCAGATACTACTTTACTCCAGAAACCATGTAGTCCCTACTTAAGCATTATTTGCCTGGATTTCCTCTGAAGTTTATAGATAGTATAAACTTTTTGTCATCATCTTAAATTACCACATGCCTGTTGAAAATACATAGCAAAATTCCCTCTGAATTACAGCTTGTGATAAGGTATCATTTACAACAAATTTCCATAGGTTTTTGTTTGTTCATCTTTTGGTTTGGCTGTGGTTTGGGGTTTTTTGTTTGTTTTTTTTTTTACTAACACATAACAACATTAAGGGTTCTTGTGAGCTTGTGAGGTGGTACAGTGGCCCTCTGTGGTGATTTTGAAAGCTGTCACCAAGTATTAAACATGTGCATGAATACACAAAAACACTTGCAGATGTACAGCAATATATCCATATATGTCTATGACAAAATTGGCTGTTGAGACATCCACTGGCTAAAAAGCATTAGACTGCCACTATTCAACTGTATTAGTGCCTAAATAAACCATGAAACTCGTAGCAAAGGTGATTATTTGGGAGATAAGTGGTTTAATACTAAACCTGGCTCTCCCATTCATAGGCAAAGAAACCAGAAAATTAGCTTTGTAGGAAGGAATGATAAAGCAGTCTTCCAGGGGATTTAAAAAAAACTGACATCATTGCTGATACACTTGGTAGCTTTGATGTCAATAGTAGGTCTTTAGTGTGCTTTAACAATTTAATAGGCAAAGCCATAATCAAGCCAGACAAACCACAGGAGAGCAACACCCATGTTCTGACCTGAGCTTGTTGAGTTTGTCAGCATGTCAAGGTTGGTGCAGTTTTGCACATATGCAAAGGTCTACCTCTAGGAGCAGAAAGCTGAAAAAATAGTGCAGATCTTGTCACAGAAATGAAAGAATACTTGACGTCAGCAGGGACAACACTGGTGTGGCCTCACCCTTGAGTATTGTGTGTAATTTTCACAGTTTGGGGTGCCACAGTACTAGAAAGACATAAAGCTATTGAAGAGTGTCCAAAGGAGAGCAAGTAAGATGGTGAAGGGTCTAGAGGGGAAGACGTATGAAGAGAGGCTGAAGTCCCTTGGTTTGTTCAGTCTAGAGAAGAGAAGGCTGAGGGGAGACCTCATCACGGCCTACAGTGTCCTCACGAGGGGGAGCAAAGGGGCAGGTACTAAGCTCCTCTCTCTGGAGACCAGCAACAGAATCCACGGGAATGGCGTGAAGTTGCATCAGAGGAGGTTTAGGTTAGATATCAGGAAATGGTTCTTCACTGAGAGGGTAGTGAGGCACCGGAACAGGCTCCCCAGGGAGGTGGTCACAGCACCAAGTTTGACTGAGTTCAAGAAGCATCTGGACGATGCTCTCAGTCATCTGCTCTGATTGGGCTGGTCCTGTGTGGAGCCAGGAGTTGGATTTGATGATCCTTAAGGGTCACTTCCAACTCGGGATATTCTATTATCCTATGACATCTGGAGATTGTCTAGTCCAACCTCTCTGATCAGATCAAGATCACCTGGAACAACACTCAGTTAGATTTTGAATAACTGGAAGAATGGAGACTCCCAAACCCAAACTCCCAAACACCTCTAAGCAACCTGTTACAATATTTGGGCACCCTTACAGTAAACCTTTTTTACCCAGTACCTCTTGCTCTTTCACTGGACATCACTGGGAAAAGTCTGACTCCACCTTCTTTCCTGCCTTCTAATCAGACATTCATACAGATGGATAGGTTGCCGCTGCCGCTGTCACTGTTGCTGTCACTCCCCAACCCAATCCCTTGAGGCTAAACAGCTCTACTTTAAGAACTTCAGTTGCCTATCTGGTTTAGCCACTTCTTTTTGCACTACCCATAATATTTATTTATGATATTATTGTTGTTGCCTCAAAACTTAACATTATTTGTCTCTACTGAAGACTAAATAGAAGAATGTCTAGGTAAAGAAAAATCCTACTCCAGTATCCACTGATACTATTATTTTCTGTATATGCACTCATATCACACACTGATGAGGCATGTGGTGGTTTTATTTCCTTCGTGAAAGGTAGGAACAATAGACTGCAATTGAACAAAATTGTCTTTGTTTGCAGAGTAAAGGTTTATTCCTACTCTTGTGTGTCCATGTGAACTATTGCTCTGCTTTGAAACCTCTTGATGTTTGAGTAAAGGTTTCTATATTTTTAACTTTCAGTTGTGAAATCAATGTAGTCTATTTGTCCACCTCAGTTTTAGAAGCTCAATAATCCTTAAAACTAAGCCCAGTGAAATTGCTCCTGTGTTTTAGTTATGCATTAAAAAAAGAGAAAAAAAAAACAACAAAAAAGAAAATTTCATTCAACATGCTCAGATCATATCAGGTCTGCACACTGAACTTAGGCAGCTGCTGCAAAAACCATTGGCAGAAATGTCAACTACTCAAAAGCTCAGTCCCAGCCTGGACTTCAGCCATTTCAATTTCATCATTAGATATGAAATTATTTCACATTATTGCTGTATCAAAAATACCGACTGAAGTCGGTATTAAATGCCATTTAATTTGGCATTTATACAAAGACATTACATTTATAGTATATATTGAATCTCTTCACACAGAATCACAGAATCATAGAATCTTTAAGGTTGGAAAAGACCTCTAAGATCATCAAGCCCAACTGTCAACCCAACACCACCACGTCTACTAAACCATACCCCAAAGTGCTGTGTCTATATGTTTTTTGAACACCTCCAGGGACAGTGACTCCACCAACTCCCTGGGCAGTGTGTTCCAATGCCTGGCCACTCTTTCGGTTAGGAAATTTTCCCTAACATCCAACCTAAGCCTCCCCTGGGGCAACTTGAGGCCTTTTGCTCTTGTCCTGTCACTTGTCACTTGGGACAAGAGACTAACACCCACCTGGTTACATCCTCCTTTCAGGTAGTTGTAGAGGGCAATAAGGTCTCCCCTGAGCCTCCTCTTCTCCAGACTAAACAAGCCCAGATCCCTCAGCTGCTCCTCATAAGACCTGTGCTCCAGACCCTTCACCAGTTTCTTTGCGCTTCTCTGGACACGCTCCAGGGCCTCGATGTCTTTCTTGTATTGAAGGGTCCGAAACTGGACACAGTACTCGAGGTGCGGCCTCACCAGGGCTGAGTACAAGTGGACAATCACTTCCCTACTCCTGCTGGCCACACTATTCCTGATACAGGCCAGGATGCTGTTGGCCTTCTTTGTCACCTGGGTACACTGCCGGCTCATGTTCAACTGTCTGTCAACCAGCACCTCCAGGCTGCCCTTTTTCTCCAGGCACTTTCCAGTCATTCTTCCCCAAGAGATCATTAAGTCCAACCATCACACCAACACCACCATGCCAACTAACATAAACCTATGAATGAGTTTTTAAAAGAGAAAGCAGCATAATGAAATATTATGTGATAGAATGCAGACATCTAGTCTCCAAATTTGACATATAATGTTAAGAAATTGAGAACTGAAAACCCCAAGAACAGAACAATTATCTTATGCTAAGTAGTTGACACAGACAGTAGCAATTATTAATGTCACAAAAAGAATAAAAAGGTTGATAGTAAGTCAGGAAGTGTTGGAAATTCCAATGGAGTCTAACTTCATTGTAAAGTACATGAAAAAGTTTGGAGTCAAACTATTATTCCCTTTTAGCATAAACTGTTAGTCTACAGTATTATAACATACCATACCAAGGAAGCAACACTGCCAAAGCCTCAGAAGGATTACACCTGCCTGTAACTATGCTGGTGGGGACTGCCCCAGCTTTTCATTTCCTTCCTGTGTGAGTTTGCCATACACTTAATCTTGTTTCAAACTGATTCTCTTGGATCAGAGTCAAATCCCCTCATACTACCAGTAAGTCTTGGAACATAAGTTACAGTTCAGGTCAAGGTGGGGTGTCAAACATTCAGTGAGTCCCTGATATTGTTCAGAAATATTATGAATATAATGTTCTACTGCAGTGTGATAGAGTAGGTAAAAAACTTTTAAAATATTGTGTTGTAATGAGGAAATATAACTATGGTTTATCTTTCCCAAATGAATGTTACTTTTGTTGGAACTGTCTGGAAATGATACAAAAAAAGCGCAGATATTCTTTGAAAATGTAGCTTTCATGAAAATGAAACTTTTTCAACTGAATTTTCCTGTCTCCACAAACAACTTGAACACAAAAGAGTAGAAGGCCAGCTTAGAAACAGGATCAAGCTTTCTGGCTTCAGCACTATCCTCAAGGTACCAGAGTACAGTTACTGCAGTTCCTATTACTCCTTCCGAAGCCAGAAAGATCTCTGTCTGCTCCAAAGTGCTGGTCAAGATGCAGTTAGCTCAGCATTCTGGCAAACAAAATTCCTCTTGCGATTTCAATGTAGTGCATTATTCATCAGCTCCCATTTTATAACTTGTTGTATAATGTTGTTACCCAAAGAGTGGCAGAGTATGTTTCAACAGGATGAACTGGACCTTAGACCGAATTATGGTTTTACTAACCACAGCAATATATAAAACCAGAATGAACAATTCTGACTGAAAAGGTAATTCCAATCTCTCCCCAATATTTTTCAAAGAAATTACAGAATTTACTGTCATTAAAACACATATGTTCTTGTGTTTCATTATCCTTGAGATAGGTAAAAATTGGTCCAGAGTAAGATCTTTTTTCTGAGAAGAATACCTTCTTCTAGGAAAATTACAATTTCTAGGGGTTCCCTGTCAAAAGCGGTGGTCACGCTCAGAACAGAAGAAAGGTGTGATTTGTGGACACTTGGATCTGACTCCTTCAGTAGTCCCTATCTAGAGGGATACTTGAAGACTAGTGGGTGCTCAGAGTGTCCTTCATCAGCAGCTTTTTTAAAACACAGATGAAGAATCTTTTGCATGAATGGTTGCACAATCAGCCTTTATTCAGTGTATATTTTTATTTAAATTCCAGGATACAGACAGAGATATTGAGATACATAGCGAGAAAAGTGCCTAAATGCTAAACAGAAGTGTAGTGGAAGAAATTGGAAATCTGATTTTCCCTCTTCAGAGGAGATGTTTTTAAACATAGTAAAGCACATGAGTATCTTCACTTTCAGATCAGTGAGGACAAAACCAGACTGTGAGGTCTTTTTGTTTTCTTGACTAGTTCTGCTTTGTCACTTGTCCCTATTGCAGGCCAGTCTTATTTCTGGCTTGAAGGCCATTTAAAACCTCAGCAGATATTGGTGGATATTGTGTTGGTGAACTGCATTCTTCTTTTGTGCTCTTTTTCTGACAGTGTCTGTTTAGGTTCCTTTTAATCTGGATTGCAACCTTTGTATGGCTTCTTCCAGGACAAGGTTTGGGGTTTTTTCCCAAAAGGTCACTATTTATTATGAAAGGAAACTGTTGGCATCTCCCCATCTTTCTAAATTGACTGGTAAAATGTGGAAGTAGAAGAAGAATGGATAAGTATTTTTATTTCTGAATGAGTTGTAAGTATTATGATACACACTAAAATTTATTTTTAAAATATAGATAATAACCACAACAGCACTGTCCGAGTCATTGCATCACTCCCTGCATACTTGTAAGACTACAGCTGTAGTTGAAAAGTAATTTCTTTCCAGCAGAGGGACTGTTAGACCTAAATGTGAATGTGTTAATTGAATTATCTCCATGAAAATAAGAGCCTATCAGATTTAAAAATAACCATAAAGGTCACTGAACTAAAACATTTAGAGAGTAGAATAGGTGCTTGGAAAGTTTATGGCCTTAGCAAACAATGCAAATAAGGTAACAACAGTAAGGGCAGTCTGAGATTTTCTTGTGTCATTATGGAAGGAAAAGGTAAGCTCTGCGAACTTCACTGAAAATACTGCCATGATAATGCTAAGTGGTCAGCACTTCGTTTTGTAAGCAGATGACCACATACACTGTAAAATGAACATAGTTATATAAGTAATATTGCAATGATTCACCTTATTTTTCAGTAAGAACATTTTTTACACAAACATGATCATTAAATAACAACAGGATGATGGGTTCAGGAAGATCTGAACATGTACGTGAGCATACAAGTCAGAACAATGCAGCCTGTTTCATTTACTTCAGTAGATACTCCTTTATAGACAGTGCCATGTCTTCCTTCTTTTCTTCCTTCTTGGAATATCGTCCCTCTTGGTGGTGTCTCAAGAGAAAGCAGCCTCAGTGTTCAAAAACGATAAGAATAGTGAAGGGATTTTCCTTCCCTTCATGCTACAAAGCAAGTGCATTCTTTTTTACGTCATCATGAATACAGCTCTTCCAGTGCTCACTAGAGTGAAATTAGATGAAAGTAAGGTTCAAACATTTTCATTCAGTTCATGGAAACTAGGGCATCAGTTTTGTATAGCTAGTCATTATCTTCGCATTGTTGCATATGAGAAGGCTTTTTCTCCCACTTAGAACTCTGTAAAATCATTGCATGCAAAGTAAGAAATGTAGGAATCTTCTTGAAACATTATGATGACATTTTTTCATACCTGAATATGCTGAGATAAATACTCGTGCCCTTGGTATCTCAAGACAGTAAAGAACCAAGACCTCTGGATTTGTTCAGACTACTTAGGAACCTGCTGCAAAGAAAGAAGGAAAAAAAAAAGGACACTTTTATTCTCACAGTGAGAGAAGAGCATTTCTTTGTATTGTGCCTCGATTGAGAATACCACATCCAGCTGAGCCTAATCAAACAGGGCGAAATATGTGGCAGTGTTTGTGTGCAGAGTACACACACACTCCACGACACAGTATGAGACATAATGCCTGCTGTCAGACTTTCTCCCCTCTGCAGTGCATTATTTTTAAAATCCATTTTCTTGCATACATATTCTGCTAGTGATTTTTAGGGTTTTTTGTTTGTTTGTTTGTTTTTCTTTCTTTTTTTAACCAAATGCATCTAGTCATGTTTTAGAGATCCACTGAGCAGGCAATGCTTGCTTTCTGTCTCAGGGATGAAACACAAGGGTTACAGCCAGGGGACAATTATTCCTTTTCCCTATCTCTGATGTTGATTGAGTGTGTTACCTTGGAGAACTCACCTTCTCTCTCTGGGCCTCAGTTTCTAACATCAAAAACTGACATATACAAAACCCACAACGTGGCTATTGGCCGGCATTTATGTGAGATATTGAAAAGAACATGAAAACACAAGTAGGTTATGCCACGCTTCCTGCAGTTTCCAGTCCTGTGCAATGCTCAGTAACGGGAGATGTTTAAGCCAATTCTGAACAAGATGGAAATCTGTTTTTAATACTCCTCAGTTATTTTTCTTTGATTTTATAAATTCGCACAGTCCATGCTTGAACCCATATAAGTTCTTAACATCAACAATATTCTGTGCCAAGGATATACAATGAATGAAGAAATTGTTTATATACTACCTTCTTGTCTTTTTGGATGTTCTTTAGTTCTTATAATATTCATCTCCTATGCATTTTCTTCATGACATACATGACTGTATATATCTTTATATAACCCCTTCAGTTGTCTCTTCTCTGGGCTGGGAGGCTGTAATCTCTTCAATATCTCCTACAGTTTGTAGGAGATAGTTAGGTAGTTTTTAAACACTTTTGTCACATATCTCCAGGCCTTTTCCAGTTCTGCTATAATGTTTTCACCCACAAGAATTGTACACAATATTCAGAAATGCATATATCATGGTTTCTACCAAAGGGATGTAATGAAGTAGTTGGGGTTTTTTCCATTTCTTTCATAATAATTCCTAGAATTACATTTGTTTTCTTGACTGCTGCTGCACTGACCTGACATTTTCATAGAGCTGTCTGTTAGGATCCAGAGATCTCATTTCTCAGTAATAATTGTCAGCTGTCAATTCATTACTGTATACACAAAGATCTGTCATTGTTTTCCAGTAATCACGTTCAAGTTCCATTTGTGTCTGATCCATAACCTCTGACAAGACCCCAGAATTCTTCTATGCCCAGTGACTCTCCTAATTCTGATGTGGATTTTATTGTATTCATTATCCTCCAGTGACAATGAATCACTAGGATTCTTTTGGAGCTGTTCCTCTCTGTATAAACAACTCACTGAGGGAAAGAACTAAATATTCAAGGCAGCCCCTCCGTGTTACCCTGGGAATGGCTAATTATTTGTACAAAATGAAATCATTCCAAATGAAATAAGACAGACTGAAAGGAGCTTAATTTTCATAAAAGTCCTCTCCATTCAGGAGAAAGAAATTTGTAGAAAGGACTATCTGAAGTGCCCTAAGTTTGTCTCCACTGTCTATTAAGGACATTTTGCCTCTTTTATGACCGCCTACTTGACTCAGCTCAGTGAACAGAGCATTCATTCGGGCATGTACAGAGGTAACAGCAGATGAAGAATAACTCCTCGAGTTAAAAGAGAAATAAATGTCATAACTATGAAAAGTTAAAGGCCTAAGACAAAACAAGCACAGAATTCTACCTGAAATTTTAAGCTTACTTACAGCCACTGACATGGCAAACTCAGCCCTAAATCTGAACTTTTGGTTTTCATTTCTGTGTTTTAGGCTGGATTCACAATGATGTGTTTGTAGTAAATGCAGCCCTGGCCAGGGGCATCAGGCACCTCCTTGGGTCCCCAGGAAGGGATGTTTGTCTGCAGGTGATTTTGGCTCAGTGGGTCCCTTGACCAGACACATGGCTGCAGGGCAGCAGGAGCTGAAGCTCTGGCAGGACAAAAGTGAGAGCCTCAACTGAAAGCACCTCCACAGGCTAGGGTTCCCTATGGCACCTGGGAACCTCTCACAGGATCGCCACTGGGAAGGGGCCACCCTCGGCTGCACTAGCTCTGAGATGGCCCAGAGTCCTGTCAGTCAAACCTTCAGTAGGTCCAAGGAATGCTTTCATGGCCCTTACAAAATCTTCTACTCAAAATCTTCCTAAGTAGATAGCAAAGGTCACTGTCATCGTTCTTCATATAAACTGTAATGTATGCAAAATGTTGTGAGGTTATCCACAAGGTGAAGACCATTAAATGTCATGGACAAGGACCAACTGATTTCAAATTTGTCATTGGACATTGACATGATTTAGGCATGAATCTATTCAAAACTGTCCAAACTGAAGCATGTCTTGGCAGCCTCTTCAGCAGAACTTCAGGTGTGAAAGAAATGTTAACATTGAAAATTTAAACAGTTACAGATTTTGGCTGGTTTGGAATGAAGCAGTAGATGAGACAGAAAGGGAAAAGTCTCATAACTGAGAAATTAAGTTATTGAATTCCACTTCAGTCATCTGAGGTACCTTGTTCATCTTCTGGACCAAAGATTTTTGGATCCTGATGAAAAAGATGAGCTACAGTTAGTGTCATAGGCAACATCCTATCTGTGAGATACCTCTTCCTATACTACTATTTTCACATTTTTTGTAGTTTCTGGATAAAGCCCCAGATTAACGCTTCCCCTAAACACTTGCTCATGGAGTTTTGTTTCTTTGCTTGATTTCTGTCACCAGCAAAGTTGCATTCTGTGTTATGTGATGACAGCTTTCATGAGCTTGAGAAAGAATCACAGAATCATAAAAACATTAAGGTTGGAAGAGATCTCAAGGATCATCTAGTCCAACCAACCCCCTACCACTTATTAACCACTAAACCAAGTCCCTAAGTACAAGATCCAACCTTTCTTTAAACACACCCAGGGACGGTGACTCCACCACCTCCCTGGGCAACCTGTTCCAATGCCTAAGCACTCTTTCCGAGAAGAAACTTCTCCTAATTAGCAACATGAACATCCCTTGGCGCAACTTGCAGCCATTCCTTCTTGTCCTGTTACTAGCTATCTGCGAGAAGCGGCCAACCCCCAGCTCACGACAGTTTCCTTTCAGGTAGTTACAGAGGGCAATAAGGTTTCCCCTGAGCCTCCTCTTCTCCAGACTAAACAAGCCCAGTTCCCTCAGCCGCTCCTCATAAGACTTGTGCTCCAGACCCTTCACCAGCTTTGTTGCCCTTCTCTGGACATGCTCCAGGGCCTCAATGTCTTTCTTGTAGTGNTGTAGTGCTGCCTGGGGTTGTTGTGGCCAAAGTGCAGGACCCGACACTTTGCCACATTGAACCTCATCCCATTGGCCTCTGCCCAGCGATCCAACCTGTCCAGGTCCCTCTGCAGAGCCATCCTACCCTCCGGCAGATTGACACTTCCCCCCAGCTTGGTGTCATCTGCAAACTTACCGAGAGTACACTTGATTTCCTCATTCAAATCATCAACAAAGTTGTCGAAGAGGATGGACCCCAACACTGACCCCTGGGGAACACCACTCAAGGCCAGTTGCCAGTTGGATTTCACTCCATTCACCACCAAGAAGTGTAGTTGCTCCCACACTCAACTGTATAGCAGTGAACAGGAAGGAATGCTTTCAGGCTGAGTACTGAGATGTGTACTAAGTACTTGCTCAGTGTCCTGGAGAAGTCCATACGTATTATTATGAGCAATGTCCTCCTCTCATGACTGTGTAACAAAAAAGAAACTGGTTGCACTTGCTTTTCATGATGGCCCAGTCACATCAATTTACACAAAGTTTACCTTGTCCAAATTCAGTCACATAAGGTATTATCAGAGATAAGGCAGAATAGCCAACAACCTGAAGCGGAGCTGGATACTGGAATTTATTTAAGAACCTTCAATACTAGAGCTTTCACTTTGATTAATTAAAGAATCATAGAATCACAGAATCATAGAGTGGTTTGGGTTGGAAGGGATCTTAAAAGATCATCTGGTTCCAAATCCCCTGCCATAGGCAGGGATGCCTCCCACTAGATAAGGTTGGCCAGATCCCCATCCAACCTGGCCTTGAACACTTCCAGGGATGGGACATGCACAACTTCTCTGGGCAACCTGTTCCAGTGCCTCACCACCCTCATAGGGAAGAATTTCTTCCTAATGTCTAATCTAAAGCAATCCCCTTTTAGTTTAAAACCATTGCCCCTTGTCCTATCACTATCTACCCAAGTAAAGTCTGTATCTCACACACTTACTTGCTCTACAAAGTGCTCACTACCCCAGGAAGGTTGAGCAAAAAGTCGTGTCAGTTTGTGCTGCACAGCTGCTTGCAGCTATCAGCTTCAGCCCAAGTCTCTGGGCATTCCCCAGCATTCTTCTGCACTCAGTTTTTTGATCTCCAGAATCATCCCTCACTTCCAGTATCTTTCCTCCAGTCAGGACATTCACCACCTACTTTTCAGACTCTCATTTTCTTTCCAAGAAAACTTCTCAGGAGCTGTTCTTCTGAACACTGGCTTTCTTTACAGAAAACCAAACCTTGAACTTTCCCGCTTAAATAGTGTATGTGCACACACTGAACTGCCTAAATGGTGGTTCTCTGTCATGTGTCTCTATTAATTGTAGGATTCAGGATGTGTCACTTCTGTTCAGTCAAAGTGTTATCAGCATTTATGACCAGTCCACACTGGCTGCAGCTAGCAAGTAGCAAGTATCTGCTTGAAAATAGAAAAGCTCCATTTCAGACATTCATTCATACACGTCCCCTCCCCAGTCACCTGCTGTCTGTTAGCAGTTTAAGCTATTTTTATCACCTACAACAGGTTTAGCATCTGTACTAATCATGGCAGAGTGCCTTTAAAGGCAAGAGAAAAAGACATTTTTAGGGTATCTCATCTACTTTAAAAGTGCCATTTGAAGATGTCACGGACTGAGCCATTGAAAAGCCAGTTGTCTTCTATCTGTAAAGTAAAGGAAACACTGAGGGCTGATCTCCAGCTCACTTCATAGAATCATAGAATCACAGGATCACAGAATCATAGAAGCATGAAAGCATAGAAGCGTAGAATCATAGAATACTTCAAGAATCATCTAGTCCAACCTTTCTTGGCAAAAGCACAATCTAGACAAGATGGCCCAGCACCCTGTCTAGCCAATCTGAAAAGTGTCCAATGTTCAGGAATCCACCCCTTCCCTGGAGAGATTATTCCAAGGGCTGATTGTTCTCATAGTGAATTTTTTTTTGTCTAGTGTCTAATTGGAATCTCTCCAGGAGTAATTTGCACCTATTCCTCCTCTTTTTCATGTGACTCCTTGTAAAAATGGCATCTCCATCTTCTTTGTAGCCACACTTTAAGTTCTGGAACATGGTGTTGAGGTCTCTCCTAAACCTTCTTTTCTCAAGGCTGAACAAACCCAGTTCTCTCAGCTTTTCCTCATATGGCAGGCTTCCCAGTTCTCTCATCATCCTGGTGGCCCTTCTTTGAACCCTCTCCAGCCTGTCCATACCTTTTTTGTATAGTGGGGATCAATTCTGAACACAGTATTCCAGGTGTGGCTTGGCAAGTGCTGAGTAGAATGAGATAATGACTTCTCTATCTCTGTTAGTTATGCCCTTGTTGATGCAATCTAGCATCCTGTTGGCTTTCTTTTCCACTGCAGCACACTGTTTACACGTATTGAGTTTGTTTTTCACCAGGACCCCCACATCCCTTTACACAGAGCTGCTCTCCAGACAGGTAGATCCCAGCCTGTGTTGCAGTCCTGGATTTTTCCAGGTGCAAAACCTTAAACTTGTCCTTGCTGAACTTCATAAGGTTCTTGTTAGTCCACTCTTTCAGCTTATCCACCTCTTCCTGTTGGGTAGCTCTCCCTTCTGAAATGTCTACTTCCCCAGTCGGTTTTGTATCATCCGCAAACTTTATCAGCATATACTTGATCTGATCATCCAGATCACTTATGAATATGTTAAGCACAACAGGGATCAGTATCTGTCCCCGGGGGACCCCACTTCTGACAGGTTGCCAGATTGAAAAAGAGCTATTTACCGCTACCCTCTGGGTGCAGCGTGGCAGCCAGTTCCCCACCTACTGCACGGACCACTTGTCTAGACCATAAGGCATCATTTTCTCTAGGAGGAGGCTGTGGGAAACCGTATCAAAAGCCTTGGAGAAATCCAGGTAATCCACTGCCTAACCCACATCAACAGAGTAGGTTGCTTTATCATAAAAGGTCAAACATGATTTGCCCTTGGTGAATCCGTTCTGGCATTTCCCAATCATGCGTTTCATTTGGCTTGTGATAGCCCCAGGAGGATTTGTTCGATAACTTCCCCAGGGATTGAAGTAAGACTGCTGGGCCTACAATTTCCTGGATCCTTCAAGTCCTTCTTGTAGATGGGGGTGACATTAGCCTTCTTTTAGTCTTCTGGGATATCGCCCGATCTCCACAACTTCTCAAAGATCATGGAGAGTTTCCTCACAACAGCGTCAGACAATTCTCTTAACACCCTTGAGTGGATATTGTCAGGGCCCATTGATCCGTAAGGGTCAAGCTCCTGTAATAATTTGCATCCCAACTCTTCCTTCACTAATGGTGGATCCATGTTTGCATTGACCTGGATTTTTGTTCCCAAGGCCTGGGGCCCAGCAGTGCTGGTAAAGACAGAGGTGAAGAAAATGTTGAGAACCTCTACCTTTCAGCATTGTTGGTGATTAATTCACCTGTCCTGTTTAACAGTGGGTCAGTATTATCCTCTGCTTCTGCTTGTTGTCTACATCATCAAAGAACCCTTTCTTGCAGTTTTTGACATCTCTGGCAAATTCGAATTCAAGCTAAGCTTTTGCTTTTCCATCACATCTCTGCATTCCCAGGCAATGCCCTTGCATCTCTCAACAAGTATTCATCGACTTTTCCATCTCTGGTATGTTTCCCTTTTGTTTTTTGAGCAGACTCAGAAGCTTGCAGTTAAGCTAAGGGGGTCTCTTTCTCCACCTTCTTCCCTTACCTTAAAAGGGGATGAACTGCTTTTGTTCTTCCCAGGACTCACTAGTTCTTCTATCCTCCATGGGAACACCCCACAGAATCCCTCACAACTGATCTCTGAGTGAGCTGAAGTTTGTTCTTCTAAAATCTAAAACTTTTGTCTTAGTACTAACCTTCAATGTGCTCAGCTGTATCACAAACTCCACAGTATTGTGATCACTGCAGCCAAGGCTATCACTGACCAAGATATTACAATTACACTTACCACTTGAGGTGGTTTGTCTTCTGCTTCACATCTTGGGAGGCAGCTAAGGAACATTTGTCGCTGCTCTGGCTTATTCTCCAGTTGGTTGCAGTGGCATGAGCATTACCATTTTGGACCCTGGCCCCCGAGTCCTTTAGTTTAAAGGCCTGCCACTTGATTAGGTGGCTTCTACTTTTCACAGCTGATGACAATTTAAAGATGTAAATATTATTCTGCCTAAATCTGAAGCCAAAGGGTTGGGGTTCGAGCAGGTCTCATCAGGTCTTAACACAGTGCAGCATTGCGGGTGCCAAGAGGGGAGCTTCCTTGGTGGCTTAGGCTTCTTTACAGTCTGGCAATAGCTAAGAGACTTTTACGGTTGAGCATGTAAGATCCTTACCTAACTCCTCTTGACCCTTAAGTCACTGTTCAGAACGGGCCTATCTGTTGTCTTTGTGTTTTGTTTTCCTGTGGGTTTGTGTTTTTTCCTCTATTTTTAGTTCTTTAAGAGGAAAAAAATTACAACATAATTAAAATGAATAAAATCTCACCTTTTCTACTCTCCTTAATTAGGCCCTGAGCTCATGACTGTTGTATTCATGCATAACTATTTTAAGTTGGAGAGTACTTTTTTTTAAACTTTCACACTAGTACAGACAGTGCATAATTTCTGTTATATTTCAAGTATGTAATGCAGCATAGTGAACTAGAGAGTTAAAAAAAATCCTTTTAGTGCAACAGGCTTATTCAAATAATTATGTCTATGCCTTTGGCAGGTATTTTTATGTATAGAGAGATAAGAAGACACACACTCCAGTACAGGTATTTTGTTATTCCTGTTGACGTTCATATCAGACATTAAAGCAGCTTATAATCAGACTGAACTTTTCTATTGGCTTGAGGGAATGGCATATGTACTTTTTTTTTCTTTTCTTCTTTGGCTAGTATTCAAATGTCTATTTATTTAAAATTCAAGGTGCATTTACTAATTATTGCCAGAGGCACTGTAATCTTAATAGGTCATAATAGGTCATATATGTCATACTGGTTTATATGCACCCAGGAATCTCATTACAGTACATAAAAATGAGATTAATGAGATTTTCTTTATATGTCAGATTTGATAACAGGTAAAATTGTTTATACCTATGACTTAAAATTAGAACATGAGTCACATGGAAGACCTATGTGAACCTGTGCATATAAGGGTTTGAGGTCTCAAATAGGAGTCCCGAGGGAACAGCTTAGTATTCTTTTTTCCTGTGTTTAGCATATGTAGTAAATCAACTTCAGTACATTTCAACAGGAATTTTGTATCTGAGATTTTATTTTCTGACTGTCATTTGGATGGCATTTCTTTAGAATATAGGAAACAATAGGAAAAGCAGACTCAAAATGACGAAATGGTACTTATTTTAATTGCTGTAAAATTATCACTTGGGAAGGAAGAAGGAGAAAGCAGTGTCATGCAATATTTGTACCACAGAAATGTGTTAATCTGCATGTGTTACTAGCATAAGACACAGTCTCTCTATCTATGCAAATATTAAAGCTGACTTACTGGAAGCAATGGAGCAAGTCTAGCTCTCATGTTAGCACTGCAGGGGCAAAATGTGTACTCCAAGTCAGCTGAAGGGGGTCATGGGGAACAACAGTACTCTCCTCTAGGACTACATTTCACAAGCTCAACACATATGTGTTTGTGAGTTTTGGAGATGGAATATTTGTGAATTTGGGAGCAGATTCTCCTAATGTAGAATGATGTCTGCCAAGGATATGGCTTCAGCCTTCTTCCTTGCTCTTTTTTGTGTGAAAGGCCCCTGTTCCAAAGAAGGGAAGCCATGGCATTTGCTGTGTGTAGTAGGTGGTTCCTGAGAAGTGAGCACATGAGAACTGCAGTTTTTCAAAAGTTTATACTGTGGCTTTGCAAAGACAGATTTTATGTGCCTGGCCAAATACATATTACTTTCAAAAGGTGACCTCTCTGTCAAATTGTCCTGGCACCACCTCAAAGACAGGGCTGTTCAAAAAAAGACCTCTGTATGTATTTTAAAATGAGTAATACCACATTCCTCTGGGTTTTACCGTTAAAGTACTTATCATGTCGGCTAAAATGTTTCAGAAGTGTACTGTGACTCTAGGTCTGTAGACCGTTAGTGTGAGCATTACAAAAACTCTGCACACCAGAGACAACTGTATTTTGCCATTTTGCAGAATCTTAGAAGGGATAAGTCATGTTAGGTCATCCAGAAAATAGTTCTCCCAAAGCAGGAATTCTTCTTCAACTAAGCTTTCCAACTCTAACTGTACTCTACATCCACTCTTGTTTTAAATGTTTCAAGGAACAGTTTCTACTTATATTCTAATCTGTGTTGCATTCTCATCTCAGTTTCTTATGGCTGTGTGCAGTGAAGAGAAATCCCAGAAATATCTAAAATAATTAGTTCTTTCGTGGGAGACAATAAATGATTTTTTCCCAAATTCACTATTGAGTATATTGGCTTAGTGAAAATGGCACATTTAAAATTTAATTTTTAAAGGAAAATATTTTTAAAGCTGACTTTTATGTTTATTTTAAAGAAGCATATTTAATAAAAACCTTGCACGATTCTGGAGGTAATGGATTTTTGTCTGTTCGTTCTATTATTTATTTACAAAAAGCACGCAAAACATCTGGTACTAGATAAGTAATTCCATTCTCCAAGATTAAAAACTTTTGAAGGTATGCAGCATGCAATAATTCAATATCACACACCATCTCCCCTGCCCTGAGAGACTGTTATGACAGATGGAGCCCAAAATGCATGGACTAAATGAACTCAATGGACGTTTTAAAAGGATGGTCATGAACTAAGGGAATGATATCTGTATGTACATATCAAAAGACAGGAAAAGTGATGGTGATTGACTGGAACGTATTGGGAAGTATAGGACCTGGACATGATGTAGATAGTATGGAATAAGATGTGGATAGTGCCCTGGTTTCAGCTGAGGTAGAGTTAATTTTCTTTCTAGTATCCACTATAGTGCTGTGTTTTGGATTTGGAATGAGAATAATGTTGGTAACACACTGATGGTTTCAGTTGTTGCTAGGCAGTTCCCATGCTCTGCCAGATGCACAAGAAGCTGGGAGAGCAGAGCCAGGACAGATCACCCAGGCTGACCAAAGGGATATTCCTTGACATAGAACGTCCAGATATAACTAGGGAGGCTTGGAGGGAGGCAGAATCGAAGCTCAAAAACAGACTGGGTGTTGGATTGTTGTGGGTTTTTTAACTTTTGTATGTGGTAAGCAATTGTATTTGTGCATTACTTTTATTTCTTATATATTTCTTATATATTTACATAGTTACATAATTTTAAATATTTTTATATATTTTATATATATTATATATATTATATAATTATTATATTTCTTTGTTATCCTGTTAAACCATCTTTATCTCAACCCATGGGTTTTCTTTTCCATTCTCTTTCCCATCCCCTTGGGGGGGAGAGGTGAGCAAGTGGTTGTGGCGCTTGGCTGCCCATTGGGTTTAAACCACAACAATGATCTACTCTATCATCCAATGCATTAAAGGAAAAGTGAAGAGAAATGTACAGCAAAAGGCAAAAATTGTAGAAAGGAAAAGATGGAATGCCTCTGGGGAAGATTTTGAAATGTTTTTGCTTACTGTTTTAAAAAACAAAAACTGTTCTTAAATTCATTTACCTGCAGCTACTGATAACTATTCCACTGCCCCATACTTTGGTACAGAAACAGGTGCAGAATCTGCTTATTACAGTAAAGTAGGTTCTTGCTGCCTTGGGATGGTCAGCTCTCATGAACTAGAAATGTACAGGTTTTTTCTTCTCACTTTAACTCTGTAATGTAGTTTTGTCCAGTAAAGACTTCTACTCGCCACGCATATTAAAAAAAAACCAACAAAACAAACAAATCACTGTACAAGTCTAAACATTTTGATAACCTCTTTACAGCTGCTAAACTAAATTATGTCCACGACTATACCAGTGTATCTGGCTTCAGCTCAGCACAAACAGTCAAAATTGTGCTTGTGTAAACAAGAGTACATTTTGGCCCAATCAATTCAAAGAAATGGGACTGATAAAAATAACAATGTCTTTATAACTAACTAAAATGGCTTTGGCCTGCTGCTAAGGTACTTTATCTACCACTATAGATACCATCTACCATTTCTTCAATGGCTGCCCTCCCTTGATTTTTGAAGTTACAACATTGATCTGAGTCTATACTTCCAGTCCATCCTGAAAACTCTATGTTGCTGTCTCAAAGATGGAAATTTCACCATTTTTATATCCATTCCTGGACATGACAGTGAATGGTTTAAATTTGTTTATTCTTTATATTTATGTTATGAATTTGAAACCAGTTCCAATGACACCAATTAGCATACTTTGCCCCGATTAAACTTCATGCTGTATCACCGTAGCAAAAAGCTATTCTCTTCCTAGAAAAAATTCAGTTGGAAATATTCTTTTTCCATACCTGTCATTAGGATTTGTTTCTTTTTCCAGGGCAAGGCAATATTTTGCAGTCATTGTGGACAAATATGCTGACAGACTACACTAGCCTATTAGGAACAGACTAGCAGATATTCTCTGAAATGTTAGGCTGACCATCTGGCTCCATAGCATTGCTGCTGGGTTAGGAAAACAAACATGAAAGTGTAATGTTCTCTATTTCCTCTAAAAGTTCAAAATCAGTTATTATGAGTATTTCATCTGGCTTGAAACCTAAGAATATGTTTTTATATTTTTGTTCACTTTTGTTGCATATAGGAAGTAGTTCTAAAGATAGTTCAAGTTTCTGTTGCTTCAAAGTGAACATTTGCTCTTGGGAATAACAAATTTTATTTGAATTACACCCCAAAGCCTTATGGGAGCTGTGGTCCTTTATGCTAACTATTTGCCAGAAACTTTTAAGACTTTACTTTTGGTAATATGTATGATTTCCTCATATGATTTATGATAAACATTGGCTTAATATTGGCTTTATAAAAAATTCTAAAATATTAATTTTTATCTGCAACATCCTATGTGATTGAGGACCTAGATGGCCGAAGTGGTTTATGTTTATGGAATATGTTAAAGGAGTACACTGCAAACTTAACAAAGTAATAGTAAAAGACTTAATTTTCCCCACTTTGCTAGTAGATTAGAGATAGAAAAGCCTGCTACAAGAATCATTAGTCAGCCTAGTTTTAATTTATATCTCATGCAGAATACAGCGGCAAACCTGACTGTATTGTTTATAAGTCTGCCACTGTGGCTGCTTACTAAACAGAGCACTAAATTAAAACTTCTTCTTTTTTTTTTTTAAATTGGGTTGTAGAAAGATTTGTTATTACTATTTATGTGGCATAGATAGCTATTTTAAAAAGAGCAGTCATGATCTTTATTCAATGTATTATATTCAGCAAGTTTCTTACAGATGACCTACACAGAAACCTTAGATCCCATTGACTGCTGTCAGACTGCCTCTCCTAAAGACTTCTCATCAAATGTTGCTGAATGACTAACTCCAATGGTTTAGGTTTGTTCACAGTGAAAAGAAACACACCACTGCTCCGATCAACACTTTAAATGGATCACTAAGAGTCGCCAGAAATATTTGCCCTTGTGAACCATGTGTGGACAATTCACTTATTTGCATCAACTGACTTAATAAAGAATCAAGTAATTAAAATAGTGCCTTAGTAACACCTGGAATGGAACGGTTTAGAACATGTATATTTTGCAATAGAGGGCACAGAAAGATCATCAACTTGTAAGAGATCCGGAGAAACAAGCCAGCAAGGTCTGATGAGGCAACACAATCTTAAGCAAGTATAAAGCTCACATGCAAGGCCAGCATGGATAGGGTTTCTAAACTGGACCAAGAGGTTTCTGCATGCATACTGATGTACAACTGACTCTTTGTGTCCCGACCTTATGTTCACTGGTGGTTCTAGTCCTACATTTAATTTGATAATAGACAATGCAGGTATCTCAGCATATGTCATGAAAAACAGTTAGTGATAGGAGAAACTGTACACATTTGGTGAATTTAATTGTATCATACAAGATCAGACCCCAAAGCATCCACATCAGTGGATAAAGGACAAGTCTTGCTTATTTTAAGGGCTCTACAAGGCTGTAAGGACAATTTGAGATCAGTCTGCAAAAGCTGTCTACTTTGACAATGCCTAATACTGGGTCTCACTTGGAAAGGTATGGCAGACAACTCTGACACTGCCCACATGACATTTGCCTAATGGTAGATGAGAGGCACAAGCCATTTGTAGGCACGCACCAGATTCTGTCTGAAAAAGATCTTGTTATTTTTCCATTTTATTATCAAATACCATCTGAGAATGGCTTCTGTTTAGATACCATGAACTGGGTGAAATTTAGACTCAGTCATGGTCCTGAGTCTTTGTTAAAAGTACAACACAGAATCAGACTGGTGCTCTATCCAGTTCAGTACATCACGGGAGCCCACAGCAAAGAAGTCACTGCAGACAATGATGGAGCCTTTGCAACAGGTAATTACAATGTCAAGTTCCTCTTCGTAAATCATAAGCTTTAAAGCTTTTGAGAGTCGTGAATGTATGGGATTTGCAGCTATTATTATTGTTCTGAACTGAATTCTTAAGAGAACATATTAATCTACACAAAAGCTATTACATTCATATATGGTGTTTCCCTCTGTTTCCCCATCATTGTCAAGCGTTCTTTGTAAGTGTATGGTCTTCCACAATGATACAGTCCTGAGACTTTTCTTCCCTCTTTTTCTATCTGTTTCCCCCAGTCAATTTCTTGAAGCTTTGGCTGGTCCTTCTTTCTCTGGAAATCTTCCTTTTTCCCATAAGAAGAGGACTTTTAGATAAGAATATAGTAAAAAGACATAAACATAAGAATAGTGAATAAAAATCGCATTATGTGTTCAGAGATTCTCTAAACCACCACATGTGGGATAATCAGTTTTCTTAAGGGGGACTGCCTAACTGACTATCCTGTACATTAAAATATAAATATTTGACCCCCCACTATGAAATTAAAGTTATCTTTCATTAGTAGCTATATTAATTTGTATTATTTTGATTACTTTTTATTACTTTGTTTAGCTTTTGAAAATAATTTTCTTCTATGGTAATGACACAGATTCCTCTATACTGTGATGAAAAGTGCTGCTTAAATAATTTCTACATGTATTTGCCTTTCATTTTATCCTCTTACTTTGCTTACGGGAGTTGCAAAATCAACCCACTGTGTAACCTTCTCTCCTCTGGCCATTTTATTTCTTAATCACGCCCTGCATGCTTTTTTTTTCAAGCTAAACCTCAAAGTTCGCTTTAGTTTCTTGTTATATAAAAATACATTTATGTCTCTAGATCTCGGTACTTCAAGTCTATGTTGCACTTTTGAAGGAGGTGAATCAAGTGAGTAATAGGTCCCTCTGCACTTGAGATCTCTGAATTTCACACAGTGTGTGAAACAGATGGCCATTAAACATTACTATGGGTAAAGGCATGGAGGGTCATCATCTGCTAATTTAATACATTTGCTGAATTAATAGCTTCTGTAGAGCTGTAGTTTGTGGTGTAAGTAAAATCATCTCATTCATTCAGAGGCCCTGTTTAATATCTTGTTATTTGTGTTAAGTATAACAGTAATTTTATTCTCACTATAATTTGCACCATGGAAGTGCTTAAGAGCTGAGAACAAAATCTTTTGATGCTTAAAGCTTTTCAAACACAAAGTGATAGATTTTCTGTATCCTGAAGATCCTCTGTTCTGAGTAGATGATAAAGGTAAAGTGAAAAGAATATGCTGTTAAACCCAGAGAAGAAAATAATCATGGTTTCAAAACTGCCTTTTACTAAGGGTTGATCTGCACAGATATTGTATTGACTTAATTATACTGGTATAGAAGGTGCTATTGAAAACTCTTTGCAGCCCTGTAATACAGATGGCATTTTAAAATATTTTTGCTATGACCACTACATTTAATGGAGGTTTCAATTGATGTGGAGCAAACCTTCAGGTGAAGAAGTAATACTGATGAATTCGCACAGCAATTTAGCTATACTTATTTTGTGTAAAAACATTTTTCCTCCCTTCCTTCTTTCTTCCATCCCTCCTTTCCTCAAAATAGTCTAGAATAATGAAATTTTCTTGTATCTTGAAAGGAGACAAAAATGATTGTGTCAGTGTATCTCCTAGACTATCTTCTAGGTCTCCGTTATAACTGTGTGCATGCTGAGTATTTTGGTTGTGCCAAAATGATTCAAGCTGATTTAAACATTGTGATATTAGGGTTTCCTGACATGGAAAATTCTGATGGCATAAAATTAGGAAAAACCTCTTCATTTTGGCATATCTGCAAGAACAGTAACCTCTGTCAGCAAGGTGTAGTTGAACAGCTGTCAATGTGTTGAGGACAGTAATCTTTTTTCAACTCAACAGCAGCCAGGACAGCTTGTCAGAGCATAGCTTATAACAATAGATAATTTCTGAATGAAAAAAAAACAGACAACTGAATGTAGAAGTAACTAACTTCATTCTGGAGGAATTATCTTCAGGTAGCATTAAAGATTCTTTAAATTCAGATCATGGAATTTTGTCTTGATATTTTCTTCAAAGCAGGATGCTTGAATTGATTTCTACTAAGACTACCACACTCTTCCAAGTAGTAGACTAAAAGATAAGAAGCATGGCAATGGGCGATCCACTCAGTCAAATACCCTGTCCCTGGCAGTGGCCAATATCGAACATCTAGCAAGAGAGCGTAACAGATAAGCATGCAGCGAGATCTTCCTAGCTTCTAGCAATCCATGATTCAGAGACAAAGTGTTACATTTATCTCTGTGTTTAGCCTTCAGTGGAACTCTGTTCTACTAATATGCATAATTCCTTTCTGAGTCCACTTGTGCTTTTGACGTTCACCAATATCCCAAGGTAAAGAGTTTCACAGCTTAAGTATGTACCTACTTTTGTATGAGTCTGCACCAAAAAGTTTCGTTGGATGACCTTTTAATCACTGTGAGAAACTATGAATAATCACTGTATATTCATCTTCTCCTTGTTAACTGTTATTTTTGTGCCATTACCATTTGATTCATCATTCATTCCTTTTTCAAAGTACGAATATTAATCAATTTCTCCAACACATAAATTAATCCACAGCAATGATAAGCTTTTTATCAATTTTTCCATTCCTTTTTCTATTTCTACCAAAAATTTCAGATTAAGGAAGCAGAACTGTACATAGCATTTAAGAGGCATAAAGTCTAGAGATTTTATAAAGTATCATGCTTTCTGCTTTATGCTTTATTTTGTTGTTGCACGCTCCTGATCTTAAGATTTCTGCTGAACATTGATCATTTTGCCATCAAACAATCAAAAATTAGTTAAAGAACACCATTCTGAAATGAACTTGTTTTATTTAGAGTGCATGACAAAGTGGGATATTTAGGATTGCTTTGTATTTTACTGTGGTTTGTTTTACCCATGTGCACTACTTACATTTCAGCTGCGGCTTTATTTCCCATTCTTGTAATATTGTGAGGTCAGTTACAATTAAATCCTTCTACTAAGTCTTAATGGTCAGCCTTTATTTTTAGACATCTGAATATATTTGTGTCACAGCTTCACTAATTATACTCTTCCAATATTATTTATAAATATATCGAATATCACCAATCTCATAGAAGGGTATGGTGGGATTTATTCCTTCTATCTGTCAACTGACAAATGCTCTTCTAGATTTTTATCTTATCTTTTCAAATACACTGATGACAATCAGCTGAGAAGTCTTATTTCCCAGCAGTTAATGGTATGACTAACATTAAATTAAACTGAAAGGGATAATTCGTAATTTAAGACACAGGGATTCACAGACCTACATGAGACATTATAGCCAGTGAAGAGCAAATCCTACAGTCTGAAGGGCTTTTTTCTTACCCTAAACTAGACACTTATCTATGGTTCCACAATAATGGGATAATTTCTGTTTACAACATCATTGTGTCCTTCAAAGAAATTTAGGAATTTTGGGCGGAAAAATTATTTCTATAAACTCCATCTTGATTCTTTCTTATTATAAAGCATTTTTCTTTTTATTGTGTTTGTCCATGTTTCAGCTTCTTTTATTCTTTATTAAACTTTGCACTAATTTCCTTAATACAGAAGACTAACTTACTGGTCTGTAATTTTCCAGATTCCACTGAGTTCTGCAAAAAAAAAAGTAAATATTTTATTTGCCACATTTCATTCTACTGATAATGAGTTTGATTAATTGATAAGTTATGGGATTAGTAATTTGACAGTTTCATTTTTTAGTTCTTCCTGGACAGTGGATGAATACCTGAAAATTTCTTACTATTCACTTTACCTTTTTGTTCTAAAATATCTCCTAGTGATACGATAGTCTGCAAGTTTTTTCAGTTTATCACACTTAAAGAAAACTTCCAGGGAGAACCTCCCCATAAATCCTTTGTAGTGAACACCAATGTAAACTGTGTTCTCCTGTTCTTGTCTTATCTTTCTTGAACATTCCTATTACAACTTTCCCACTTATTGATCTTATAGACTTTCAGGTAGTCTTTCTGTTTCTATTGTTATTGGGAAAAAAAGATTTTATTCGTACTTTTCATGTATTTAGCAAGCTGTTTTTCAAAATATTACTTGGTTTGCCTTTTTATCATTTTATATTTGACCTGTCAGAATTTATGCCAATTTTTATTCTGTATTTTTTTATTATTTCAATTTCTTAAAAAGGAAGTAGTTTTAATTAGAACAATGTCCTTTACCTTGTTGTTTAGTCAAGAAGCTATTTTGGGATTTAGGATAGTTGTAATTTTGAAGTCCATTTTAGTTTGTCATATTTATGTATGCTGGGTAAAGTAGTGATTTTGAATGGTTTCCAGATTGACGGCAGGATTTTTAATCTTTTAGCACCCTTTTTTAATTATTATTCAATTATCTTTCTCATTCATTGTAGATATTCTTTTTGAAGTTAAGAATGCAGTGTTGGATTTTCTGGGTTTCTTCTTTTGCTCCTAAGTTTAAGTACATTAAGGTCAGCATACCATCTCCCCTCTCATTAGTTGCTCCATAAAGAAATCATTTTTTTCTAATTTACTTATATCTGCATTATGTCTCTTCATGATCTCACCCCACCTCTATGGAAACATTGAGATTTTCTATTGCTACTGTGCTTGTGGCTGTTGCAGTGTTTGTGATTTGCTTAGCGTGCCATACTCATGTGACATATCATTTAGGTACCCAACAGTGAATTTGTCCACTTACGCTCTTCCTATTTCTGCACGCAGTCCATCTATTTGTGTTACTTGCTGTTTCATTAAGGAATTGTCTTCTGTCTCTATGTTTTAGTGATATGTGACTCTTCTGGAATGTGTTAGTCTTCTACAGAAAGGACACACTGTATCCTGGAGAAAGAATTCTGTATGATTGATATTCATGCCTATTATTCTCTTGGTTATCCTCTTCCTACCGTGTTTCTGATAATATCCTTGTTTAAAATCAGCTATTAGATATCACTCACAATTAGATTTTCAATTCTGGCATTGTATTGATGAAAGACTTCATATCAACTTCTGCCATATTACCTCAGAGTCCAGGGATTTTGTTTCCTGGGCCAGCAGATGAGTCGTCACCACTGGATGAGGAGATATGTTAACCATAGTTTCTGTTCTATGAGGAAGATTGAAATGACTAGTGACAGGACAAGGGGGAATGGCTGCAAGTTGTGCCAGGGGAGGTTCAGGTTGGAGATTAGGAGAAATTTCTTCTCAGAAAGGGTGGTTGGGCATTGCAACGGGTTGCCCAGGGAGGTGGTGAAGTCACCATCCCTGCGGGTGTTTAAGGAAAGGTTGGATGTGGTACTTAGGGACATGGTTTAGCAGGTAATAGGTGGTGGGGGGATGGTTGGACTAGATGACCCTTGAGGTCTCTTCCAACCTTAATGATTCTATGATTCTATGACTAAAGACCTAGAATCCAAAATAAATATCTATATTCCACTCCTTTTTTCCTCATTCAATCTGGAATAGAGAGGAAGAATCCAGTACTAGAATCAAGCTAATCCAAACTAAAATTAGGGCGGAAATGACAAAATGGCAGTATAAAAGTCTGTATGGAGAAAACCACTGATTTCCGGTGGTGGATGAAGACAAGACATTCATGATTTTTACCTGTTTCCAATATTTCATTTCCATGACTGCATGGTTAAACTTTTTAAAAATCCACAAGCAATCAAGGAAACAAACCAAACCAAACCAAACCAACCAACCAAACAAACAAAAAGAGGGAGAGAGAATACTTAAAAGTTTTTATGTGTTCTGTCCTCATACAGGAAGGTTTTTCATAACCAGAAAGCAAGCAATATTTTTTCATTCCTCAGTTTTGCTTTAGAAACACAAGCTCATCTTTTTCCTGGATTCAGGCACAAGGTATTGCAAAGCAACTGCCCCTCTACTTCCAACATACAGCTCTTGATCTCCCTGTGGTAAGAACAACCTCATACCAATTACTAAATTTTATCATAATTTTCAGAAAAAATCATAAATGTAGATCTAAGATTAGATTATTTTCTTTTGATTCTCATTTTTATGAGACCGTCATTCTTTATTTCTACTTTTACATTTCAGATACATATGATTATTAAATGCATAGCAAATAGTATCTGTGGCCATAAAAAAAAGGCAATTGAGAGGAGGAGAGGAGGAATAATGAATGCTTATACTTATGCTTATTTTGACATTTGCATGTCAAAAGAAAAAAAAAAGGGTTTAATAATTTTCTCCTGAACTTCAAGACATTTTCTAGTCCTTTTATGTACAAACTACCATACAGGAGAGAAAAAAATACCTTAGGGGTTCAGATACTGTGTTGACAACAGTCCTCAGTGAAATATATTAAGATACCTTTATATATATGAAAGTATGTTTTTTTATGGGTGTACCATAGACAGAATTGAACCTGAAAGTATGTGTTTAGTCTAGCTAATAAAATGAGATAATGGAATCACAGTTTTATTTAAAGTGGAGCCATAGGTTATTTTCCTGGCTGCAGTTTGAGGACACCATAATAAAATCAGATCTGGTTTCAGTTATACTATTCCTTGACAGCAACGACTTTCGGCAATTGATGAACAATAATCACAAAATACAGCATTGTATTGAGTGGAAATTCTGTGTCAGTACTGTAAATGCATCATTGAGTGGAAAATAAGTAGCAGCAACTTTGGTGCATCAGTAATAGGTATGTGGAGCTTTCTCTGTGAGAAAATTAAATTGATTTGAGAGGGGAATTTTGTATGACCATAAACAGCAATGTAAAGCAGAGCAAACAGCAGGAATTTGATGGAGCTTGAAAACTTACTCAGACTTAGGATCTGCGTCTGATTTCTGTGTTTTACTTCTAATTTCAATAAAACACAGGAAAATGAAACAAAAAAATAGAAGCTTGCCTCCAAGATCAGGCCGAAATACAGGCCTGAATTTTCAGATCCATGAGTGGTCATATATAAAGTGAAGCTGGTCCGTGTGAGGGCTAAGAACTGGCTCAGGTTACAGTGAAGGGCAAATAGAAAAAGAACATCATACATAATCAAGGAGTGTTGCCTTTGCAGATGAAAAATTAAATTGTGGATGCACACTGCTATCATAACCTGACTTGAGAAATGGGGCAGTATGAAGAAGGGATGAAAACAAGGAAAAGAAAACACTCTAGCAAGTGTACCTACTTTTATTACCATGATTCACAGACAGGTGCATTCTTCACTGAGGTCAGATCAAGAGCTTAATGATTTTATAAATAAACATGGTACCTCAGAAATGGATTAATCTTGCTAACACCCATCCTAACACATTTATGTAATGACTTTAAAAGTAAATAAGTTTAGGTATGTCCATTTCTTAATAACTGTAAAATAACTTTAAGGTCCTTATCTTCAAGTGCAAACTGTGAATGTAGATTTTTCTAAAAAAGAGGTGTTCCAGGCTGCAGACGTGTTGCAGGTCTTTCTGAGCCCCCATAGTTGTTATTAACTGCTGGTGTGTATGACCATGCTTATGGAAAGGAGGCAAGGGCACAAATATCAGTGAATGAATGGTGTTATTATGGGTTATTCTGTAGTGCTGGGTATTGTACATGACAAATGTCATGTGTATTTCCCTGTCAAGAACAAAGGTGAAGATTTTCTTGTCTTCTCCATGATAAATACTGATTTAGAACTGTTGTTTGGACTGTTCCTCAAGGCAACAGACAGGAATCCAGCATGCTTATTATAACACAGGACATGATTTTTGCATAAAGAGAAGATAAATGTTAAAGATATTTTTGGCTATTTCTCATTTTATACTATGAGAAAAAACATAAGAGAAAAATTCTGCATCATACCTAAGCCCTGAATAAGCAGACTATTTGAGAGAATCTGGAGCTCTGTTATTTAATTAAATGTAACTTCTTAATTAAATGTAACTTTTCTTTAATAATGTGGGACATTCGATCCTCCTTGCAATAACAGTTCTGATTGTTATACTAGAAAGGAAATAGGAAAAATAATGCATTTAGAACAGGCTACTGGTAATGAACTAGCCATACAAGCAATTTAAAAGCCTTTAAAAAGAAGTGTTCAAAAGGAAACACAGCCAAAAGATTCGCATTTGGGTTTTTTAATAAACATGATTATACATCTCCCCTGCTGAGAAACTGTGAGATCACATTCTTGGAAGCCAGTCAGATACATAAAATAGTACAGCAGGTATAGAGACCCCATAATTTCTTGGCCAGCTCTTGGGAGACATCAATCCTGCCTCTCTTGCCCCTGTAATATCTGCTGTCAGGATAACTGTCAGGAAACATGACTTTCCCCTAGGAAGTAAATTTTAACAGAGACAAAAATCTCACTAGTCTGTGAAATAAAGGCAAAATTCATCTCATTGCAATTAACAAATCCTATACGCAATTTCTACATGTCTGTTCATTTGAACAATTTAATTAAATCTAAAGAGGAAATTAAAACATACCTACAGGTTCCTGGAGTTCTCAGTTCAGATTATTGCTACATTAAAGTGAATGCAGCTCTAACAGTTTATATGTAGTTGTTTTCTAGATTTCTCCTAAATATCTTTTAAAATTTCCAGGTAAAAACAAGGTTGAATTCTGTGTTGTTTTATTCTCCATCTGTGCACTTTGTAATAGCAAACAAGTAAACCAAGCAAGCTAGCAAGCAGATAATAATAATTATAGATTGTTTTGGGTTTGCATGGAAGGGCTTTGGGGCAGGGGGGGGAGGGGGTGGTGTCACAGCAGTGGCTTCTGCAGGAAGCTGCTAGAAGCTTCCCCTGTGTCCGACAGAGCCAATGCTAGCCGGCTCCAAGACGGACCCATCACTGGCCAAGGCCAAGCCCGTCAGCGACAGTGGTAGCACCTCTGTGATGATATTTAAGAAAGAAAAAAATAACCATTGGAGCTTTTGCAGCCAGAGAGAGGAGAGAGAAGATGTAAGAAACTTTGCAGTCACCAAGGTCAGTGCAGAAGGAGGGGGAGGAGATGATCCAGGCCCTGGAGCAGAGATTCCCCTGCAGCCTGTGGTGATGACCATGGTGTGGCAGGCTGGCCCCTGCAGCCCATGGAGGAGGGGTGATGGCATGTAGATATTCCACCTGCAGCCCATGGAGGACCCCATGCTGGAGCAGGTGGAGACACCTGAAGGAGCCTGTGACCCTGTGGATAACAGATAGCAGATAATAACACTAGAAAGCAGAAAAATCTGATCTGAAATAGGGGTAAATTAAGATCAGACCTCTACTCTGCTGACCTACATGTTCCTTTCTATATCTCTAAAACAATCTGGCCAAAAAAACCACCTGGGTTCATTCTCACAAACTGCCTCAGAAAAATTTTGTATAAAATAATTCTGGCAGTCTCTAAAGAGACTACACTGTGAGGACAGGAGCCAAGATCGAGTCATGGTTCTTCTGTTGTTCAGAACACAGGACTCATATCTTCTAAACTATTCTGCGAATAATTCAGACTCCATTCCTCCTTTCCTCTTTTTCACCCAGGTAAAGAGTGTTTTATTTTTTTTAAAAAATTCCCTTTTGTATTGCCTTTTGTGTCTTGCATCTGTAGGGCTTTTTACATAAGACTTTTTCATCACTTCTGAGAGCTGAGCTGACAAGAACAAATCTTATGTTTGATTTTATGTGTCCAGTACCTCAGTGAATCTCCGCTATTGAGTGGTAGATTCTGCTTCTGAGTGACAGGAAACCTTACATTATTTCTCCTTTGTTACTACAGTACATACTAATTCACTCTTATATTCATTCCTAGCTATTTTCTTGGCAAAATCTCCAATTACAAATTTTTTCTTGTCAGAAACAACAGACTGACCTAAGGCTTTTGGTAAATGCCAGCAAATTGCATTCCCTATCATAATGGCTTGGAAAGGTAATTGTAAATAATTGGATTTGCTTGCGTGGTGTATGACTGGAAACAACACCACCATTTTTCTAGCTGAAGCACAGTTCTGGGTCAGTCTTTCACAAGAACACAAAGTCAACACTAAATGAGAGCAAATGAAACAGCTGGTTTAGTGGAACTTTCATCTTCTCGTCTTAAAAATCTGTATTCCCGTGACTTTATAATCCCTGCTTTAGATCAAATGGCAGGGGGGTGGAACTAGGTGATCTTTGACGTCCCTTCCAACCCAAGCAGAATTTACAGAAACCTACGATTCTGTAAAGCAAGGATATTCCCATAACATTAGTTTAGTATGGTCAGAATTTTCTAGCTGCTATATTTATTATGAAGACATATTCAGTGTACTGGAACAGCTTTCAATTATAACTAGCTTGTTATTGTAGATCTATGAAATTCTCTTTCATTTTAATAGATTTTCATATTTTAATAACTTTTTTCTACCCCTGTAATCCACTCAAAATGCTATTTTGCAGTAAGTCAAACCACTATTTATATGCTGACTATACAGATAATTTACTATGATTTTTAATGTATAAATCAACAAAATCAGGTTTTTCCAGACACCTTTCTGGTAGTCCATTTATTCCACAGCCTTGATACTCAGTTTTACAGAACATTGTGTATTCTTTCACTAACCTCTCTTTCTCTTTCTCTTCCCCTCCATGTAGTTTTATAAAATATGGCAGTTTGAACAATAGATAATGCAATAGTTTTGCAAATAGTAACAATTTTCAAAACTGCTGTCAAAAAAGGGAATTATTAGCTATTCTTTTTTTTAAAGTCCTAGAAGCTGTGAGTAGTTTTATACTTCTATGTGAAAGATGATGTTCAACTGTGATTGAAGTCTTAGAAGAACTAAGCAGCAAATTTAAAACGACATGTGAATTACTGAAATCAAGATGAATAATATTATATTATCCATTAGTGTAGTAGACAAAGCTGAAAGAACTGCCCTTCTCATTGCATCAGCATGAAATGCAGTGTGAACTCCAGATTATGAATTTTCAGTTCTCCACTCGCCTAAATTGTTGGCTAATTCCTTCAACAGTAAAATATGTCTCAGGGAACTCAGACCATCAAAGAATAAATGCTGTTCAGTGCAGCACTGTGTTTTTAACACTAAATTTTCTTCTTTTGTTAAGTCTGATTAACTGGTCTAGATTTTATATTCTTGGAGTGATTTCAATTTACTACAGAATACTACTAAGTCACTTTTTCTGAATGCTTTTTTTGTAAAAAAAAATTTAATGGAGATAAAAGCATACAGCTTCCCATGTATTTGAAACATCATTAACTAATGTCAGGGTTTAGCAAAAGTAGACTCTAGTGGAGTTTTGATGGCACTTTAACTTGATTATGACTGCTCTGTGATTGAACACCAGTGTTTTCTAATTAGGATGGACTTCACTGATAGTCTCTACATTTTTAGCATTGTAATGTATGCCATTATTCTTTGAATCTTCAGTGTCACTACCATTTTCTTCCTTGCTGAAATAATCTTTTTAACACTGAGCAAACAGACTTCTGGTAGAAAACTTTACCCAAACCATATTGTTCAATGGCAATCATTTTTGTTTACTTGTAAAAATGTGCATAAAGAGTAGAGTGTGCTGCTTTGACTAACGGGTATTTTATTCTTATGCCAGTGATCAAATGGAAGATAGATCTCATGAAGATGGAATGAGATCAAATCAGAAACACGTCAGGGAGACAAGACAAACCACATGATCTCCCAGTGAAGGCTCTACATATTTACCTATGAACATTTGTGGGCTTTAGAATAGAATAGAATCATTAAGGTTGGAAGAGACCTCAAAGATCATCTAGTCCAACCATCCCCCCACCACCTATTACCCACTAAACCATGTCCCTAAGTACCACATACAACCTTTC